>CM076580.1:233572309-233994809 GCA_034641835.2 Pinus albicaulis
TAAAGTAATTTCAGCCAAATACAAAGTTGTAAGACTATTTCCATATACTCCCATAGGATCCGCAGGATTTTTCATTACCTGCCCGCTCTATAACTAGTTGGAATAGTGTTCAAGAACAATTTTTGTATTAAGTTTGGAGATGACATAAGCACCGCACGGCCATCAATGATCTCATTAATCTAAAGGCTAAAACAAGGGAGAAAATAAAAGATTTTAATTCAAGATTTAATAATTTACTCAACAAAATTCCTCCTACATCCGTTCCTCATGAATAAGTTCAAATTGAGTGGTACATTTCATCTCTCCCATCTAATATAGCCATTTTTGTTGATAGAGAAAAATTTCCTACATTGGCATAAAATGTGAAGGAATCTTTATCTATAGAGAAACACATAATCGCTCTTGAAAAGAAGAATTCCCAAGAATATAGGAAATCAAAGAAAGTATCCTTCAAAGATGATTCAAAAAAGAAGCCATCCAAAGACCCTTTCGATGTAGAAGGTCTTCATAAAGTTTTAAATACTATGACAAATGAAATGGAAGATATCAAGAAACAAGTTGCTGAAAGTTCTAGATCAAAAAAGACTTTTAGACCCTTCAAGAAAAATCATTCTTACAATTCTCAACCTCCCAATATCATATCTAATGGTGAGTCTGATCAAGATACAGATGAAGAGAAAATAGAAGAAGAAGAAACTGAATGTGAAGAATAAGTTGAACTAAATGGAATATGGGATTTTATCCTACCAATTGAAGAACAACAAGAAGCTTTACCTGTAAGTACAAGGAGCAATAATACCACTGAAGCAACGCAACCAAATCATAAATAGAATAATTCAATGCCTACTAAAGATAAAACAGTAAGTAAAAAGTCTACATCTAAGGCTACACAAACAAACCCTGCTACTTCAGATGTTCCACCTACATCAAAGACAATGGTAGTCTCTGACACCATTGATTATAATGTAGTCGAGGATATGAAAAAGACTAGGTCCAATATTTCAATTCATGAACTTAATAAATTAAAACAACAACAAAAGATCTTACTTAGATATTTAAATGCAGTTCCCGCTTCAGCCTTACCTGCTCCAGTAGTAGTGCAAGCTTCTAATAAAATGGGTAAATCTCCTTCTCCTTAAACTAAAATAGATGGTACAGATTTGATTATGATAGGTGACCGATCCATCTCTCATACTCCTCCATTTCTTTTAACCTATGAGATCTATAGTAAAAATGTCCATAATTGTTTAATAGACTTAGGGGCTTCCTCTAATATCATGCCAAAATCAGTATGTGCTAAATTGAACATAACTCCTTAGAGTTCTCCTATTCATATAGTTCAACTTGATAGAACTAAAGTAGAGGTTGTAGGAGAAATAAATTCGGTCTCTATCATATTTTCATCAAACCCTAAGATTGCTTAGATAATTGATATATTGGTGGTTGATATTCCCGAGTTTTACAGTTTAGTGTTAAGCATAGACTGGTCTGAAAATCTTCATAGATATTTTGGAATAGACTGGTCACATATGTGGCTACCACACAATGGAAAGCCAAATCAAATCCGGGTAGACCGAGAGAAATTCATGAAGCATACAGTCACTGATATTGAAGGGATAAATGAGCCAGTAGCATTCAATAATAATATTATTGGAAATTACTCAGCAGAATCATTTCTTGAAAATTTTAATGCTCAACTCTTTTTGGGTCGGATAATGTAGTTTCTCCTCAAACCGAAAAATTTATCCCAAACAAGCACTTCTAAATGTAAAATTTTTTGTAGATAAACTAGTAGTTAATTATTTATTTTGATTGCTTATTTTGATGGTTCTAAATCATAAGATGGTCCAGAGTTGATCGATTTAATAAGCCTGCATGAGAAAAAAACCTTTGGAACTTGCGTACTTGAATTTGATAGAACAAAAATATAGCAGAATACGAAGCATTAATCCAAGCTAACATGGTTTTTTCTCCTTCGGCTTACAAAAAGCTAATTATCCAAATCAAGAATTTTTCCCAAACATAAACTTCTAAATGTAAAATTTTTGTAGATAAACCAGTAGTTAATTATTTATTTTGGATTCTTTATTTTGATGGCTCTAATTCAAAAGATGGTGCAGGAGCTTCCTGTATTTTAATAAGCACATAAGGAGAAAAAACTATGTTAGCCTGCAGATTTGAATTCAATTGCACAAACAATATAGCTGAATACGAAGCATTAATCCAAGGTTTGTACAAATCAATTGATCACGACGTCAAATATTTGAAAGTCCTATGAGATTTGGAAATCATTGTCAAACAAGTAATAAATACCATCCATTGTCATTCCGAACATTTAAAGCATTACCAATCATTAGTCCAGGAATTGACCATTCATTTCTTAGCTTTCAATATTTATTTCGTACCTAGAATACAAAATGATATTGCAGATTTATTGGCTAATGTAGCATCACAATTAATTCCATCTCAAGAATTTAGTCCCGATAGATTTTCCATTGAATTGATTTTTAGACCATCCGTTCTTGACAATATTACCAATTGGAGAGTATTGTAGAAATTTCTGAATAATAACTGAATTATTCACCGAGATTATCCTGATTACACACTATTTGAGCTTCATGCATAATACATAACCTCTTCTACAATTGATCATCAATATGTGGAAATAGAAGCAGTCGCATGCGCACATTAAAACATAATCAAGCACACATATAACACAGTATGTAATGGGGAAAGCATACAGCTGAAAACCCCCAACTATCTGTATATTATAATGATAGAGAACATGTAACAATACATAGCACAATACTCCTCACAAGTACTCAGTACTATCTCACATGCTACACACAAACTAGCACGGAAGATGAACAAGTCACAGGTTCAAATCTCCTCCACAAGTCTGCCTGACTCTACTGCGCAATCCAAGATGAGAATGAATGAGATCCAAGTTCGAATCCCCTTGGCTTTTACTGCACAATCCTCATTGGCAACCTCAATCAATGTGTGTGCAAATCTCATGCACAAGTATAGTCACAACCGATAGCCACACTCACCCTTTCACCCACCTCTAACACTGGTCTCCACTGAAATATCCATGCATTGCAGTTAACTGATGTGTTCTTTAGTTGATTTATGAGTTAATAATTAGTGAATTAATTAATAATTAATTCACACCACTCATCACTAGTGTATTTTCCAGTTAGAATAAATACAACTAGTTCAACTAAGTTAAACCGAACACAACTCCACCAACTGTCTCATCAACTCCACCAAACTCTGCCACATGAGTTCTAACTGAAGTCAACCATGCAATAGCTCAACTAACCCTTAGGAAAAGAGTATTTCCTTCTGTCAGCTGCATGTGCCACATCCAAGCATCAAACTAAAGTGCTCCAAGAGGATAAGATAATGTTTATAGTCTAAATATTATTAAGGGTTAATAATATTTGACTGTTCTATTTTTAGCCCGGCAGTCTAAAAATAAAAACCGCCCAATGTCTAAAAATAGAGGTCCATCTATTTTTACCAACTCGACCAATCATCCACAAATAGCATCCTGCAACTCATAGACCATGATCCATATGTCTAAAAATAGACATAGTCTAAAAATAGACTTTGCGACAAAAATCACCTGTGTGGTCCCCACCTAGTTTAGGTGATCACTTTCCAACTAAGGTCAGGAAATATGTTTCAGGATGCCTCCTTCACTGTTTCTTGTTGCAATCTTCAACACTCCCTTCAACAACAAGAAAGGATCGGTTTTGCATGCGACATGTAACTCATGCATTCGCCCCCGCAACAACCTTCACAAGCGCCATGCAACCCATGCATTCGCTTCCGCAACCCTTCCGAAACCGAATAGGCTCCAAACAACTCAACCGCCACCCGATGCATCTATCATCAAAGTCTTCCAACTTCGCCGTACCAACGAAAGCACATGTCATCGTAGAAATCATCGCATCGTTTAATCCCGTACTCCATGCACTCTTACACTTGCCGTCGTAACTCGATCCGCGCTCCGCATTCGACATCGTTACTTTGATCTTCGATTCAATTCAACTTCATCATGCCAATGGTCGCCCGTGAGCACTCGATAGTTGTGTTCAATTCATGAGATCCACACCATCTCATGAATCCTCGCTGGAATCTCCTCTTGGATTAATCATGCACTCATACATGTCGCCCCACCTCTCACCTGGTGGTATAGCTGCATGCACTCCCTCTGCCCATCTGGCACGAAATTTCTCTGCATGAGTGGTTTCTTCCACTCCATGATCCTCATCTTGTGGCTGCTCCACATCCCAAGATTCACTATTACCTGCATGCAAAACTTTCTCCCTCTCAAGCATCAATTTCATGTCTTTCTTGCACTTCCCAACAGTAGGAAGCTCTGTAGACATCCCATCTACTTCAAGTCTGTAGAGATTCTTGGCCCGAATCCCAACCTTCTTGACTTGTCCTGTTGCCTTGTGCCGAAGGAAAAATTTTCCTTCACTAAAGACAACATCATACCCTTTATCCTCTAACATTGCGACTGAGATCAAATTCTTATTTAAACCTGGAACATGCACTACATCTTGTAAAAGAATGAGTTTGCCTGACTCCCTCTGAAAGGTTATGGTACCACACTTCTCGCGCATTGATCGTCCATTGTCACCTAACTCCAACATGCAACCGGAGATCTTTCTCCACCAAGTCACTGAAAAGATTCACATCTCCCGTCATGTGAAAGGAAGCGCCACTATCAAAATACCACCCCGATCCCAATGCACTAGACACCATGCATGCGATAAATGAGAAGTCCAGCTCAAATTGCAAGGCAAGAGCCTCACCAGCTGCAGCTCCAACAGCCTGCTTGTTCTTCTTCTTCTGTGGACAATTCGTGGCGTAATGTCCATGCTCGTGATAGTGAAAACACTTCACTTTGGACATGTCACACTCTTTACCATCTGCACCGGATTGAGAAGCATTCTTCTTTCCCTTCCCCTTCCTTGCTTTGGCAGCCAAAGCGCAATCCTCTTCATCAGATTCCTTTGATGAAGATCCATCCCTGGTACTCCGCCTTATCTCCTCTTGCACAAGATCCGACCAAAGTCGCTCCCATCCTGGCAATTTCTCCCGACCATTGACAGAATCCTCATAGGAATGCCAACTCTTCGGAAGACCAAGGAGAGCCAAGCTCACTAAGTCCTCATCATCCACACTAACTCCTACACTCCCAAGCTCATCCCTGCAGTGGACAAACTTTGTCAAGTATACCGGAATAGTGTCATTCTTCTCCATCTTTATTTTCCTGAGTTTATCCTTGAGCGCCAACTTCCTCTGGTCGCTCTTGCTTTGGAATAAATCTGTCAAAGCTTTCCACATCAAGTATGGAGAAGCTTTTCCATGCATGCTGGACACTATGTGATCCTTCACGCCCTCCAACAGAATCCTTCGACACCTTGCTGTCTTCTTTTGCCAAGCCTCAACCAAGGCTGCATCGCTAGGCTTTGGAACTTCAGCATCTATGAACTCCTTCAGCCCATTGTCATCGAGCACCGCCTCCATCCTATCTTTCCATGCAATATAATTCGAGCTGCCTTCAAGAGCATACTCCAATCGCAATCCTTGATAAGACATTTTGACTTCGACACCAAGAAAACACTGCTGCAAATTCGAATTCCACCAGCTCAAAACTCAACCGCTTCTGATCAAATGTGAGAACAAAGTATTTCTAGCATAGAGATCGACTGTAGGGGCATTTACTAGATATATCACCTTTCAAATAAAGGATGGATCCAGAGGCTACCTAGCTCGCTTACAGACTCTGTCTACCGAAATAAATTGTAATCACTGTAATAGATCCGATGATCAATTTCGCTCTGATACCATGTAGAAATTTGAATAATAGCTGAATTATTCATCGAGATTATCCTGATTACACACTATTTAAGCTTCATGCATAATACATAACCTCTTCTACAATTGATCATCAATTTGCGGAAATAGAAGCAGTCACATGCGCACATTAAAACATAATCAAGCACACATATAACACCGTATGTAATGGGGAAAGCTTATAGCTGAAAACCCCCAACTATCTGCATATTATAATGATAGAGAATATGTAACAATCATAGTACAATACTCCTTACAAGTACTCAGTACTATCTCCAATAGTTACACACAAACTAGCTCAGATCTGAACAAGTCACAGGTTCAAATCTCCTCCACTGTCTGCCTGCCTCTACTGCGCAATCCAAGATGAATAATGATGAGATCCAAGTTCGAATCCCACTGGCTTGTACTGCGCAATTCTCATTGGCAATCTCAATCAATGTGTGTGCAAATCTCATGCACAGCTATAGTCACAACTGATAGTAGACTCACTCTTTCACCCACCTCTAACACTGGTCTCCACTGAACTGTCCATGCACTGCAGTTAACTGATGTATTCTTTAGTTGATTTATGAGTTAATAATTAGTGAGTTAATTAATAATTAATTCACACCACTCATCACTAGTGTATTTATCAGTTAGACTAAATACAACTAGTTCAACTAAGTTAAACCGAACACAACTCCACCAACCGTCTCATCAACTCCACCAAACTCTGCCACATGAGTTCTAACTGAAGTCAACCATGCAATAGCTCAACTAACCCTTAGGAAAAGCGTATTTCCTTCTGTCAGCTGCATGTACCACATCCAAGCATCAAACTGAAGTGCTCCAAGAGGATAAGATAATGTTTATAGTCTAAATATTATTAAGGGTTAATAATATTTGACTGTTCTATTTTTAGCCCGGCAGTCTAAAAATAGAAACCGCCCAATGTCTAAAAATAGAGGTCCATCTATTTTTACCAACTCGACTAATCATCCATAAATAGGCATCCTCGCAACTCATAGACCATGATCCATATGTCTAAAAATAGACATAGTCTAAAAAATAGACTTTGCGACAAAAATCACTCCGTGTGGACCCCACCTAGTTTAGGTGATCACTTTCCAACTAAGGTCGGGAAATATGTTTCAGGATGCCTCCTTCACGCGTTTCTTGTTGCAATCTTCAACAAGTATTTAATAATGATTCTAATATCATAGATTTCCTTACATCTAAAGGATCTTATGATAATCAAATTCTAGATGAAAATGAACATGACACTCGGATAAAGGATGAACAAGATGAAAATCCAATTCCTAAGTCAGTTTTTCAAATTAGAAGACCTTTATGATCTAAAAAGATAGGTTTAAAAGAGTTACTAACTCTAAAAACTCAAAGTTCGACCTTAAGATTTGAGTTAGTAAATCTCTGAACTAATGATAAACCTCAAAATGTCAATTTAGGTCTTGATCTATCTTCTGATGAAAGATTGTAATTTGTGAAGTTATTAAGAACTTACAAAAGTGTTTTTGCTTGGGATTACACCGAGCTTAAAACATATGACACTTATGTTATTCAACACACTATTCCTATGATTTCGATGAGAAACCAATATAGCAAAATTTGAGGAAAATTCACTCGAATCTTGAAAATCAAAGCAAAACAGAGTTAAACAAAATCTTCAAAGTAAATATCATCTTTCCAGTTAGACATTCTAAATGGGTTTCAAATTTGGTTCTCGTCGGGGAAGAAAAATGGTGATAGTAGGATTTGTATTGATTTTAGGAATTTGAACAAAGCATGTGAGAAGGACAATTTTCCATTACCAACCATGGAAGGAGTGTTGCAAACAGTAGTCGGTTCCGAACTTATGTCTTTTCTAAAATTGATTTTCGGGATATAATCAAATCCTCGTACATCCGTATGACAAATTAAAGACCACATTTAGGACTAAGTATGGAACTTATGCCTATCAAAAGATGCCATTTGGGTTAATTAATGCAGGTGCCACTTTTCAAAGGGCCATGGACACAGATCTTAGAGGACTCATTAGCAAATCGCTGGTTATTTATCTAGATGACATTACGACTTTTTTTAGACAAGCATCCAATCATGCAAATGACCTAAAGCAAGTCTTTGAGCGATGTAAAAAGTATGGAATTTCATTAAACCCAAAGAAGTCATATTTTTTTTAGATGAAGGAAAGCTTTTAGGATTCATTGTGTCTAAGACGTATCTATATTGATCCTAAAAGAATCGAAGATATCAAAAAAATTCATTTCCCTCATAACAAGAAAACTATGCGAAATCGTCTTGGACGAGATAAATTTCGTAAAAAGATTTGTCCCCGACTTTTCGCAAATAGTATTACCTTTGCAAACCATGATTAAGAAAAATTCAGTCTTTAAGTGGGGACATAACAAAAGAGAAGCATTTGATTTAATCAAACAATCCATTATCAATGCTCCATTTTTTACTACCCTCAATTTTCATAATCCTTTTTACTTTATACACCTTCTCTTCAAATACATCTTACGTTGTTGTTCTTACACGACTTAATGACCAACAAATTGAAGCACCAATATCATTTTTCAATTCCAATATGCAAGGTGCACAACTAAATTATTCATCTATTGAGAAACGAGCATTTTACTTTGTCTTTAAAGCTATAAAGCATTTTAAGCCATTTCTCCTCCAAACTTACACCAAAATAATAGTTTCGTTCTACTAGCAGGTGAGACAACTATTAATGCAAAGAGAATTAAGAGTGAAAAGGGCTAATTGGGTTACTTCTTTACAAGAATATTATGTAGAAATTATATCTTCTAAAATTGTTAGAGGTCAAGGTTTTTGCGAGAATGCTAACGAGAGCATCCCATTTATCATTAGAGGAAGATCTAGGAAATAATGTGCAAATATCAAAGGTAAGCCTCAACGATGTGCAATCTCAATACATTAATCTCAAGTTTTATTTGAAAAATGGATATGCCCCAACTCAACTTAGTTATGAAACAAAAACGTGCTTTGAGATTAAAGGCCAAGCAATATGAAATAATCAATGACGTATTGCTTAGAAGAAACTTTGAATCCGTGTTGTTAAGATGCTTAGAGAAAATCGAAGGAGTGAAAGTTTTGCAGAACTCCATGATGGACCAGCTGAGGACATTTTTGAGGAAATACAACAACACATAAAATCTTGCATGCAAGATTTACGATTGGCCTACACTTTTTCAAAGATGCTCATGAATATGCAAGAAAATTCGAAGTTTGTCAAAGTGCATTTGGAAAACAAAGGGAAACTAGCTTTCCCATTACGACCCAATTAATATCGAACAACCATTTGAGCAATGGGGATTAGATATTGTTACACCAATTTTTTATCATCTAACCCCGTTACTATTAGATGGACCAAAGTACACCATGTAAGACCAACTTTACCATAGTAAAATTTCTTTCACTATGAAAAAATAAGTTAATAATCCATAATTTATTCAATTGTTTCTAGTCTAAACAGAAACCCCATGAATAAATCCTTATTTGTTTGATTTTCCTCGAGGGATAATTAATTAAACCACTATTTAATTAATATTCTTGGTCATATTTAACTCAAAACAGGGGAAAATTAATTAGATAAATCATTATTTATCTTATTATTTTCTAGGAGTAATTATTTAAAACATTATTCAAATAATATTCCTTGATAAATTTGACTAAATAATTTATAAATAATTGAATAAATCACTATTTATTTAATTATTACTCAACCACATTCTTAAAATAATAAATAAATCATTTATTTATTTATTATTTCTAAGTAAAGTGATTTGCCCATATTCAATTTTTTTTCTCTCCAACAAAAATAATAAAATATTCCATAAAAGTTGGATCTAGGTTTAGTTAATAATATTTTAATTATGCACCAATATCTAGACTAACTCAATATTTTGTTATAAATAGAAGGGTTTTTCCATTCATTCACTACCTTTTGTTGCATAAAAATCACTTCTGGATCTATGCTTTTGGTGTGACTTTGGTCCTCCATCATTGTCATATTTTCCTAGATTTTGCTTGTGAGCTCCCTTTGAGTTTCATTTTTTGTGTGGGTTTACTTCACCATCAAGAGAGAGAGATCTTAGATCCGAAGCATTGAGGACATACAAGAACCCATCCCATTGAGGGGGACTCGTGTCATAATACAAAAAAATCTTTAAAAATTCTCGTCTTGTTCATTGAATGCATGGAACAACTTTGCTTACTATTTGTTGTTTAATGTCTTTAACCGCATAGATCCGGATTTTTGTAGCATTTATTCCGATCACTAACTATAGATCTAAGGAAATTATCAGCCCATCTTTGATGTTAGGGTTGTTTGTTATGCATAACTAAAATGAGCTTTTTTCGTACGCTTGCGATTAGAACTCACACTAACAACCGGCAACTCCACAAGGGTTTATAATTACGATCGTTGTTGTTTTTCAGATCCTCGCATGAACAGCTGCTTCAACCCCTAGGATTTTTCTTCATCTTCTTATTTTTTCATTTCTTGATGTTGTTTTTAACCTTTAAAACCCTAAAATAGTAAAAAATTCTAACTTCCGTGTGTTTCGGGCCCTTTGCGCAGGTAACGAATATCGCCGCAAGCAGAGACGACACTTTTCTCGAAATCTACTCACGAAACAGCCTAGAGTACAGGTCACACTTTTTGGGCCAAAAATCGCGACCTCAGCTCGCGGTAGCGGAAACCGTCGAAAAACTGCGACCTCAAAGCAGAAACGAAAGTCGGGAACTCGTGACCTATACTTTTTGCAGGTTTTTTCTCAGTGATTTTTTCTCCGGGGTTTTGTTTGGGGCATTGTTCGAGGGGTTGTTTGATCTCCTCTTAACCCTCTCTTAGTCCTTTGTTTTACTCATTGAAGTAGGAACCAAGCCCCTTAGGGCTTCAAGACGCTTCCACATTTTTTAGGAGGAGCTTAGTCAAGCAGGTCCTCCGAGATTTCGGTGTTTTTTAGCCATTTTTCGCATTTGAACCTCGTACTTTCGAGATCCATTTCAAATCGTTTATTCATCCATCCAAAACACCTCTTTTTCGGCTTTGTTTGGTCATCCTTTAGGGTCCCTCTCGTTTCCATTCGAGTTGTAGCCTTTCACCACCTTTTTTTGCAAAGATTTTTTCCCTCTAGTTTTTTTGTTGTTTTCTCGCCTCTCTTTCGAAAGAGATTTGACCTTTAGATCCCTGTCCCTCCCGACTTTATATCCATTGGCCATTTTGTGTGTTTTGACTAGATTTCGCTCGACCATAGACTCAGTTGTTGGGTAGCCCTCCTCCTTGGGTTTAAATTGATGCATCTTTAGTTGTTTATTTTATTGTTGTGTTCAGCTCCCTTTTACTGTCATTTTCGCATTTATTTACGCTATACATCTTTTTTTCCTTTTTTTCTCTACACACGTATGGGCTTAATTAAAATTAACACACTTATCACATACACGCACACCCTAAGTGAAGAGCGCATATTTTACACCAACAGGGCCAAGACTTAAACATTGTAATCAATTGATCTTGTACCTCCCTCGCCCTCTTGTTTACCTCTCTTCCTAAACATTGTAATAAATCGATCATGCACCTCCCTCGCCCTTGTTTACCTCTCTTCCTAAACATCATAATCAATTGATCCTCGCACCTCCTCGCCCTTGTTTACCTCTCTTATTTTTTTGTGTTTCATGCCTCTTTACCATAATTGTGCCCCCCAAGGCATTTATTCTAGAGACTCCAAGGCCTTTATCCTCATTTTCCATTAGGAAGACTTACCCCACCGCGTAGGGTTCATGTTTGTCCTCCACCGAGTCCCCCATTCCGACTCGCTTCGGTTCATCGAGTTCCCCTTCGGTTCTATCCCCCGACTCTCCTTCACCTTTCACCTTCACCATGTCTATTTCAGACCTATCACTAGTGGCATCCCGGCCCTAATGTCGGGAATGCTACTAGTGGTGCCGCAACAGAATTATTCTGCCGTCTCTCCCTTGCTTCCTTATATGGCGGGCCTAAGCCTTCTCGATTTTAGCCAGCTGATTAATGACCCCATAAACCATGATCTTGGTTGGCCTACTATGCCAACCAAGCTCCCTTTAGACATCCCCAAGTTTGAAGGAATTGTTGGAGAGGATCCTACCAACCATGTTCGTTCTTTCCACATGTGGTGTTCGTCTAACTCCATCACGGATGACTCTCGTCCGTCTTCGTTTATTCCATCGTACGCTTACCGGGAGAAGCTTCCAAGTGGTATGTTGACCGAGCCTCCTCCTTTCATACTTTTGCGACCCTTACCAAGGCTTTTTATGTCTTGTTTCCGTCTCCCCCTTCATTATGACACCAATACCGAACTCTTGACCTCTTTCCGTCAAACTTCTCGCTACCCGCCTATCCGACCATATTCAAGAATGGCGTAGAAGGAAAGAGCCTATGTCAAGCTCCCGCTTTTCAAAGACCGTGTCTACATGGACTAGTTTCTCGGATCCCTTTTGCCTACTATTGGCAAAGATGTCACATCTCACTTCCCTCATACCGAGGAAGCTACCCTCGAGATTGCATTGAAATATGACTTGATCTACACACAATCTGGGTTATGTTTATACCGTCTTACCCGATCTCCCTGAGACCCGATGGTGCCAACACACCGGGGCATCCCATGCCGCCGACGCCGTATCATTGGATCCCTTTCACATCCATACACTCCTCCTCCCATGGGTTATGGTTTCCCTCAAGAAGGGACCAACTCCTCCAAAGACTTTCCCCCTCCCGAGAAAGCATGTATCCGGGATACGACATGCCTCCTCATTTTTCCAAACCTATTTACCCCAATTTTTCCCAACCTCCTTATTATTTGCATCCCGTAGCTCGGTGCTCCATCTCCTCCAAAGACTAGCACCTCGAACTTCTCCCTTTCCTTCTCTCAACTTCCACAACAACATCCGAGTCCCCCTCGGGGGAACGTGTATGCATAGTAGAGTGTGACTAATCCTCCTACTTCCAAAAAGAAGAGGAAAGGCAACCAAAACCAATCTGCCCTAGGTAATCCGAGGAAATTGTTGGGTATGTGTTATATTCTTTCCACGACTAATCACGTGTCGGGGGTAAGAGGGGGGGCGATAACGCAAGGGGTCTAGGGCAACGCCCTAGGTGAAAATTTTTTTGGTCCTTAATTTCCGTGGGCGGTCCACGCCCATGGTTTTGTGCATGGTTTTGCACATGGTTTTGGGGTACGATGGTTTTCGACCCCCGGTATTTTTTGTAGATCCCGGTCAAGGGAAATACGTTTATGTTCTAATCCGTGATTAATGGATTAGGGTTCATGTATGCTTCGGCAGATGTATATATATGTGTTGTAACACTAAAAGGAATATAATGAAAAAAATCAAGTTGGTCATCTCGATTTGGGATCCAGGAGAAAATCTCTGTGTTTATCTCGTTTTATGTTTTATGCTCTCACTATTGTTTATTTTTCGTTATAAGATTCGTGTGTAGATAATTTATGTTCAGGGGTTAAAACCTACATTTGGTATCGCAGTTGTTTTGGCTTCAAGGGGATGCCTTTGCTTCTAAGGGCTTTTTGCTCGGGCCCCGAGGTAGACCTTGTTCGAAGTGGGAGATCCATGATCGATTCTTGCGGTGAAAGAAGATGGCGAGTGGCGAGAAGATAGAGATTGAGAAATTTAATGGTCGAGTTTTGAGTTGTGGAAGCTCAAGATAGAGGATCCGTCGGTGGATAAAGATCGGTGGGTCGCGGTAGATCCAGGTACTAAACCAACGACAATGTCTAACAAAGATCGGAAGAAACCGGATCGGAATGCTAAGAGCACAATACGGCTGTGTGTCTCGATTCAATATTGTTGAATGTATCCGGGGAAGCTACGGCGAAGAATTTGTGGGAAAAACTTGGGACTTTGTACCAATCTAAGTCTCTAGTGAGTCATGTCCTCGCGGAAAAAGTTGTATAACCTAAGGATAAAGGATGGATACTCGATGACGGATGAGCATCCGAACGCCTTAAATACTATGGTAAGTCACTTTGTCATATGTTGATATTAAAATCTCATATGAAGATAAGTGCATCATTTTGTTGTGTTCTCTACCCGGACTCAGTGGGACAAGTTTGGTTATTGCAATAGGTAGCAATACAACTACCTTGAATTTTGATTACATTGTCTTAGCCTTGTTGTCGGAGGAAATGAGACGAAGAAATATGGAGGGCCAGTAATGAAGATGCCTTGTCATGTACGAGGAAGGTCCAAAAACATAAACAAGAATAAGGTTTCGAGTGGGAGATCCAAATAGAGTGAGATCTAAATCTCGGAAAGTTTGTAAAGGTATGCTCTGGAAATGCGAAAGAAAGGGCACTACAAAAGGGAGTGCAAATCTAAAGCTCTGAGAAAGGAAAGGGATCGATGATGCTCCTTATGCAGGGTAAAAACCACCTCATATGAAGGTGGGGATGTGTATTTGGCTCCTTCTTCAAATAAATATGTAGATCATGAGTCATGGTTGATTGACTTTCGAGTGCATCCTTTCACTTCACTCCCCCATAGGGAGTGGTTCGCAAGTATGAAAAATATGATAGTGGTGATGTCTTCACGGGGATGATAGGAAGGCCGGAATCGTCGAACGTGGAAAGGTCAGCTTGAAGCTGCAAGGTGGAAGGATTAGAACACTTCTTGGTTTTCTACATATTCTTGCATTGGCTAGTAAATACGATTACATAGCGAGATGGATGATGCGGTGTAAAAATAGGTTCGAGAAAGATGCGCAAGATGGTTCGAGAGCACCCTGGTATTAATGCGGGAGTTCAAAGCGGGAACTCGTATACAAGTGCAAGGTAGCACTCACATATTAATAGGTGTAACATTTCTATGGTTCACCAGTGGACGAAACAACATGCGTCTAGTGAAAAGACCATGCTATGGCATCAGAGCTTGGACATATTGGAGAGAAGGGCTTCGGATACTGCATAAATGGTATGGTAGAAGGTATGTCTAATTGCTCTCTGGATTTCAATTTCTGTGAACATTGTGTATATGTGAAGTAGAATTGGGTGAGTTTTCCTTACGGTGCTAAGAGGGCGAACAAGATATTAGAACTTGTGCACAGTGATGTGTTTGGACTGTGTCGGGTTCCCATCCGGGAAAGTCTAGTGTACTATGTTTCATTCATAGATGACTTCTCAAGGAATATATGGATATATTCCCTTGAGGAAGAAATCGAAGTCTTCGACTGAGATCTAAAGAATTTAGGCTCGGTGGAAAACTAGACAGAGGAGAGAGATAAATGCACGCGAGGACGGATAATGGTGGAGATTTGCAAGAAGGAATTTGAAGAGTTACGTAAGAAGTGTGGTATAGCACCGACGAGAAGACTACTCCATAAACACCTCGGAAAAAAACGGAGTTGCGAAAGAATGAACGAAACATGCGATGGAAAAGGCAAGAATCATGCTCGGTGGTATCGGGTTAGGACAAGAGTCAAAGGCGAGGCGATGGAGACTACATGCTATCTAGTACGAATCACCTTCATCGGTGTTGGAGGATAAGACTCCACATGAGGTATGGATGCGTAGAAAACCCTCTCTTTCACATCTAAGGGTTTTTGGATGCGATGCATATATACATGTTCCATAGCAGAAAAGGACCAAGTTGGATAATAAATGCGAAAGGTGCATCTTTATTGGGTATAAGGATGGTTTTAAATGTTACAAGCTTTTCGAACCGGAAACAAGGAAGAGTTGTATGCAGTGAGATGTGGTGTTTAGAGAGGTGAAAGATGTTATTAAACATGAAGTCATACCAAAGGGACACCGAGAAGATAGAGTTTTTAGATAAAGGAGTATGAATCGGACTCTATAGCAGAAGAAGATTCGGAAGAGGAAGAGCCACGAAACTCCGGCTATGAGAAGATCGGTTCGAAAAGAAAGGCAACCATAAAGGTATGAGTCCATCTACTTTACGTTCGAGTTTTTCCTTAACTATAACGATGATGTTCCCGAAGCATCGAGAGGCGTGTAGATTGCGGAGGATGGAAAAGCTCGGAAGGAGGCCATGGTTCATGAAATGGCATCCTTGCACAAAAATGAGGCATGGGATTCGAGTGGAGTTGTCGGCTAGAAGGAAGCCCATCGGGAGCAAATGGGTGTTTAAGAAGAAGATGAATATAGAGGCAAGGTGGAGAAATACAAAGCGCGGTTGGTAGCAAAAGGTTATTCCCGAGTCGAGAATTGCAGTTTTGAGTGATATTGTTCTTCTGTTGCCAAAGTTACTTCTATTAGATTACTTTTATCTTGTTGTTGTTGCATTTTGATTTTGAGGTACAGCGTATGGATGTAGAAGACAACATTTCTTCATGGGGATCAGAAGAGGAGATCTCACACGAAGCAACCTTAAGGCTTTATGGTGGAGGGTAAGAAAATAATTAGTATACGGGGTTGAAGAAGTCTGCTGTATGGGTTAAACAGATCACGAGGATGTGGTATCAAAAAATTTGACTACCTATATCACGCTAGCTTCACTAGAAGCAAGGAGGATCATTGTGTTTATTTTAAATTAATCGGTGGCAGTGTTATTTATTTGGTCTTGTATGTGGATGATATGTTGTTGATTGGGAAATGACAAAGAAATTATCCAACATTTGAAGACCCACCGGCTCTCAAATTCGACATGAAGGATCTTGGTGTTGCAAACTATATTTTGGGCATGGAAATTAAGAGAGATCAGTAGGAAGCTACGGTTAAACCCGAGGAAGTATGTCGAGACTATATTGCGGAGGTTCAATATGCGGGATAGTAAATCGGTGAATGTTCCTATTCTTGTAGGTGTAAAGTTGTACTCTAAACGGTGTCCCAAGACACAAGAAGAAGAGGAGGATATGTCTCGTGTTCCATATGCAAGTGAAGTGGGTAGCTTTCGATGTATGCTGATGGTATCGTACTAGACTAGTATATCGCACATGCGAGTGGGATTATTGAGCGAGGTTTATTTCAAACCCGGGGAAGGAGCACGTGGACGGCAATGAAGCGGGCTTTCGGATATTTACGTGGCACTAGTGATTATGGCTTGTGTTACCGGAGAAGACCGAGGATTGGAAAGAATGTTGGACATTCGTGGTTTTGTTGATGCATAGATCGATGGATATACGAGGACCAAAGAAAGATCTACAAGTGGGTATGTGTTTAGCCTATTTGGAGGCGCAATCGGTTGGATGAGTAAAAGACGTTACGTAGTGGCTCTTTCAACTACGAGCGAGAATACATGGCAGACCACTCATGAAAGCAAGGGAGCGGTTGGTTGCGAGATATTGTGTTCAAGTATGGGGTTAGTACGGCGAGCTATAAGGATAGTATCGTGATAGCCAAAGTGCAATTTTCTTGGCTAAGAAACATGCTTATCATTCAAAGACAAAGCACATTGATGTTCAATATCACTTTGTTAGATTTATGGTTGAGGCTAAAAGGGTGTTGGCTGGTAAATGTGGACTTACTTTGAAGAATGTTGCAAATGCATTGATGAAGTGTCGTGAGAACTCGGAAGTTCTCTTGGTGTAAAGAAACAATGGGTGTTGAAGAATTGGGCCAATGACTAAGCTCTCTTGTGGCCCCTCGCGGAAAGAAAACAACAAGTGGGAGAATGTTGGGTATGTGTTATATTCTTTCCATGACTAATCACGCGCGGGGGTAAGAGGGGGCGATAGCCCCCGCTGGTACGTTGAGCGCGAGGGTCCGGGCGCGGTGAAAAATTTTTGGTCCCTTAATTTCGGTGGGCGGTCGCACCCATGGTTTTGCACATTGGTTTTTGGTACGATGGTTTTCGTCTCGGTATTTTTTGTAGATCCGTCGGGAAATACGGTTATGTTCTAATCCGGGGTTAATGGATTCGGGTTCATGTATGCTTCAGATGTATATATATGTGTTGTAACACTAAAAGGAATATAATGAAAAATCAAGCTAGTCGTCCCGATTTGGGATCAGATGGAAAATCTCTCGTGTTTATTTGTTTATGTTTTATGCTCTCACTATTGTTTATTTTATGTTATAAGTTTCGTGTGTAGATAATTTCATTCGGGGTTAAAACCTACGAAACAATCTCGAGGAATACATCTAACACTGCAACCCGGCACAATAGGGGCACTTAGCGCCAAACAAGAAAAAACCTATTCGCATAGAATAAAACCTGTGTTCTTTTTGTAGTGTCTATGGTCACTATACCGTGATTGTCCTCTTTTTACCTCGGATGCGTCGGATGTGGGAAGCTCATGAAGCATCCCCAGGGGAATGAGCCTCTCCCTTCGGTTCCTCCCCAATGCGCTCCTATCCAACCGGTTGTGTTTACCAATCCTTTCCCCAACAAGGATATGTGGCTGCCCAACCCCCACAAAAGGTCGAACGCCAATCAACCTCCTCTATCTCGAGTACCTCGTGATTATATCCTCATGATGAAATTTGAAAAAACCCAATCTTGCTAACCTCAACCTTCGGACTTGGTCCCGTACGTACAACAAGCCCCCGCTATGTCCGCCCGCGGAGCCCCCGGCCCCGGGTCCCACGCAGCCTCTTTCGACACCCAATGGTCCTTTCTACGATTCCTCACGCTCTAAGGCAAAGGTTCATACCCAAGATCCCCGAGGGACCATTATGCCGAAACGCTATACAGTGAGGTTGCCTCCTACCGAAAGTATAGTAGATGACTTGGCACAATCGCTACGTCGCATGTCAACATCTGAAGTCTCAATCGTACCCTTCACAACAAAAGATATACTAACTACTATGGGAATTGTGGATCCTTCGGATGCTATTTTTATTGCCTTCGACATTGACAAGTTATAACATCCCCCCTCTTCCTCCATCCGTCGCCTTCCAAATCCTCGTCAAGATCCAGAAATGCCAAGATCTCCCATTGTATCATTGACGAGGGGGCATCCACCTATGTGATGTACGCTTCAATTTGGAAGCAACTCGGATCTCTGAGTTAGCCCCTTCCACTATCACCCTTCCTATGTGGGATGGCCACTCTTCTCGACCCCTTGGCATGCTACGCGATTGTCCTATTACTCTTGCGAGGAAAGACTATTTGTGTTGATGTTGAATTCATTGATGCCCCTTAGACTACAACATTCTATTGGGTCGTATCTACACTTATGCGATGTTTGTTGTCCCAGTACGAGTTCACGCGTAATATTTTCTTTCCTCACAATGGAAAGATCGTCACCATCGATCGATTGACATTACGAACGGAAGTCTCGGACCTCTCTTGAGTCCATCATCTCTTCGATGGCCAATAAACAAATAGTCGAACCTCTAACCGAGTGTCTCACGGATTCTATAAAGATTCATATTTTCTTGGTTCATTCCCTGGTCTCTCTCCTCTCATATTTGACCCTAGCTTGCCGAATGTTTGCATGATGCAATTGTCTCGATCGACCTCAAACGGTCGGCTCGACTAGTCGCGACCTCGCCCTCCACGACCTCGCTCCTAACACTTGGACTCGGCCTTGAGACCTCTCCTCAAGGCCCCTCACATGTATCACGTCTATGACCTTATCTATCCTCCTAGAGTTCCCCCTAGCCTTAACCATCTCGGAGGGTTGTCCCGCCCTAGCCATTACCCTTACGGTCGGGATACCGGTTTCTTGCTTCACCTCCTAGAGTATTTTTGGTACCTATTGTGGATGCCTTATCTCTTCCCAACATGACCTTGAGGATCCCGGTGCTAGTACATTGATCCGACCACTATCCTATACGGGTCGGCCCAAACCTTATACAACTTTGACCTCGGTCCAGCCTGGGTCGCCATGACCCTCCCTTTGCTTATGTGCCTCGACCACCCCTGGGGAACCTACTCCTATTGTGAAAGCATCGGTGAGGGGGGAAAAGCTCCAAGTAGGGCACCTAAGGACAAGGCCCCCTAGACAACCCATTCGCTCCTTAGCCTCCCAAAGCGTACTCGTGTGCTTTGTGTGATGTTGTCTGGGTCATGCCACCCATACTGTCTGAATTGCCTCATCTCAAAGCCCCATGGTCAATGAAGCATTTCTTGAGTCGATATCCGAAGTCCATGTCACTTTGCGAATTCAACCATGAAACTCAAGATTTGTGCACGAAAATGACCCTTCGATTTGTGTTATTTCCATGGCCACTATACTCACCTTTGTCCCCGCCTCGATGAGTTTCGCACCTCCTTGGAAGTGGTTCTTCAATTTCAGAGCACAAGCGCACGAGTCCACCTCTCCCTTACTGTGCATTTTTCTCGTAGAACAGAGGACACATCCACTCCCATTTACATACCTCTTGATGTCGAAATGATGGAGTCTTCGGCCACTATCCTCTACCTATCATCATTTATGAGATCCGACGAGTGGAATACCCCTGCGGGGCATCCCCTTCTATTTCAACTCGACCTCCTTCGCCGATCACCTTGGGCTCAACATCGGTGGATCCCTCATCTACTCTTTTTTTATGTCACTCTTCGTGATTATGCGCATGTGAACCTCACTTCTCATGATGATGAGTCGGGTAGCTGCGCGACGTCGGTGGTCTTTCTTCCACCATTCACCCCATATTATATTACGATGATGACATTATGGAAGCATTTACCACCCTAACTTTATCTATCCTCGCTTACATTGAACCCATGCATTCGATCCACATACACCTTGTGGTCAGCTACATTGACTCCCAATGTTTTGGTAAGGAGTCACCCATATTTGAGAGTCCAAGAGAAGTAATTCCTCCACAACCCTCCTAGTGCATCGCGCGTGTCATGTCGACTCTAGTACCATTATTCTTCCCAGTTAGAAGAACCTCTAGAGTCCCATATCACTTGAGATCACTCTAGGGATGATCCACTTCTTCATTCCTCCATATTACATCAACAACCTAGTCCCCTAGACATTGTTAGTTGACAGACCTATACGTCTTCTAGGTGAGCACCGAGTTCATTATATCCAAATCCACTCTTTGGGATAGTGACACCATGTATGTGAACCCTGAATTTAGTCCATATGCTTGATATATGCGGTACCAAAGAGATTGGTAATCCTCCATTCCCTTTCTCCGGGATCGCATCTATCCATTCTTCCCTCTAAGATAACCATAAGGTAAAAAATGGCGAACCACATTATAAAAAATGTGTTTATATTCCACTTTTCTAAATACATTTAGCATGACCATAACATGCTTAGGGGCACCTATGCCCCTCAACCATTAAAAATCACAACTCTCGACCAAAAACATCCTTTGAAACCCTTTTCTACGGCAAGTCACACTTTTCGAGGTCAATTCCAGGAGACAGACGCAGTT
Organism: Pinus albicaulis; assembly: GCA_034641835.2. Classification (NCBI taxonomy): domain Eukaryota; kingdom Viridiplantae; phylum Streptophyta; class Pinopsida; order Pinales; family Pinaceae; genus Pinus; species Pinus albicaulis. The sequence goes on from CM076580.1 coordinate 233,593,507, forward strand.
TTTGCTTGATGTGCACTACCAGTGGCCGAGGAATGAGACCCCAAAGTGTGACACAGCTTGTTTCGGGCTCTGGGTGCCTAATATGAAAACTTTAATCCATCGACTGAAAGAGTATAGTTAGGCCTCATACACCATGACTAACGGATCTCTATTCCAAACGGTTGGTTTGTTCGATACAATCGCCACAAGATTTAGGGCCCTTTTTCTCCTCTCTACATTCACCACGGCTATAGTTTCAAATGAATCAAATTGGAGGGAAATGCCTTATTAAAAGAGGGAAACCCTAGATTTTTTTCTTTCCCCGGCTATGACCAATCCATAGCTCGGTTTACTTTACAAACTGTCTAACACCATTGGAAATCTCTCATCGAGCTCTCGAATGGGTATCCTTTCATTTTTAGTGATTTGATACTTCACCTAAACATGTTTTTTCCAGAAGGGTCACTTCACGCACTCCTCAAAAACCAAATTTCTTCACTTGCAACACTTGGACTTGGGGCACCACCTTGCCTTCATACTTGTCCACGCTCGTGTCAATTTTTCGTTGTGATTCGCCATCTTGTACTCATGTTTTTGGTCCCCACAGTCGCAATCGTGTGGCAACATCATCGAGTTGCCCTTGTTTTCAGAGCATTCGAGTGAGTCATCATCGCATCCATGGAGTCCGTCCCGAGTCCCTTTGTATCTGCCACCGATCCTCCATCCTTCATTGCTTTGTTCCTCTCTCATGTCGCACATTTTGGCCTTCGATCATATCGTCCCTTATCCCCTCTAGAGTTGAGTCGGTAGCTTTCCAGAGTCATCCATGCCCTTTATGCTCCTATGAGGGAAGTCGTCATCCTGGTTCTCAATACCCCTCATTCCACCATCATCCCTGGTGTCGGTGCTCATCGGTCGCTCAACTATTATCCCTCCTACCTTAGTTTAGATCCCTTATTGCCTCACCTATAAATCGGACCTCCTTTTGTCGACATCGACTTATTCATTCCGGAAAGACAGGGTGCGAGCGTTGTACCTTGGTTCAGAGTTCCACTCTTATTCGGTGCCTTGGATCGGAAAAAGGGATCCTTTATTTCCCTTTGACTTGATTGCTTTCTCGGCTCCATCTCCTTATGACATGATCGAGATTCGTATACTTGATGGTTTAGTGATGCAACAAATGTCATAGCGGTGATTCAGTGTGTGTGAGATGTTTGGGACCTCATGAGGGGTGGCCCTTCGGGTAGCCCCACATGCCTAGATGACCTCTCTCACCACAACCTTGGATGCGACTCATAGATTTGATGGTTTCGACCTCGGGCGCAGCACGTGTGCCTTTTAGTTTGCATGTATCTTTCGAGATTGTGCGAGAGCAGCCTTTCGTGTTTTACGGGGCGTCTTTGGTTGTAGCATGAGATCTCATATACTCGAGATATTATTGTATAAGTCATGGTTGTTGTCCGGGCACAATATGTATGTGGGATCCATTATCATGTTTTTATCCGGCCCATGTTTATGCCGACATGTATTATATAGTTTAGTCCCTTGTTTTCTAGACGCATCATTATTCTTTGTACTTTGTTAGTCTTGGCAGAGAATAGGTATGCCTCCCTCGCCTCATGTAGAATGGGTACTCACTCATAAATGAGACTTGTCACACACGCAGCAAGTCTCGCCTCCTCGAGTCTTGTCCTCTCAAGCTTTAGTCTCCCTCATATTTCTCTCTCCGACTCTCGGTGTCTAGTGATTGAGTTCTTACAACATACTTCGGTCATACAAATTAGCTCTAACGCTCGCATGTTGGAAATGCGGTACACCAACTTTTGGTCATCTAACTTTGTTACTATTAGATGGACCACAGTACACCATGTAAGACCAATTTTACTATAGTAAAATTTCTTTCACTATGAAAAATGACTTAATAATCCATAATTTATTAAGTTGTTTACCGATATAAACAAGAAACCCCATGAGGAATAATTGAATAAATCCTTATTTGTTTGATTTTCCTCAAGGGATAATTAATTAAGCATATGTTTAATTAATATTCCTGGTCATAATTAACCCAAAATAGGAAAATTAATTAGATAGATCACTATTTATCTTATTATTTTCTAGGAATAATTATTTAAACATTATTTAAATAATATTCCTTGTTAAATTTGACTAAATTATTTATAAATAATTGAATAAATCATTATTTATTTAATTATTACTCAACCACATTCTTAAAATAATAAATAAATCATTTATTTATTTATTAGTTATAATTAAGGGATTTGACCAAATTCAAATTATTTTTCCCTCAACAAAAATAATAAAATATTCCATAAAAAGTTGGATCTAGATTTGGTTAATAATATCTTAATTATGCACCAATATCTAGACTAGCTCAATATTTTGTTATAAATAGAGTGGTTTTTCCATTCATTCACTACCTTTTGTTGCCTAAAGATCACTCTGGATCTATACATTTGGTTTGACTTTTGATCCTCCATCATTGTCATATTTTCCTACTTTTTGCTTGTGAGCTCCCTTTGGAGTTTCATTTTTTGTACGGGTTTTTACGCACCCATCGAGAGAGAGATCTTAGACACGAAGCTGCGAGGACATATAAGAACCCATCCCATTGAGGGAAACTAGTAACATATTTCTATGTTTCCCTTCCCGAGTTTGAAATAATCAAAAATTATTTAAAAAATTCTTGTCTTGTTCATTGGATGCATGGAGCAACTCTTGCTTATTATTTTTTTGTTTAATATCTTTAACTACATAGATCCGGATTTTTTGTAGCATTTATTCTTGATCACTAGCTGAGATCTAAGGAAATTGCAACCTATCTCGATGTTAGGGTTGTTTGTTATGCACGGCTCAAAGTGAGTACGTACGCTTGCAATTAGAATTCACACTAATATATATAATCTGTGAGATCATTCCTAACTCTTCCAAATGGCATAAATATATTCTCACTGCTACAGAAAATTATTTTACTAAATGGTTGGAAGCAATTCCACTAAAAGGTAGCAACTGCGAGAATATTATTGAGTTCATTGATCAATTTATCATAACTAGGTTTTGTACTTCTTTAATGTTCGATAATGCATATTATTTCTCACGAGATGTTATGATAAATTTGCAATCAAAAGAGGTTTTTAAACTTAAGTATTCGCTAATTATTATACGCAAGGAAATGGTTTAGCGAGAATCCACAAATAAAAAACCTTACTAGAAGATTCATCAAACGAACTCTTGATCAAGACCAACAAAATTGGCACAAGTCATTAACACTTGCTCTTTGGGCGGACAAATAACTCGAAGGCCTCACTAGCACTTCTCCATTCAATCTTGTTTATGGAAAAGAATTGTTCTTCCTACGAAATGTAGTTATTCCTTCTCGTGCCTTAGTTCAATTCATTGGTGATTCTCCTTCTTCTTCCTTGCAAGTAAGACAATTTTAAATTCTTAAGCTTGAAGAAGAAAGGGAAAAAAGCTAAAGTTACTCATGAACATCATCAACGAAAGTAAAAGCTTCATTAGATTCAACTTTTTGTCACTCCAGCAAAACTTGAAAATTGGTGATCTGGGTATTGAAATGGGACAAAGCACATGAGTAAAAAGGTAAACACGCCAAATTTCAAAGATTGTAGCTAAGTCCATTTCAAATCATTGAGAAATAGGCCCATCAACATTTTTATCGCAAGATCCATCGAGTGCAAAAGAGATTCTTTGCTTGTTAATGGGTAGATTTTAAAGAAATGTTTTTCATAGGAGGTAACCCATTCTATTCCATGTATATTATTATCTTTTATTTTCCCTAGGAAAATAAAAAGTTGCATAGTATTGATTTTTTACTTTTCAAGTAAACATCTCGAGAAAATATTTTTGATTTATCAGCTTATAGAAATAAGATTTTTTTAAGGAAATATTCGAATATCAAATAGATTCATTTTACTAAAAAATGAAATTTCATTGAGTTATTTATTCTTTGATGAACTCTCATCTTTATAAATCATGGTTACTCGGTTATCAACAAGAAAAGAATCTTTAATACGATAAAGACTCTTTTACAAATAAGAAATCTTAAAACTCTAGAAAACTATCATCCAAAATCCTTAAAAAATCTAATGATTCACCCCATCTCAGGAAAACTTATCAATTTTTTGAAAGAAATTCAAAAATTATGCTAAAAGGCTTAGAAGATAATAAGTCTCATCAAGAGCTTGTTTACCATGTTCATATGGAAATAGTTCAAGCTGAAATTACCATACTCGCTACCAAAACAGGGTAATGACTTGAGATTATATCAAGAGGAAGGGGTCTCATCAGGCTTGACTTGATCAGTTTAATTACAACCGATGAACGACATTGTCAATATTTGGTTACCAAGCCAAGACAATGGCTTTTAAAGTAAATAAAAATACAATAGAAAATATCTACAAAAAACAAAACAAGTTCCAAAATAGATCAAGTATATAAAGTTGAAATTTATTTTTGAAAATTGTAAAAAGACTATATGGGACAATGAATCATTGTTGGGTAAAAGGTAACCTGCCAAAGAGCTTAAATTTCCTATTGGATCGGAGGCTCTACGCAGGGTGATAAAAAAGAGTATATATTTTTAAAGCTAATGCGAAGAGCCACCGCTTCATCTTTTTGAACTTAGTAAAGACTGTGATATAGATACTCATATTTTTATTTTTAAAGAGGAATTCTTATGAATTATAATTAAGAAATTTTATTGCTTAGGTGAGATGTTATTTATTGAAATTCATTTCTGCAACTATTTGTATTTCGAAAAAGTTTTTTAGAAATTTCAAAAAACTAATCGAGAGATAGTTGGTTCTCCCAAATGAATCGCCAATTTTTGTATTATACAACACCTCCCATTTACTTTCACTAAATGGGGACCCTTTAAAATAAATAGAAATTTTATAAACTTGATTTTATCTTAGCCTAAGTCTAAAAACTTTAGGAAATCAAAGTTTATGTCCCTTTTTGCTTTGATCTCTTAGCGCTCATCGCAAATCGCATATCTTACAAGTGAATAAGTTAAAAACATAATAAAGCATTGCGAAACTCTGCGATATGCACTATACAGTATTTTTCGAGTCATATAAAAACTCCATTACAAATGCTTTATACCGCTTTAAAAATGATTGCATGCTCTCATTTTAAAAAACAATCAACTTATGACAATTTAGTAAAGGTTTGCGATGAGTTGGACCCGAGGAACTAATAAAACAACAATCATAAAACTTCAAAGATATGATAAAGTGCTTCAACATGATTCCTTAGCACACTTCACATTTCGTGGTGGATAACCAAATGTAAGTTTTATTACCATATGAAAAATTGCGATGCGCATTTATCGCGATTGCATTTCATGAAATTCATTGGTGACGGAAAACATAACTAATAGTAATGTAGAGTTTCGATATGCAATATTGATAGTTATTGCTCAAGTGCGTGAAATGATTCATATCTAATCAGCCTGAATATAAGATATAACGCCTTTAAATTGATAGAATAGACATTTTACGTAAAGGTGTGAATAGTTGATAGGAATAATTATGGGTGATTAGAGTGCATTTAATGGAGTAAGGTTTGAAATATTGATATCTACTTTGAGCATGTTTTGAATGATTAAAAAGTTGAATTTTTTATTATATCGTTTTAACTATATCCTTCTCTCCATTCATCTGATATCTTTCTGTCACTTGAATTCGGGAAACCATCTAACGGAGTAAGGATAAGCGGAATGAACAAGAAATGCACGGAAATTGCCCAAACATCGGCTATTAAAGACTCGGACATGTCTCCATTATTCTCGGACGTGACTTGCAACAAGGATTGCGGCAATTCCTCATGGGAGGCAATGTACCCAACTCTTTGAGGATGAACAACCAAGGGAAATAACCAAAATCGCTACGGCAAACGCATCGGTTTCCTCGGACCCATCTTATTTTGACGTTGCATGCTCATTCCTTCACAAAGTAGGAACGGGCCGAAAGATCTTCCTGTACAAATATGGTTAAGTGGGTAATTGACCACACGAACATAGCGAGGATAAGACATTTAAGAACTCAAAGATGGAGAATATTGGTTCATTCACGGCAAAATATTTGAGGACAATGTATCACTTACCCATCCCATAATAGAACTAATGGAATTGGATCATCTTTCCAAAGAAATTAGCATATCCAAAAATACACCGATGAAGCGAAAGAAGTCTCGGACAAAAGATTTGAAAATGAATGGGAAAAGATTTTTCTAGGGCATTGCAAATGCCACAACCAAATCCATATCTTGATCAATAGTACCGGTTTTTCAAACACCGAGCATTCTCGAAATTAGTGGAAAAGCGCAATTCCACTACAACATGTACCGAAAAATCATGATCGAGAGATAATTTTGGCCTACCCTACGAGTAGATAGTTTGCTAGATTGAAGAAATTCCCTCACTAGATGTCTTCTATAGTCCTGAGTCATAAAGTCGTAGTTAAGAGAAAGAAAAGGAGAAGAATAAATGATATGGTTTTCAAATATTACATATGAATTTGTTGACTTTCTATGGAAGGATCCCTAGCTAATCCTCACCGAACATTTCACCAAGATATCATAGTTTGCAAGGGAATATGCTACTCCCACTATTGACAAGGCTCACGAAGTTTAATTCTTACTAAAGCGAAAGAAGACAAAGTATAAAGAGTTAGAGAGACGCTGAGAAGCAAGAAAGGTTTAACTCCTGAGGAATATGGAATTGAAAAAAGTCGGAATTTCAAAGGATTTTGAAAGATTAACATTGCAAAGCATCGGTGCAACTTTGCAGAAAAATGCAACTTGAGCGGCTGACAAACAAATTAAAAAGTCACCTCATGTAGATAAATTCGAGAAGATAAGCATTGGAAATTAATGCAAAGATAAAGCAGCAACAAGAAGTATTTTGTCAACAAGCTTCTATTACCAACTCTTATTATGACACAAGTAAAAATCTTTGATCCAACAAGTGACTAAAGGGGAGACTTGGAGTGTGAGAAAATTGAAAGAAGATTAATGAGTTCATTCATTAGCGGGCCTCGACTCGGGGAAGAAGTTGATCTACCTCGGGTAGATAAATTTCACAAGGAAATTTTATTTAAGGATTAGGAAGCACGAGCTAAGACAAGGCGGCAGCAAAAAGCATTAAGGTTAACAAAGGAAATGGTGCAATCTATTTATGAACAGCTTTTTGAAAGTTGAGCTTATCAAAGAGTCCACAAGCTCGAAAAGTGCTCTCAAATCAAGCCATTAGAAGCACGGTGCAAACAAAGGACAGAGATGCATGAAGAAATGATTAAAAAACACAAATAAATTTGATCAATAAAACTATTGGAATTTTCACGATCAAACATTATCATCAATACCAAAACCACTACGGTCATTAAGCGGATTCAACAAAAAGGTCGCGGCCATCAATTTCAAATGCGATATTCAGGGCTAGATCATATCAGGGAATTTAGCGATAGCTCGGCTTAAACCTATACTAGATATTTGTCAAATTCGAAATCAAATCCACCGGGGAGGATCAACATTCATAGTTATATTGTTACTTTATTTCCCTAAATTGTAGTTGAAGTTTTTTCTTTACGGATGGTTGTTTTGGGAAACCTCTTCTACTTTTTTTGTAATAATCTATTTTTAAACATATTTTAGTTTAGTATTTAAACCCTTCTCATGCATTTAGAGAAGGGTCCAGAGTCTATCAAAAACTATTGCAAAGAATGCACTTTTGTAAGTTTGTAAATGCTTAGATGGACTAATGGAACAAACTATGTTATCTTTTGACATTTGAAGATGTTTAAGCGATGTTGCACTATTGTACTCTTTAAATTGCTTGAAAGTGAAGAAGAGCATAAAATGCGTCGGTATATGAGTAGAACTTTGTATATACGGTACTTTTATTCATTTATATTCAGTTTTTGCTTTCTAAGATTGATAGTTATCTTTTTACTTGGATTATATAATTGAAGCTTATTGTCATAAATATGAATGTTAAATGCACTTTTGTACTAATATTTATCTATGATTTCATATCTAATATATAATCACACACATATGAATGCAATATACATTACATAATTCTTTTTGAGTCAGGACTATTTTGTTGAAAGAATTATCTTTACATAATTTTCATCCCCTTTGTTAAAAGAATTATTATTGTTACATAATTTTCATAATTTTAAAAAGAATTATCTTTGTTAGACAAATCTTAATTACTAATAGTTGGAAGATATATTTTTACATCGCATAAAGGAATAAAAACCATGGGTATATAATAGAATAGATAGTTTTAGAGTAAATGCATGTGATAGATTTAAATCACTTCCCATTTGCATGTTATATAAACAAAACACACCACAAAAATCATCCTTATTGAGTAATTGGTCCCTTCATCCCTGATCAGAAGCCACCACACCAAACGAAAAAGGACTTGCTGCTAAGGTCCAAAGCTTGGGGTGGTTTCCCCATGTTGTGGCTTAATGTAATTTCGAGGCCTCGACAACCTCATAGCTTCCCCATCTGCCTAAATTTTCCTAGAGCTATCCCTATTCCCTAGAACCATCTTCACTCCCCATTCCCATTCACCTTATCCCTAGGGTTTTCATTGGCCACCTACGCTCTTTGGAGGGAAGGCGAGGAGACTATGTGGAAGGAGGAGGAGTGAGACAAAGAGAGAGAATAGAGAAGGCACTCACGAGGAGGAATAATCCTAAAGGCCCATGGATCCCACCAACACCACGAATTGAGGGCCTCTCCTATGACTGTCAGTTGTTTTAGGAATATGTAGGTTTCCTTAATTCAAAAACTCTTTCATTGAAAGGAATTAGCTATGTTGCAGGGATGGAATGCCTCACACAGAAGTGAGTTAGGAGTTATGTGAATCCAAACAGATCCAATAGCCATGAAGAATATAGAGGATACATGGCCTGAAAAATTCAAGGATGAAGTACAAAGTCTACAACTCAACATAGCCATGGATGGTGTCAACCCATATTCCCTCTAAAACACCAACTATTTTTTTTCTTCTTGTAGTAGTGATCAATCACAATATCCCCCTATGGTTTTCCATGAAGAATGAACATCTTATGTTGGCTCTCATAGTCCCCAATAGAGGACAAGTGAAGAATATTGATTTATACTTACAAATATTTGTAGATTAATTGAAAGAATTATGGGAAGGGATACATGTGTACGTTGTATCGAGGCGCATCACAATAGAGAGGCACCTAACATCCTGTGTAGCAAAAGAAGAAAATTGTAGTTGTCAACCATAGACCTGAAAATTTGATGGATGGACCACATGAGGCCTGACATATATTTGAGTGTAGACAAGTCGAGACTTAGCTACAACCCCATGGGGGACATCAAGGAACTAGAGAAAATCCTCCCCTCTCCTCGATAGGTCAATGATAAAGTATATGTCCTCCTAAGTGGGCCTATACCAGGCCCCAGGACCAACATGGAAAGCCTGCTCTTGGGCACTCCATCGGTGCATCAGATGTGCCAATAAGATAGAGGGTGCCTTTAGGGATGTAATCTTCTCATAATACTTGAGTATTCCTACATCCCTCAAAAGCACTCGGGTCGCTAGAGTAATAGGGCAAGGGTATAAATCCCTCTCCCTCCCTCTCGCCTCCCATGATCAGACCATACTATATGGGTCCACCTGCTGCTCCTGCTCTTGCTACTGCTCCCTTTGTTGACGTCTCTACTACATGATTGAAATATAAAATACATCAACCTCGTACATAAAATGCAATGTTTTTTATTAAATGAAACATGTATTTATAAATATGGAAAAATAACTTTCAACTATAAAAAAAACTCATAGGTGCACTCAAAACACAGTCATGCACCAGCTCTGGTGTGCTTCCAACTATAACCACACCGATATCAATGCACATATAAATATGACACACCACTATTGGTTAACAAATTATAATTTTGATAGCATTACGACATATTTGGGCACCAATGTGCACATATAACATTTTCGCACTAGTACAGAATGTTAAGGTTATCGAACACACCACATTAAAGCTATATTTTTAAATATTATTTTGTGGTCCATTTCATAAATATAAACACACCAGGTGTGACACACCAGGTGTGACACACCGATGTACAATTTATCTCTTCTCAGGTGCATTTTCATTTATAAAATGCATCGCAACAACCATAGTGTGTTATGTTCACGCACTGCTGATCATGAGTTCATAAATTTTGCTCAAAATTCAAAGTTACAGGATTAGGTTGAAACCAGGATGGTGGCGTAGAACTCGTCTTCTTGATTTCAGAGTCGTGAACGGTTCGAAAAACCGATGTCGTATGAGGGAGATATCGTGTTCTGATCGAAAAGCCAAATAGGTAAATTTTGAGACAGTTTGACCAGGGTTGACTGGGATGCATAGTCAGTAAAAGGAATATTCTGAGGAATATTTCTTTCCTTAGAACTAATTACAGGATGACAAGTGGCACCATTTGATTGGTCGAATTGGTTGTATGTTGGTTTGGAGGACCAATTAAAGGGTGCCATGTGTCCCCTTAATGACGTATCAAAATTTTTGTGAGGTCTGCAGGGCTCGACCCTGTGACCTCCCCATGGGCACGCATAGGTCTCCACCAACCTCTCTACACATTATGTCTTAGCATTCAATGGACACGGGTTCTATTTGGTTGGGGACTGCCTCGGAAGCGCGTTCACATGGCGATGTTTTAACAACCCGCAACCAAACTCAAACAGTATTATTGCAGTCTCTGCCAACGGTTCCAGACTTGTCACATGGTCGTGTTTTAAGACATTAACTCTGTATTTAAGGCATAAACTCTGATGGTTTTGAAACCCGCGGGTTTGGGGTTGGCATGTGGCCATCCCAACCACAAAACTTAAATGCCACGGTTATTTCGATGATTAAGACTAGCGGACGCACTAATTATGGCGGGAATCTACTATTTTAACTCCAGTTAAGTGGAGTCCTCCACTTTTAGTGGAGTTTTTCTAGGTGTAACTGGGAAAAAGAGTAGGAAACTCAGTTTTCACCCATTCAGAGTGAATGAAGAGTCCTTTTTACTAATTGGAGCATTTTGGAGCCATTGGTGCAGAGAAAACATCCATTAGAGGCCTGTAACTACATGTATTTGAAAAATTTTGAGCATAATGAAAGATGGACATGCCATTGGGAGCTGGACCAGCAGATGTAGCCCAGGAGGGGTGAACTGATTCATCATGCCTGCTGTGCCAATTATGTGTGGTGACTTATTTCTCTATTTGACACTGTTTTTCAGTGTTATTTGTGCTTATTTCATGCTTCTAATTCACTAAATCATCTACAATTCATGGTTAAAATCCTCAATCCTTAAGCAAACTAATGAGACAAGTATGCACATGTTTATAAACTAAAAAGACACTTAGTACAACAAAACTAATACAGTCATTTCATATCAGATTGGTATCATAGCTAGAGTTTATTCTCTGGTGTTGTTTAGTGCAAAGAATTGTTTAACTATTTGCAAGTTTCTAGATGCTTACTAGGCTCAAGCTCAAAAGAGGAGAAGGAAAATTGGTGGGAGTAGAAGGGTCTCAAGAAGAGCCAAAGCAAAGGAGAGCAAGATTGCCACAATCTCCACCACCTATTTCACCTCCTAAGGAAGCAGAAGCTACATTAAGTATGCCTCATGAGGAAGGAGAAATACATGAAGAAGTTGATCCCAAAGAGGAAGAAAGAGTGTTCAGGAAAGCATTCCTTGACATGACTGAGATGGTTAGAATTATTTATCAAGAAAGGAATGAGAGACTAGAAGGAGAAGGATCCAAACTTCACAAGGAAGGACAAGGATATTTAGGAGGTCACAATGATGAATATAAGTCAAAGAAGGGCAATGGAGGAAATGGAGGCAATGGAGAGCCATCATCCTCACCCTCATCATCATCATCCTCTACTTCTACTTCAGTACATCAGTCACGCAAGTAAAAGAACAATAGTAAAATTTGTTTTGATGTTAAGTTTGAATGCCAATGTTTAATGGTGAAGTCAATGCAAAAAAGCTTGATAATTGGATTAGGAAATTGGAGGTTTATTTGAGAATCCATAACCTTTAAGATGATGATACCAAAATCCAATTATCTTCATTGAGAATGGAAGGTGCAACACTTATTTGGTGGGAAGCCAAGACAAAGGAGGAGACCAAAAAACATGGTAAGATTATTCTATCATGGTCAGATTTCATTATTGCTATAAAACAATAGTTTTATCCATTCGCTCATATGCAAAAAGCGATAATGAACTGGAAAAACTTTAGGCAATTGAAGGGACAAAATGTGCAAGAATACACCCAAGAATTTAGGAGAAGAGCTCTCTTATTAGGGGTAGATTTACAAAGCCAAGATACTTTGCTCAAGTACATAGGAGGCTTACATAACTACCTAAAACATACTATTCTCATGTTTAACCCCACAATTCTAGATGAAGTGTTCAGGCCACACATCTAGAAGCTAGAGGGAAAAACATTTCTGAAGAGGGTAGAAATAAACCTTTTAAGGGTAAAAACAAAGAGAAGACCTCAAAAGGCAAAAGCAAAAAGAATGAATATGTTAAGAAAGAGGGAGAAAAAGTGGTTTGTAAACATTGTTCAAAAGAAGGCCATGATGAAACTCATTGTTGGAAATTACATCTTGAAATGAGGCCAAAGAAACCCAATAACAAAGGGAAACAGAAAACTGCTGCTACAACTCAACATGATTTAGGAGATGATTCAGGTGATGAATCTAAGATTATAGCCATGGGATTGAAGAACACGAAGGGAAAAGAAATTGAAACTAAACCCAGTACCAATACATCAAACTGTCACTTAAACACTCCGAATGAAGAAGAAAGAATTGAACTGTTTCATGTGAGGGTCGTATCCAAGCATACCAAGATTGACACATTGTTTGACAGTGGGTCACAAGAAAACTTAATCTTTGAAGACTTGGTCAAGAAACTTAACCTTGAGACCATACCACATCCAAAACCATATCCATTGGGTTGGATTTGAAAGGATGCAAATTTACAGATTTCAAAGAAATGCACATTGTGGTTTGCAATCATTGCACATTTTGTTGACATAGTTGAATTAGATGTGGTTCCGCTTGACATAACAGGTATTGTGTTGGGGAGTCCTTACTTGTATGATAGGAAATCGATCTTCCATCTCCATGAGAACAAATATCATTTATTCAAATATGGCAAGGAGTACATTGTTAGAGCACATCGCAAGAAGACAAACATTGTTATGGTAAATGCTGGACATGTAAAGAGGTTGGTAAATTCAAGTAAGAATTTTGTTCTTCTTATGATTAAGCCAAAAGTTTATGTTAATCATGAATCATTTGAGGGATGTGATCCTAAGTTTAAATCATATTTATATGATGTAGTTAATGAACATCATGAGATGTTTCAGGAGCCAACAGGATTGCCTCTAAAAAGAGAGATTCAACATGAGATTCAATTGCAGCAAGATTGTCCTCTTCCAAACATCGGTATGTATCACATGTTGATAATGGAGAATGTTGAAATAAAGAGTCAAATCAAAGAGATGTTGGACAAATGAATCATAAGGCCAAGCACTTTGCCATGCGGTTCACCCATAGTCTTGATACCAAAGAAAGATGGGACTTGGTGCATGTGTGTAGATTTTCGAGCTTTGAACAAAATAACGGTAAAGAATCATTACCCACTCCCAAGAATAGATGATTTTCTTGATCAGCTAAAAGAAGAAATTTTTTTCACTAAGTTAGATTTACGAAGTGGATATCATCAAGTAAGAATTGCATAAAGTGATATATGGAAAACTGCATTCAAAACCAAACAAGGACTCTTTGAGTGGCTAGTTATGCCATTTGGTTTATGTAATGCACCAACAACTTTCATGCGTGTTATGGATAGTGTTTTGAGCCAATTTCTTGATGAATTTGTGATTGTGTACATAGATGACATACTGATTTTCAGCAAAACAAGAGAAGAACATGTCTTGCATGTGAATAGAGTGCTTGATATTTTGAAGAAAGAGAAATTGTTTCATAAGATGTCAAAGTGTGAGTTTGGAAAGACTTCTTTGGTATATTTGGGACATATTGTAGGAGGAGGAGAGTTGAGAATTGATCCTTCTAAAGTGGAATCCATTGTGAATTGGCCCACACCCAAAACAATAACCGAGGTAAGAAGTATCTTAGGTGCAGTGCAGTATTGGAGAACGTTTATTGCTAACTTTTCTTCCATCGCAACTCCTATGCATGTAGTGACAAGTGTGAAAAAAGGCTTTCAATGGGGAGGCAAACAACAACAAGCTTTCGAAGCTTTAAAAGACAAGATCAGTTCAACTCCAGTCCTTGCATTACCAAATTTGAGATAGCCATTCGAGATTCAAACCGATGCTAGTGATTATGCCATGGGCGCAGTACTTTTGCGGCGTGGTAAGCCTATCGCTTTTCATTCTGAAAGATTTAATGGTGTTGTGACAAATTATCCTACATGTGACAAAGAACTATATGCGTTGGTACAAAGTGTCAAGAAGTGGAAACACTACTTGATGGGTAAAGATACAATTGTACATACTTATCACCAACCATTACAGTACTTGCAATCACAAACAAAATTACAGCAATCAAGACATTTCAGGTGGATGGGATTTGTTCAACAGTTTCACTTGGTTATAAGGTACACAAAAGGAATTTTTAATAAAGTTGTTGATATGCTTTCAAGACCAATCATTAGTGCATCTACTTTACTCAAAAATGGCTCTATTGTACATGAGAGTTACATAGAACAATATGCACATGACATAGATTTTCAAGATGTGTATTCTAGTTTGAGTGAAGGGAATCAAGTTGAAGAAAAATATTATCACATGCATAACAATTTGTTGTTTCATTTGGGCAAGTTGTGTATACCATAAGGAGAGAGGCTAAGTGTCATGAGAGAAACTCATTCATCTCTTATTGCTGGACACTTTGGGGTAAGAAAAATAGTGGCGCATCTATAGAGGTATTGCTATTGGCCTCGCATGATAGATAGTGTGTCGTTTTATAAGAGGTTGTTCTATGTGTGCAACAAATAAGCCTAGTAATAGGAATCTTGGGTTGTACACGCCACTACCGGTACCATAAAGGCCATGGGAGAGTGTCTCCATGGACTTTGTTGGAGGTCTACCTATGTCAAGAAAACATCATGATTATCTTTATGTAGTTGTGGATAGATTGAGTAAAATGTGTATACTTATGCCATGTAAGAAAACCATTAATGTTGAACAAACTGTTGAACTTTATTTTCAACATGTTTGGGTTCATTTTGGATTGCCAACTTCTATTGTTAGTGATATGGATTCCAAGTTCATTGGGATTTTTTGGTCCAATCTATGGAGTATGATGGACACAAATTTGAAAAAGAGTATTGCTTTTCATCCGCAAACAGATGGACAAACCAAGGTGGTGAATGGAACCATTGTGCATCTATTAAGAGGATATTGTAGCAAACATCCTAAGTTGTGGGATGAGCAACTGCATTACATTCAACACGCTTACAACCGGGCAAAGCACTCTTCAACTCAAACATCACCTTTTGAAGTATGCTTTGGGTACTTGCCAAAATCGCCATTAGACTTCATCTCTGGAAAGGATGTTACAATTGACGGCCATAGTGATATTGACAAGGCTCGAAAGTTCATTGAGAAAATTTTGATTATACATCAACAAGTTCAAGAATAGCTTGAGAAAAGTCAAATAAAATACAAAGAGAGGCATGAAAACCATAGAGTTGATCACAAGTTTCAAGAGGGAGATGAGGTATGGTTGCAAATTAGCAAAGAAAGGATGCAAGGGGAAGGTAGAAATCTCAAACACATTCGCTATGGTCCATTCAAGATCATAAAGCAAGTTGGTAATAATGCATTTCAACTTGACTTGCCTTCATATATGAAAATGTATTTAGTTGTTAATTTTGAAAACTTATGTTTGTATGAGCCACCTTTGATTGATGATCAAGGAAGTGATATTCAACTTCCTTCTATTGACGATTTCTCGCCATAATTTCTGGATGAGCTCAAGGAAGATACAATTCTTGACAGGAGGACAAGAGCATCAAAGAGGGGAAGTGTTGACTACCTTCGAGTTGGGCTCAAAGGCACTAAACCAAGCAAGGCAAAGTGCATGCTGGTTGGAAAGGTGAGGGAGGTTATACCTCATCTACCTAATGAGAATCAAGTCTTTGGGGTCCAAAGCTTCCAATGGGGAGGAGTGATCATGAGTTCATAAATTTTGCTCAAAATTCAAAGCCATGTGATTGGGTTGAAACCGTGGATGGTTGCATAGATCTTGTCTTCCCGATTCTAACATCCCGAATGGTTTGAAAAAAATGATGTCGTGTGAGGGAGATATCGCGTTCGATCGAAAAGCCAAACATGTAACATTGCGACATGTTTGATCGGGATGATTACGTCAGGTGGAGGTACACCGCAAAAGGAATATTTGCGGAATATTCTTCTTAGAACCACCATGTGATGACAGTGGCGCCATTTTATTGGTCGAATTGGAGGCATGTGTTTTTTGAGGACTACTAAAGGGTGCCACATGGCGTCCTCGATGCTGCCACGTGTCCCCTTTAATGCCGTGTTAAAATTTTGGTGAGGTTCGGGCAGTGGCTCGACTGCATCTCCTGGCTAAAAAACACACGTCCTAACCACCTGCCACATGATAATTCTTAACCGTATGGGAGTCGAAGCTTATGTTATACGAATGTGTTGGAGTATTTGGGGGTTGGGACCACTGCGGTCCTAACCCACCAACGGTCCTCCAGACAGGTCACATATAAAGGTTACAAGCAAAAATTATCAGTCATAAATACAGTCTCGCCAATGTTAAAACTGTCAAGTAACTTGGTCACATTGCAATGGTTAACTATAACCACTTCCACTACAATGATGTAACCCATCAAACAACACAACCATAGTTTTTTCACCCATAGTATACCACAAGTTCCACCCATCCAACGGTTATGCAACTACGTTATGTGGGTACATGTTCCCAACCAAAAACTCGCTGTTTAAATGCACAGATAAAGCACTACCAGCTATGAAACCCGCAGTTTTGGGTGCGCATGTGACCACCCCAATCGCGACATTTCAATATTGCAATTAAGTTCGGTGGTGTTTTGAAACATGCCTTTTTTTAGCGAAAAATGCTATTTTAACTCCTGGTAAGTGAGTCCATTTTGTGATTTTTTCTAGGTGTAATCAAGTAAAAGAGTAGGAGACTCACTTTTCAAATGATTCCTGAAAGTGAATGAAGAGTCATTTTTGACTAATCGAGCATTCCTGGAGCCATTGGTGAAAATAAAACAACCATTAGAGGCCTCTGTAACTCCATGTATTTTCAAAATTTGAGCATAATGAAATATGGACATGCCATTGGGAGCCGGACCAGCCAGATGTAGTCAGAAGGGGTGAACTACTTCATCATGCCTGGCTGTAGGTAAATTATATGTGGTGATCTCTATTTCTCCGTTTTACAATCGTTTTTCGGCGTGTTATTTATGTTTATTTCATGCTTCTCATTCACTAAAATCATTTACAATTCATGGTTAAAATCCTCAATCCTTAAGCAACCAAAGAGACAAGTATGCACATGTTTATAAACTGAAAGATACTAAGCACAACAAAACTAATACGCTCCTTTCAGATCATTCATGGGCTAAGTCACAACATGAATAAGGTGCACTGAGACACTCTAGGGCTTTGAAGGAGTGATAATCCCATTGGAATTTTCATAATCCTAATAGATGAAGAGGTGATGTCCTAGATACCTTTAGCGATTATCATAAGGTATTGTCATCACACTAGAAGAGTTTTACGAGAAATAAAAAATTGAAGGTGAATGCATCATTATAACACTAGCCATTTATATGACTTTGTCAATGAAGCCGGATAAAATGGTAAAATGTTTTCTTGAAAGGTTGATATGCGGATCACAGAAAAATATACGGAGAAGCAGAACCCTCCCTTGAAATTACACTCAAGGATATCATTGAAAGATGACGAGGTGAATGCTATAAATTGATGACAAAAATCTTCATTGTTAATTATGAGAATCTATATGGATGTACATATTGCCATGAGTTGTGTTATATAGCTCCAATAAGCTGTGATGAGTGTCATGTCGTTAGATTGTTATGTTTTTATGTTGGTTGTGTTGGTTTGCTTTCAAAGAAGTCGATCATTGTAAATACTACAACGAGTTATTTATAAAGCTCCATGGGAAATAGGTTTCTTTCAATAGTCTTGTTGGTTGTGGGTGTCATTGAACAATGAGGATGGTGTTTTCCTCAAGGAGAGGTTCTGCATATTCCTAATAAAAACTTTGTAATAAAGCTAATAAAGGAAAAATAATAACCATGGTCATGGGTACAGGGACTAAGCCGAATGTTGGGAAAAACACAGTGACAGGATCACTTGTGATTAATTAATGGCTAAGGAAATGGTAAAGGCGCTAGAAAGGAAAAGTGGCATTTATTGACATTTATTTATGAAAAATAATAGAAAATAGGAGAAAAGGGAAGGTAAAAGGTCACAAGTTGCATGCGAGGAGGAAAAATTAAGGAAACTAATGAAATTGAAGAAAGTAACAGAGGCCTCATTAATAAAAAGGCTTCTAAGGAAATTTGGACTCATGGCTTTTGTCAATTCATTTTTGGAGCTCTCTCTCTCTCTCTCTCATTTCTTTCACTTTTGGACACTTAGAGCTTTCTGGAGCACTCTTGGAGTGTGGAATAAGTTGAATTTGAGCAAGAAGTAAAAGAAAGAGTAGGAAAGCACAAGAGGACATCGTGATCAATAGCTACAATGCATTTTTTCTTGCAAAATTTGTTTCATGTATGATTTCCTTGTTCTTTTTGGCATGCATGGAATATGCATGTGGTTCCTTGGTTATGATATGTCATTGGCATGTAGGATTTCCTGGATTGACAATGTTTTTTCCTAGCCTTGCCATTTCCTAGATAGCCATGGTGTTGTTGGTGTTGGAAATACTTAGAGGGGGTGAATCAATATTTTCACTGTTATTTTTACCGCTTAGATCACTTATATTTAGAAGAAAAAAATGAACAATGACATAATAAATATTTTTATTAATTTTCTTTACAATAAATAAAGTACAATAATAGTATAGGGCTCCAACCCTAGATGAAGACTTCAATCTTCCGTGCTCCAACCTATATTGTGCCAATTACCAACTTGGGCTTTCCAAGGCTCCAACATTGTCAATTTGAGGCACCAACCTCTAGGCATCCAACCCTATATCTATTACAAGCTCTGACCTGTTTCTTGAGGACCTTAATCCCTCTAGGGCTCCAACTCTATCTTCCAAGGCACCGACCTGTCTCTATGAGGCTCCTACCTCTTGGTATCCAACCCTCACCACTTCACCAAAATGTTTGGTTATTCTTCAACTCTCAATGTCTTATTGAACAAAAACTCTGTCAATTCACAAAGAATGTCTTCACCAGTGGTCTCAATGTCACATCATCGATGACAACCTTGTTTTCTTAGATGGTATCGCCATCGCTCTTCATGCCACCCGAAAAAATTTATTCAAGGTCTCATTTATGAGGACTTCATCAATGTATCGTATTCACTAAATATATCCAATAATATTCAATAATTTGCTTCAAATTTGATCTTCAAAATGCCCCGAGCAGAGATAAGGAAGTCTCAAGTCTTCAAGATTGCATGCTCTAGGCTACTCCAAAACAAGTCTTCAACACTCAACAAGTCAAGATACAAGTTTGTCTCATGTAAGGCTTCAAAATTTTCTTCCTAATAAAATAGGCTCCGAACACTGCATATTTTCTAGACCGTCCTAATAAGGTGTCTATAATAAACTTCCCAAGATACTCTCCAAGATAAAATTGCTTAAAATTTCTTCAAGAAGTTGCTTAAATACTTCCTTCTTCAACTTCGCCTAAACTTACAGATTGTATCGGCATTAGCCTTCAAGTGTGTTCAAGATAACTGCCCCAGTTTCTCCGATTTTAAACTCCATGCTTCAAAAGGCTGATTCAAGGTGATCTACAAGGGCTTCCTGTGACCAACAACCAATACGTTATAAGTCCAAATTTGTCTTTAAAAATGCCACTACGTCCCATTGTGTTCGCTTATATCCTCCCACAGTCTCGAAAAATCATCACCTCGGTTTCAACAGATGGTTAAAACATGTTTGAAAAGTATATGGCTCCAATATCCGAAACCGTGATATTTTCCACAACTGCAGAGGGTCTCCCAGCTAAAAGGAGTCTACACAATTTCTGTACAGTATTCTTATCAATGTTACTTGCAATCAAACTCCGTTTGTTTTTTTAAGACTTAGTTACTGTCCAAAACATCGCAGCTACCTTATGTCCATTGGTTTAATTAACAACTATATGTTTTTCTTGAGTTGGAATATTAAAGGAATTTTTTTCCCAAACTCTAATTTTTAGTCCTCTCTAATCTTCCGTCATACTCCTTGATTTCTCTCTAAAATGATCAACGAATTTGATGTAGAAATGAAGTGTTGGGTGTCAATTTATATTATATTTCAACCTTTAATAAAGATACACGACTCTTGAGGAGGCCGATGAATGTCTAAGTGCAAGTCGGCTAGCCTTTAAAAAATATTACTTTTAAACTTAAAAAATCAATTTCTCACAAACTATTGGGAGTTTCTGCGTGTTGTCTATTGGAAAGAGGAAAAATTCTCTTTCATTATCAGTACCACTGATAAAAGGTGCTTCTAAGTTGGAAACAAATATGACTGTCTTTAAAATTTTAGTGCATAAACATTTTTGGGACAACATGAGGAATGTTTGGACCGTATGGATTTCATTATTACTTTCCATCATATAAAATTTGTGATATCCATGTCATCCAATACGTTGTAGTGATATGTCACCAACCATAGTGCAACACTTATTAATTTTCCATTAGGATATTTCCAAGTCCTTCATGTCATCTCTCCCATCATTGTCCATGTCATTAAGACCATCATCAAGTTCCATCACGTATGGCATCATCAAGTGTGGTCATATATGCATGTACCAATATCAAGGTAAGGACATCATCCTAGTTCTAGGATTATTCATCAAGAGTAAGAACATCATCATGATTTTTAGGCTTTTATCAAGAGCAAGGATACAGTGAAGGAAAGTAGTGTCTTCATGGTTAGTTCAAGCATCTAGGATGATCCGTGGCTCCAGAGACACATGCGGGACAAAGAGGTCAAGGAAGCTCAAAATTAAAAGTGTTCGAATGCTTTCAAACTAGGACCAGAGCTGCAGATATCGTCGTCCTAATTCTGTACTTGCAAACAAGCTTGCTAAAACCGAGTCACAGCGCTAAAAGGAGCCAGTCAAAGTTTTGGGTTGATCGGGTGACTGCAAAGCCAAAGAGCTGAATTTGCTCAAATCCACCCACCGTATTCCAAAAATAAATTAATACAGACCAAGTCCTACGGTCAAAATTGAATGGTTGTTTTAAATGAAGTAAAAAAAATATTAAAAAAAGGGGGTGGCGGGTCACCACCCTCGCCACTCCCACCCACACACACATGATATATAAAAAATATATATATGTTTTATATGGGCTTAGTTGACATGACCCCTCGCCGGTCCCCACGGAAACATGAATATCTAGCGTAACCTCATGACAAAGATCATGTGTTGTTTAAAAGGATGTGATAATTCCTAAAGAAACTCAAAAGTAGATACTCAAGTATTCAACCAACAAATATTTCAAAAGAGAAGAAAAAAAGAACAATATGGATGGTCGTCCAAAAGAAGCTCAAAGAGAGATGAAGATGAATGGTTACATATGACAGGGGAAGAAAAAGATGCAAGTGCTCACGTAGAGGACAAGAAAGAGAACACAAAAGAAAGAAAAGATTAGGATATTCCAATACCCTCCAAGGGATATCGTCTCTATGATGAAGTCAATAAGAAGTTTGTAATAACAAGAGATGTCATATTCCTTGAATCTTCCAAGATCGACAATTTTGTTGAGTGGCAACTTAATCGCCTAGATAGATTCACACATGCAAAGCATTTTCGTAATTGAGAATATCTCCATCTTGAAGGGGGATTCCTATAACGTAATCAATCAGAATCATTTCCCGAAGCACTTTCTACCCCACCCGAAGAACCAACCATGGATGACACCTTGACAATTTGAAATCTCACCTCCATGCATAAATACTACACACAATCTCCATCTAATACACATTGAGTTTTCTATGGAGTTACCTCCTGTCCGACATGGTATCGAGCTAGTCCTATTTTTTGCACTCTTGCCTTTGGTGTAACTCCCTCATGTTTCATTTCGCATCACCATTATGCATTAAGTTTTCTGTTCTCATTTTGCATTATGAAAAATTCGCATTTTTTTTCTCGCACATTCCCGTTCTAATGTGCAATTTCTGCTCAAATTTCCGAGCATGGGCTAACTCTATCGTAATTCCCAGGCAAATTGCTACCCTCATACATTTTTTTTATCGTTCGTGCGAATTCCCATTCCCATTCATCATTCCCACTCCATGCCGCCATCTCATAGTCCCCGCTCACCCCACGCACCCCCTCACCTCACCCCTCGCCCCTCGCACAACACACCACCCTCACCTCCCCGCTTACCACACCACTCTCACCCCTCTACTCTCGCACAAGACACCACCCCCTCACCCGCCCCGCTTCCTCCCCACCGCTCACCGCACCTTCCCACCTCGCTCACCCTCGCCCTCCCCCAACCCACTCCTCACCCTCCCCAACCGCCCTCTGACGCACTCACTCACTCCCTCGCCCTCCCTCACCCTCCCCACCTCTGCCCGGCCGCCGCATCCCCGCACCCACAACCCCTCACTCCCCTCCCCAACCAAACATGCCCCCTCACACCTCACACCACCCTCCCCTCACTGACCACCCCCAACCCCTCCCGCGCCCTCTCGCCAGCCCCTCCCCTCCCCTCCCCACGCGCCGCCCGCCTTCCCTCCCATCCCACGTACCTCGCTTCACCGTTTTTAATTCAGCCAATTTTATAAGTTTAGTACGTATTGGCCTCCCCGCATAATACCTATGTTTCCTTCCCCAATAGAAATTTTTTTCTTTTTTTTATTTTTTTCTTTTTTGGCTGCACTGTCCTAATTGGAGTTTTTACCCAAATGCTCCTTCAAAAGAATGTATTCTCTCATATCTATCAGAGGAGTTGTTCTCTTCAAATATGAGAAATATCGTGAATGGTCTCGTAAAATCAAACACACACTCATTTTTAATGAAAGGAAGTAGTGAGAATATAGACCTTCCACCAAAGAAAAGCCCACTGGGACAAGGAGATCACCATTTGGGAAAACAAGAATTGCAAGGCCTATGCCTTGATTGCAACTTCCATAAATGAAGAGGTGAGTCGCCATATTACACCATTTTCAAAATGCCTATCAAGCCTTGAGCAAGCTAAAATAATCCTATGACTCACATTCAACTTGAAATTGTTCAATTAATGATTAAGTTGTTCACTGAATTGAAAAATGATGATCCCTCTTGCTTTAGCTTCGACGTAAGATCTATCATGCATGACATTAAGAGCACTCGGTGAAGATGTTGACATATCTCTAATAGCATATGTTAAGGTTTTGTATCCCACTTACTCAAATTATCTTGAGTCATTGCAAGCAAGTAGAAACCCTAGAAAATCGCTTTTGAGTCCCTGGAGAAAAAATTCTTGCAAGAAGAGAGAAATACTAGAAAGATGACCAATTTCTCCGACTTCTCAAGAGGTCAGATGATTTGCACATAAAGAGAAGATTCATGTTCAAGATTCTTCCAGAGGAAGAGGTGGCCGAAGAGGAAGAGGAAGAAGAAATTTCGTAGGAAGGGGGCATAAATTTAAACTTAAATATGATATTCATTGCATATGCTACAATAGAGACTGGCATGATGCATCTACATGCAAGATACCTTGGGATAAAATTAAGGAGCAAAGGAATCAAGAAAAAGGTAAAACTAATGACAGAGACAAAGGTAAAGCACCGAATCCGGCCTTCTGATTTATTATAGCACATCGTGAATGTTGGAGGAAACAAGACTTATTTGATGTTTCATTTACTTAAACAAATGATTGGTTGCTAGATTCAGAAGTAGCATGTCACATGACATTTAGAAAATATTAAAGAATGACTAACAAATTTGATGGAGCAAGATAATTTCGTAGATAAATTCAAACTCAAGCCATCAGGCTTGGCACAATCAAGCGAAGTTGCCCTCGTCTTCCAAATCATCTTCTACATGAGGTTATATACCCCCCGAGTTGAGGAGAAACTTGTTTTCCTTGTCCACATCCGCCACCAGACACTCCATTCACATGTTTGATGCATAGTACAATGTTCCAAAATTCTGCACATAGCAATTGGAACATTAGATTTTGCTACTTACCTGTGAGAGGAATAAATGGGTAAGGAGGCTCCATGGACAATAAAATTGTGAACAAATTCCACCTAGTAAGGAAGGAGATCACCTTAGAGCTAGTTTTACACTTCCAAGTGTGAACAAGGACAAATTGGGATGGGGACATAGTTAAGTTTGACTAAGTCAACATGCATTCTTGAGGAGGAAGAAATCACTCAAAGAGACTAGCTCAATGTGAACAAGGATCAACCTTGACACACATATGAGAAACCAGACAGAAGATCCCTTGGTGTGAATAGAGGCAATATGTGTGGATTGGTTATATTTTACCAAGTCAAAAATGTTGTCACAAAGAGGAGGGAAGCTAGCTAGGTGCCAGCTTTTGAAAGAGGAAGCTTCATGAAGAAGTCACCTCAACATTTGGTGGTGGGGTCCAGGTGAGAAGGCTCACCAAAGATAAAAGGATGGCATAACATCAAAGGATATTCATTCATGTATTCAACATTTTGGTCTTGAGACCACTTGCATGCTTCAACACTGTTAGCTAGAGTTGAGATCGTTAGTGCAAGGAATTTCGTGTGAATTCCATCCTCTCTTTGATCAGCTTGCTGACATCAAAGGGACTAATTTGAGCTTCATTTCAGCATTTTGCTTAGTTCCATTCATCTACACTCAGCCACAATGCGCTCTCTCACTTCAGAAATCAAGGGCCCCATATGTGGAACAGCTAGGCTAGAGTTGCACCCTTTGGATGAGAAAGTAATCTTTGAGGAGGAGGTGTTTATTTCCTCCAGAGCTTTCAATAAGAAGGCCTAGGCCATTATCCGTATTATCCAGCATTTGTATGTCATATCTACCATGTTTAATACATTGTTACATTAAACTGCTAAGTATTTTCTCGCAAAGTACGTTTTATACATGTATTTTGTCTAAAACCTTTGTCTAGTGTCTTGTTTTTGCTGTATAAGGTGGTAAACTCCATTTCTATATTTTTTTTATCAATATAAGTTTGTATGTCAGTACACATTCAAATATTTTATATAGAAAACCCTCATGAAAAATTATGCTCTCACAAACATTCAGAAATTTAGTGCTGAAAGTAAAGTCATGGGAAATCAAGGTTTTTCAGAAACCTAGTCGTGAGTTGAGGAGTTGTTTAACATAGTTGTAAAATATTTTGAGATGAAATTCGAGCATAGGTCCCTCATGACCTAAGTTATCATATTCAGCTATTTCCCGCTTAGTTTCTACGTCAATTTCTGAAAACAACCCTTTTTAGGGCATAAAATACCCTTTTTCCCCACTCTCCGAATCATGTTCTGGGGCACAAGTTGATGTTTAAAGTAAAAATTATTTCTATGTGTTTCTCATGTATATTTTAAGTTTATTAATCATAAAGACTGTTATACAAATTTTATTATCGCTGAGTTCGCATCTAGAACATTACAAAGGGAATTGGAGTCGCCATCTTGGCTCAAATTAGATTGTGATCCAACGTGGCCAGTAGAGAAAAAAATGATGTAGAGATGAGCTTACTCTCATCCAGGCTTTCAGATCCAAGAATAAAGAAGAAGATAAATTCATTAAAACTCCAAGAGGGTTTCAAGAGAGAGTTAAAAGGAGACTGAGATTATAAACTAGCAAATACACACATGGTGTTGAGGAAGAATAAACACACACACAAGAAACTCAACACAATGAAGGACAAGCGTGAGGGCTTTCTTATTTTTCCCCATTATACATGATGTACATTTATAGTACAATGGTGTGACTCTTGGTTTCATATTCCAAGGCTTTGGACTCCATTGTGACTTTTCGTATTCCACACCTACCCATAGAGGATTAGGTGTTCCAACATCCCCCTTAATCCTAAGGGGTATGTGAGTCCAAGAAGAGAGTTGTAATACAACCGCAAAGTATACATGGCACTGGAATATTTAATCAACTCTCGAAATGTTGGAAAAAAAAGGTGGTTTAAGGATGACCACCAACACTGGAATGCAATACTTGTTGCAGCCTCTTAACTCTTAAACTGCAAGAAGCCAAAAGCTTATGCTAGAGGAATTTTCCTCATAAAAAAGAGACCTTCAACCTAAAAAAGAAGGGAGGTCTACTACCCGTGATGGTTTTTAGATTACTAACAACTCGGAATGCTTGAAGCATTTCCCTGAACTCAACCAAAGCCGGCAAGAAGCTAAAGGCTTCGCTAGAGGAAGTGTTCCTCATATATGAAAGGGAGACCTTCAACCTAAAAAGAAGGGGAGGTCTACTACCTCAAGTGATGGTTTAGGTTATCCACCAACCAAAGATGATGGTTTAGTGTTTATCCACCCAACCAAAGGCATGCTCATGGGCATCCGTGTCTTTGGCTACATATCCTAATCCGGAATGACACTGTGGCTCGGTGCTCGCTTGAACCGTTGTGTCTCTCGGCTACAACTTCCGAACATGGAATGAGAGATTGTGGCTCGTGCTTGCTTGATCATTGCTTGTACATGACCACCATTTCCCCCCCCGTCGTGGACAAGGTGAGATGATTTAAACTCAATTGCAAGTTTGTTCAATATCCGTGAACAAGTTTTGACATGAATAAACACTTTGGCTGTTGATGTCTATTGCCAAGAAGTTATCCATCCAAGATGAATCTTTGTTCTTGTAGTAGGCTGTGTCTCAAGCATCCGTCCGAAGAATGAGTGTGTCGACCACAAAGGCTTGCATGGATGAAGATCAAAACAATGATCTTTCATATGGCCAACTCTGATCACGTTGTTGGCATTTACAATTTGTTGCTGTTGTGAGTTTTAGAATGTGATCTAAAAAATGTTTCCGGGCAGTGAACCGTCATACGTAACTGCACTCAAAATATAATGGGCTTGGTGTAGTCTCGGAATATGAAAGGACACATCCTTTATTAGCATTCCTGGAAGACCAGCTTCGTGTTTTGTTGTGGAAAGCTCTTCCCAAGGTCCGATGATGGGCTTCGAGAAGTGCAGTTGAATCGGCTTCCATTTGCATGTCCATATGCTTCAGCATGCAAAGGAACTAGTCAGAATCATCTCGCAACTTTATCTTCTTTCTTTTGATGAGATTCTTTCACAATCTTCTAAAATGTAAACAAACGTAATGGTGACTCTTTTGCCGAAGTTGAGTTTCCAACCGCAAAAACTCAATCTTTTTCGTGCATTTTGCAAACAAATTTGAATGTTACAAAGAGCATCCTTGCTCATTTTTATCACATCATCAACATTTGAATGAATGAGGTAAGCAGTTCAACAACACTAATAATTCCTCATTGATTTTAGCCATTTTCAACAATTTAGGCTCCAAAAATAAATGAAAGGGTGCTCTGCCCAATCGAAAATGCACCCGTTTACAATGTGATTCCTTTCAAACAAATGCAATGACTCTAAAGAATTTCCAACTATGGAAATCTCAAAGTAAAAAATGTGCTCTCAAATGATGATGGAGGATAATCAAATAATTTTTGAAGCAACACAAATGTCAATTCAATACACGGATCTTTGAAAAATATTTGTTTGAATGTGCAGCCTGAAAACACTTGCAAGAAGCCTTTAAGGCAAATCAATTTTTTCTTCAAATAGTTGTTTGACACCAAAACAACTCAACTCAACTCAACAAAAGGAGGAGATATTCACAAGCTGGATGCTTCGACCTTGATGCAATGCAATAGAGCTTAAGAGAAATCCCACAAATCAGAAATTTTGTGTGCCCAAACTATGAATTCCAATCGTTGTTCAAAATGAGTGACCACTCTATCTTCAAATGCAAATCTCTTGTAAAACAAATCTTCATGTTCAGCAAATCATTCAATTATAAAAACTTCCAGAATTTTTCTTCTCTGGGTGTGTACAGCCCATTTCTTCATATGCCATTTCCTTCATTTATGTTGTTCATATTCTCTCGCTCTTCCTCTCTTTCCTCTCTCTCTCTCCGTCGTTTAATTTTTTTTATTTTATTTTTTTTATTAATTAAAATTAATTAAAAAAATGGATTAATTGAAATGAGAAGGAATTTTTAATAAAAAAATAAGATGGGAATGGAGGGGGTTAATTACAATTGTGTGGGAGGGGAATTAAAAGGAAAGGAAATTTAAAAGAAGAGGTATGGGGATTTTTTTAAAATTTAAAAATTAACAAGCTGAATTAAAAAATTAATGAGGGAAGGCCGCATTAAAAATAATGAGGGAAATTTATTGGGAGGGAGGAGGTATCATATGAGTAAATTTAATATTTTTTATTGAGATGGGCTCGTGCGTGAGTAGGGAGGGTGTGGAGGCCAAAAGGCGAGGGTGGCGCGCGGTGGATAGGGAGAGGGGGCATAGTGTGTAGGGGGGAGACTCAAGCTGGAGTGACAAGGAGGGGAGCCGGGATATGGAGGGTGGAGTGAGGGGATAGGCTGTGGAGTTGGGCGGAGGGTTGAGTGAGTGGGGATAGGGAGCGCGTAGTCGAGGGGGAGGGACCGGGCCGTGTGGAGCAAACTGTGAGATTGATATGCATAGGGAAAGGCGCACGGTAAGGGTGTGTGTGTATAGAGGATAGGAAAGCACGTAGGGAAAGGGTGAGGTGTGTAAGGAGCGTAGGGATGCATAAATAGTTAAGGTGAGGGGGCCGAGTGCCGTAAGGGAGGGTTGATTGCAAAGTTGAGAGGGGAGCGTGGGTAAGGGGTTGGGAGGCGTGTGATAGCATGCAAGGGAGGGGGTAGGAGGCTCGGGTAGCGCATGTGAGGTATGTAGGAGTGTAGGTTGAATCGTGAGGGGGCGGCAAGATCCGTGTGTGTTGGGATGAGTGAAGGAGTAAGGTCGATACCTGGGGGAAGGTTAGTCAGAAGCGTGGGGAGCGTTGTGATGTAGTGAGAGCCGGGGTTGTAGAGGTAAAGGGGGGCCAAAAGGCCAAGTTGGCAAGTAGAATTTGCAATGCTATTGCAGCGCAATTTCACAAATGTTGCCGAAGAGATGCAAAGCAGAATATTTTTCCAGCTGAAGAAAAATGCAGGAGTGAAACTCGCAGAATTTTAGTCCTCAAACAAGAGATCAAATAAAATAATTCACTCCATTGCAGAATTTAATAGTATTCGGAAATATTTTCCATTAAAAAAACCTGCAACTTGCAGATTTTTTAATGAAAAACTCTAAATTTTCCTTCGGTAACCCACTTTGAAACACTATTCCACAGATTTCCAAATTGTGTAATTGAAAATGCAAAAATTGCAGGGAAAAATGAGTAGTGAGAAAAACCTTTCTCAGATACGCAATGCTACTTTTCTTCAAAACCACTTCTTTTGAATGCCGCCACTTCTAAATGCGGCAAAATGTCTGCCGTAACAACTATGAGTGCCGCAAAATTATCGAATTTTTAGCAGGTGCAATGTGCCATAAACACAAATGGCTCACTCAATGTTGAGCCGGTCATGAACGTATCGCCCGGAGCACATGTTAAACACACATGGTGTAATGAGGAAGAATAAACACAATACACAGAACTCAACACATAATGAAGGATAAGCGTGAGGCTTTCTTATTTTTCCATTATACATGATGTACATTTATAGTACAATGGTAGACTTTGGTTTCATATTCCAAGGTCACTTGGACAGATTCGCATTCCACACCTACCCATAGAGGATTAGGTGTTCCAATGTGCTTCAAGCAGCGTGGTAGATGCATGCACTTCCCCGTTCTTTGCAGAGTGAAGTAGTTACAGAGACCACTTAGAGCATGAAATTCTGAGTGGGTATTTTGCATAATACAAGTGCCAACCTAGGGCTTTCAAAGAGATCCTATATTTTCCTTAGTTTATTCAACTGAGAGAAGAGAGAAGACCTTGCAGCAAAGGAGAGATCAAAGGAAATAGATTCCTATTGTATAAATTTGATGGGTCAACTACAGAAAGAGCTTGGGCAATAAACCTTTAGGCATTCTTCCTACTTCATCCAGTGATAGAGAGGGAGGCAGCAGAAGTTGCAGCGTTGTACCTGGAGGGTGAAGCCAATGCTTGGTGGTGCAGTCACTTAAGCCACACAAGAGTGACTTATTTTCCTGAGTTCACTTAAGACCTGATAAGAACCTTTGATGAAGAGAGATTAGAGGAGAGTAGGCCCACACCACCATGGGAGGAGGAAAGTACCAGTGCTGTCATAGCATTGAGAGAGCAGCCTTCTACACCAGCAGTTGGAGCAGCCATTACATTAGAGGGAGGAGCCTTTACAGCTCTATAAGAAGTTCCCACATCTCACCAAGGTATGGGAAGATTTTCATTTTTCCTTATTGCAACAAATATTTCTAAGAATGGTGGAAATATGTCCTTATATGGCCTAGGATCAAATATTGTTGCCAAGGAAGAGCAACAAGATTGCACTACGTTGTGCAAGCTTGAATGGTTCAAGGAGAAAATGAACCATCATTCTCATTGACCCCTGTTGAGTTGCACACAACCCTTGAGGTTGAGGTGTGATCTTTTGGAGAAATTCATGAACCTAGAAGATGGAGTGAACTTTGCTCCAAACAAATTCATGCAAAACCAAATATTCATCTGGGTGTTGAGACATGAGATAGCCAAAACACCCTAGAGGAGGGTTACAGCACTGTCAAGAGGTAGCAACAAGGAGGCTTTGCTTTCAACCCCTTTGGATCCTTATGGGTTCAAAATGATAATAGGTGAGAGATCTTCTCTAGGAAGTCTCCAAGGAGTTGCATCTCAGCATCCCATGGAATGTAAGGAGGAAAATATGATATGGGAGGAGGATAGAAGGCATTCATCGGTGGAAAAATGGATGTGGATAGAGAGAAAGAAGCTGGAGAGTTACTTGCAACTCTATGATACTAGGTAGCAGGAGGCAAAACTGTGTTGGCTACTCTTGAGAGAATTTGGCCATCATGAGAAATATCCTTCTTCCACGGGTATGCGAGAGGAGAGAACTTGGCAAGATACTTGCATCATATGGCAAGGAGTTTGGAAGAATTATGATGAGGAGATATTTTCACCATATGGGTTATATGATGGAGGAATGTCAAGGCAGCAAAGACATTTGTTGCTTTGGAGGGTTGAGAGAGAGAAAGGACAGAGTTGCTCTCACATTTTGCATGATGTTGCAATGGGAGGAGATGGCAACATTATGAGAGGAGTGTTTGACATTGAACATGTCAGAGATTGGATTTATGAGTTGGCAGGAGCCTATTTGCATAGGCCAGCAGCATTGTCACTATGGAGCAGCAACTTTTTGATGGAGTGTTCCCAGGATCACTTCATATTTGACGCACATGATGGGCATAGAGGAGGTAAGACTGGTATAGGAGTGAATGGACTCATTTGTCATTATGTTATGATCTCCTTGACTAGGGTTTCCAAGCATGAGGGGGAGGATCTTCATGCAGCCTATGATTTATTCCTCTTCATAGGAATATGTTCTATCACTATGGAGAGCTCATCTATGGATCCTATTACCTTCTTACTTCCCTTACATGGTAAGAATTATGTTTATGAATTTATTGATTGTTCCATACAATATTTGCATGCTCTTACCTTTTCATTGCAGTGCATTTCTCTACAAAGGGGCAAGCTTTTCTTTAGGCTCCATGGTCTATTTTTGGCCAGCTAACATGATGGAGACATCCATCTACTATATTATTTGGGGAAAGTGTTTGGTTACTCCTTGTATGCTAAGTTGATGCACTCAGCCATTTACTACTTGCTGGTAGATGAGGTGACTTACACAACTAGCCATTTGTCAAGAGACAACTTGCCATACCATTGTCTGAAGCTACAGTGGGGAAGACTGCGCGGTGACCACTTGGGAGACTGTTGGTACCTTCCAGAAACACATGAAACCTTTAGTCTTCCTCTCAGTATGTTGCTGATCATGATCATATTTTTTGATACTTTCCTTGCCTATATGAGGAGCATGATTGGAGGAGGAACACATGGGGTGGGTGTGTTCTTAGGGGAGGAGCATTCCCACACTTTCTGCATTACATGCTCTAAGGGGAGCATGGGAAGAGACATGGCCTCTATAGCAAAACATTTGTTTCTTTATGAGGAAGGCCATGATATGGATGGGGTGCCACATGATGGTGATTTCTTGTCCATCATGTGTGAGATGGTTTGGGCCAACTTAATGCACAGTGGTGGGAGAGGGGCCTTTGGAGGTCTAGTTTCCTTCTTTCCATTGGAGGGAAACATCATTACAACCCAAGATCAAAAAATTCTCTACACTTATCTTAAGTGGAGAGGAAAGTAGCGTGGGGTAGGCTACTATGTCTACCATGTCCAAAATTCCAGCCCACCTACCTTGCCAGAGCTTCAGGTGCAGGATGATTTGCATGAGTTACCATTTTGGAGGGTGGCTCATTTTGTTTGGTTGATAGCTTGGGGAGGAGAGATTCAAATGGGGATGATGAGTCCCAATCTATATCAACCTCATGCTTCAAGAGGATCTTCGAACAGCCCATTATTGCTTCCATGGATGTACTACTGTCACATAATGTCAGCTATTTATATAGCTTACACACTTGGGAGAGGCAACTTGGAGATGTATTGATGATGTAGCACCTTGATCCTTGGAGGATTTTATCTTATGAGGTTGCTACGGGGGAGAATAGGATTCCCTTCATTCTTATCCTTACAGTTGCTTGAGGACAAGCAACATTTGGGAGGGGAGGACTGTAATGTTCCAAAATTTGCACATAGCAATTTGGAACATTAGATTTTGCTACTTTCACCTAGGAGAGGAATAAATGGGTAAGGAGGCCCATGGAAAATAAAATTATGAATAAATTCCACCTTAGTAAGGAATGAGATCACCTTAGGAGCTAGTTTTACACTTCCAAGTGTGAACAAGGACAAATTGGATGGGGACATAGTCAAGTTTGACTAAGTCAGCATGCATTCTTGAGGAGGAAGAAATCACTCAAAGAGACTAGCTCAATGTGAACAAGGATCAGCCTAGACACACATATGAGAACCAAATTGAAGATCCCTTGGTTTGAACAGAGGCATTGCAGGTGGATTTGTTATCGTTGACCAAGTCAACAGCACTGTCACAAAGAGGATGGAAGCTAGCTAGGGCAGCGCAGTTTTGAAAGAGGAAGCCTCATGAAGAAGTCACCTCAAAATTGTGTGGGGTCCGGGGTGAGGAGGCTCACCAAAGATAAAATGAGGGCATAGCATCAAAGGAGATTCATTCATGTATTCAGCTATTTTGGTCTTGAGACAACTTGCATGCTTCTGTTGTTTAGCCAGAGTTGTTGCACTGCTTAGTGCAAGGAATTCCTGTGCAAGAATTCCATTCTCTCTTTGGATAAGCTTGCTTAAGGGATCAAAGGGGACTGATTTGAGCTTCATTTCAGCTTTTGCCTTAGGTCCATTCATCTACACTCAGCCACAGCACAGCTCACTTCAGAAA
This sequence comes from Pinus albicaulis, assembly GCA_034641835.2. NCBI lineage: Eukaryota > Viridiplantae > Streptophyta > Pinopsida > Pinales > Pinaceae > Pinus > Pinus albicaulis. The sequence goes on from CM076580.1 coordinate 233,627,391, forward strand.
ACTGTGTCCTTTATGCAGGGGCAACAGCAGCAGAGTTTCACCCTTTGATTGTATGCTAATCTTTGAGGAGGAGGTGTTTATTTCCCTCTGGGAGCTTCAATAAGAAGGCCTAGGGAAATTATCTGTATTATCCAACATTTATATGTCATATTTAGTCATGTTTAATATAGTGTTGCAGTAAACTACGTTATTTTCTGCAGTGCTGCTTTGTACATGTATTTTGCCGGAAACCTTTGCCGAGTGTGTTGGTTTTTGTTGTATAAGAGTGTAAACCTCCATTTATCTATTGTTTGATCAATATAAGTTGCATATCAATCTTCTCCTATCATTTTCTGTAGAAACCCCCATGAAAATTACACTCTCACAGTATTCAGAAATTTCTGTTTAGCAAAGTCATGGGAAATCAAGGTTTTCTAGCCTAGTCGAGAAAGGAGGAGCTGTTTAACATATCTAGAAGCATTATTTTGATCTGAAATACGGAGAATAGGTCCCTCATGACCTAAGCTATCATATTTAGCCATTTCCCCTGCTTATTTTCACGCTAATTTCTGAAAACAACCTTTTTAGGGCATAAAATACCCTTTTTCCCCACTTTCCGGATCATAAAACGAATTAAAAGTTGTTTCTGTAGCTAAAAATGATGTATATGTGTTTCTTATGTATATTTTAAGCTTATTCATCATAACAGGACCATTATACAACTTATTTATTGCTGAGTTCCAGATCTGGAACATTATAAAGGTTGAGGTCAGAAAAGCATCAGATCGCTCACTTGTCATGGAGGGAATAGAAGAAGGAAGACCCTTGAAGCTGCAAGGTTCCTCTGCTCATGCACAAAACTTTGCATTCAATTCACATCATGATGAAGGTACATTCCCATCAAGTCTTTTATGGCATGCTAGATTTGGACACTTAAACTATGACAGCCTTCGATTATTGAAGAAAAATGGTGTTAATGGACTGCCTACAATTCCTAGAAAACTTAAGCAATGTGATGCTTGTATTCTAGGAAAGCATAGCAAACATCCATTTCATGATTCACATTCCAGAGCACATAGAAAACTTGAGCTTATTCATTCAGATTTATGTGGCCCTATGCCTGTTGCTTCTGCAAATGAAATAAATATATGATGACATTTATTGATGATTACCCTAGAATTTTTTGGGTTTACTTATTGAAGAACAAGTCTGATGCTTTTCAAACATTCAAGAATTTTCATGCATGGATTGAAAATGATGCACAAATTCATATTGGCTCTTTACATATTGATAATGGAAAAGAATACACTTCAAACGAATTTGAAAATTATCTTCGTCAACATGGGATCAAACATCAAACAATTGTGCCTTATAATCCCCAACAGAACGGTGTAGCTAAAAGAATGAACAGGACAATTTTAAATATGGTTCGCTCAATGATGTTTTTTAAGAATGTAAAATTGATGTTTTGGGCTGATGCAGTTCTATGCGTTGTATACATAAATAATAGGTGTCCATCAAAATCAATCAGAAACAGAACTGCTTATGAAATGTGGCATGGCCACATCCCTTCGGTAAAGCATTTCAGGGTCTTTGGTTCCACCTGTTATGCTTTGATACCCAAGGTACAGAGAAATAAACTTGGTGCTAGAAGTCGAAAATGTATCTTCTTGGGGTATTCCAATACCTCCAAAGGATATCGTCTCTATGATGAAGTCAATAAGAAGTTTGTAATAGCAAGAGATGTCATATTCCTTGAATCTTCCAAGACTGACAATGTTGTTGAGTAGCAACTTGATCGCCTGGATAGATTCACACATGCAAAGTATTTTCAAGAATTTGATAATTAGATTCCACATCTTGAAGGGGGGATTCCTATACTGAATCAATCTGTGGAATTATTTCCTGAAGCACTTTCTCCCCCACCTGAAGAACCAACCACAGATGACACCTTGAACGATGTGATTGACAGAATTTAGAGATTGAATCTTGATTGAATTCCAACTCAGTCAAATGAGCAGCTTGGGCCATCTCAGAAAGGTCCCCCAAATGGCTGACAAAGACACTAGAAAACGTTCGTCCTGATGAGGTTGGAAAGACAGGAACAAGAAGTTCCACTAGAAAAAACGAAGGTGATGTAGATAATTCTGATTCATCTGTTGATATGGATATTACTTATAACTGTGAATTGAGTTTGTCTATAGATCATGAACCAACTTCCTTCAAAGAAGCCGCTTCTCATGATGAATGGAATGAAGCGATGCAAAAGGAGTATGATGCCTTGATAAAGAATGTCACTTGGAAGCTGGTTGACCCTCCTTTGGGAACCAAACCAATTGCCTGTAATTGGGTCTACAAGAAAAAGTACAAAGCAGATGGCTCACTTGACAAACACAAATCCAGGCTTGTGGCAAAAGGTTTTGCACAGAAGGAAGGGGCGATTATGAAGAAACTTTTTCTCCCACAGCAAAATGGGCCACCATCCAGACTCTCTTTTCCCTAGCAGCACAGAAGGGATGGATATTCCATCAGATGGATGTAAAAATTTCCTTTTTGAATGGATATTTAAGGAGAAATTTTTTATGTCCCAGCCAAAAGGATATGTTGTGAAGGGCCAAAAACACAAAGTATGCAAGCTTATAAAATCCTTATATGGCCTCAAGCAAGCACCGCGAGCCTGGTATGAGAAATTAACTGAGCATCTTATGAAACTTGACTTCAAACATTTTGATCTTGATGATGCAACCTTGTTTGTTAAGAAATTTGGAAAAACAGTTGTATATCTTGTGGTGTATGTAGATGATCTTTTGATGACAGGCAACAATGAAAGTTATATTGCATCCATAAAGAAAGAATTGAAGTAAGGTTTTGAAATGACCGATTTGGGTTATGTTCATTACTATTTGGGTATTGAAATAACTCAACATCCTAAATTTATATTTCTTTCTCAAAAGAAGTACATTGGAGATCTTTTGAACAAGTTTGGCATGGATGAATTCAATCCCTTAACCACTCCAACGGAACAAAACTTGAAGCTCACATCCATTGAAGGGAAGGAATTCAAGGATGCAACGAAGTATAGACAGCTTGTTGGAAGTCTTATCTACCTTACTACCACCAGACCAGACATCTCATTTTCTGTTGGAATCCTATGCAGGTTTATGCAAAAACCTTGTGAAGAACATTGGTCTGCTACAAAAAGAGTTCTAAATTACTTGAAGGGGACTCAAGACTTTGCACTCAAATATACACAGGTAGGCAATTTCATCTTGATCGGATACTCTGATTCAGACTTTGAAGGGGACAAATAAACTAGGGTGTCTACTTCAGGTTATACCATGAGTCTTGGATCAGGAGCTGTCTCATGGAGATCACACAAACAGTCAGTTCCAGCAGATTCCACAACTGAGGAAAAATATGTGGCAGCAGCTGAAGCAACAAAGGAAATTGTGTGGCTCAGGAAAATCCTTGAAGATTTGCAGATGAAACAAATGAATTCAACACCACTCATGATTGACAACACTTCTGCAATAAAGTTGGCTAAGAACCCAAAGTTCCATGATCGAACAAAGCACATCAATACAAAATACCATCTGATTCAACATCATATTCAGGCCAAAACATCCATCTACATCATTGTTCCACAAATGAACAGACCACAAACGTCTTCACCAAAGCACTTGGAAGAGAAAAGTTTGAAAAGTTTAAAACGATGCTTGGACTCACCAACATCCCTTTAGATTAAAGGGGGGAATGTTGACACCTAATCCCAAGGGGTTGGGTGAGATTGTATATTATTGTAATTTAGTAAATAAGGAAGGCCAAGATTCATTGGGAAGTGAATCCCAATAGCCTCACCTCCATGTATAAATACACACACAATCTCCATCTAATACACATTGAGTTTTGCGGAGTTACCTCTTGGTCTGACAGTCATGATATATAAATAACATATATATGTTTTATATGGGCCAGCGGGACGTGACCCCCGCCGGTCCCCATGGAAACATGAAGACATCGTGGTGAACCATGACAAGATAAAGGGCAGAAGACAAGGATGTGATAATTCCTAAAGTAACTCAAGTAGATACTCAAGTGTCTCAACCAACAAATATTTCAAAAGAGAAGACAAAAAAGAACAATATGGATGGCAGTCCAAAAGAAGTGAAAGATAGAGTTGAAGACATTAATGGTTACATAAGGATAGGAGAAGAAAAAGATGCAAGATGTCATAGAGCACAAGAAAGAGAACACAAAGAACGAAAATATTGGGAAACAAAATTTATTATCAGGGGAATAAGAGATTATGGGAGGAATGAAAGTACTCTCAATTTGGCAAGGGACTTTCTAAAAGAGAAATTGTATTGGAAAGGGGATATTTTCCAAGCAAGGAGGGTGGGGAAGATATGTGAAGAGAGGCCTCTCCCCATAAAAGTCACCATGGAAACCGTGCATGACAAACACCATCTCTTGAGAACAAAGAAACTCTTGAAATGCTCACACTTCTTCCTATATGAAGATTTAACCATCAAACAACAAGAGGAGAGAAGGGAAGACGTGAAGAAAATTAGGGCAGCAAGAAATGAAGGGAAAAGGGCATGGTTGTACAATGGTAAAGTAGTTATTGCAGTGTTTTGGACTCAGGGCAAAATAGGGCAGCAAGCTGACAGTAAAGAAAAAACAGAGAATTCGATAATAAGGAAAAAAACAACAAGAGAAACATGGATGGAAAGGGGCAAAGACTCAAAGTTGAGTCTTATGTGTCAAACTGCGTAGCAGTCAAATCCTACCCAGGTCTACCTAAGTTTAGTTTGTTGGAATTTTAGAGGCTATCCTTAGAGGAGGGGACCTGGGTTAGGGCCTATTGCAGAAGGTAGAGACATAATCTATTTCACGGAAACTCATGAACATGATGGTTGAAAAACTCCTGTGTTTGATAGTTATTTGAAGTTAGCAGTTTGGAACAAGGTAGAAGAAAATGGCAAAGGGTATGGGGGAATACTGTTTTTAGTGAAAGAAAAGGAAGCTCGTCACATTCAGTTGATGAAAGAAGATGACAACAAAAAATATTTATGGTTCAAAATATTAGAGAATGAGAATCACATAAGAATTGCATCATGCTATTTTTCCCCTTAAGTCTCAAAAACTTATAAAAACAAAGGGATAGACAGCAAGGATCTATATGCAGCTTTAAAGCAAGATATTGATGCATACTATCAGCAGGGAGAAGTGCTTTTAGTGGGCGATTTTAATTCTAGAACAACAAATTAGCAAGCTAGCATTCTTTGTTGCAAAGAGGATCATAATCCTATTTGCCTCACTAAAGAGGAGAATCCCCATTGGATGAGATGTTCAGAAGATGACAAAGTTAGGAACTATTTTGGAGAGGAATTGCTTACACTGTGTGGAGCTTTCAACTTAATTATTTGCAGTGATCTAGACAGATGGAAAAGTTCTGGGAACTTTACCTGCAACACATACAATGGGGCAAGTGTCATTGATTATGTGATTTGTTCACAAAACTTGATAAAAGATATATGAAGTTAAGATTGGAGAGCATAATTGGGACTTAAAATCAGACCATAACCCAATTTATATGAATTTATCATGGGTAGAAGAAAGGCAGCATAAGAGAAAAACCCAATGCTCTCGGAAATCACTACCAAGGGGAAAAAAATTTCTAACACAAGAAAATTGTACTATCTTAAAGACAATGCTAGAGAGATTAATTCAGAAAGATAAAATGAGCTTCCAAAGCTTCAACAGTCATGAGTTAACAAATATAATTCAAAGGTCACTTGAGAACTGCAAAAGAGAAAAAAAATAGGAAATCATAATCAAATTGTTTTCCTGTAAAAACTTGTTTTGATGAAGAATGCAAAATGACAAGGAGAACTTTGAAAAATATAGGCAAGGAGAAGTTACATAAGCATATATTAAAAAGGAAAAAATACGAGTTCATGCAAACAAGGCGAGAAGAGTTAATATATCTAGGCAAGAATAACCCAAAAATTTTATGGCAAGAACTTCAACCAAGGAAGAAGCAAATCAAAAATAATATAACAGCTAATCAATGGTTTGAATATGCAAGACAACTCTATGAGAAAGAATCAGAGGTTGAGCCTCCCCCAGGGCTCAACACAACTACAAAACTCTTCACATTACAAGAGGTGGAGATTGGAATTAAAAAGCTGAAAATAGGAAAGGCAAAAGACTTGGTTGAACTTCAAGCGGAGTATCTAAAATGGGGAAGGAACACTCATGCACCACATATCATGGAAATATTCAACAAAATTATTCAAAAAGGATTCCCAAGGGGCTGGACAACTAGCCTAGCAATACCCCTTTTTAAAAGTGGAGACATTAATAATCCGTCCAATTATAGAACCATTATGATCAATCCTTTGTTTGCAAAGATTTTCGGCAACATGGTAGAAAATAGAATCAATAAGTGGGCAGAAGTGAAAGAAAAGAGGGCAAAAGGACAAGTGCGTTTTAGGCCAAACCAATCTACAGTGGATCACGACATCACGTTGAGACACATTATTGAAAAGGTTTGGGGGGATAAAGAAGAAGTATTTTGTTGTTTCGTTGACTTCATAAAGGCATTTGACATAGTCCCTAGAGACAAGTTGTGGCGTAGAATGGAAGAACTTGAAATTCCTTTGCATTATAGAGTTGTTGTTCATAGAATTTATGAAAACGTGAAAGTCAAAATTAGAACCTCAATGGGTATAACAGAAATCTTTAGAAGTGACATTGGATTCAAGCAAGTTTTTCCGCTATCCCCTACTCTTTTTGGTTTATATATTGATAAACTGGAAGGGTGGCTAAATTTGCAAGGTGGGGATGGTGTTTGGTTAGGGGGGTTTGTGATAAAGATTCCTTTATATGCTGATGATATTGTTTTGATTTCTAAATCGGCCCATGGATTGCAGATGCACCTATATGCCCTTGAGCATTTTTGTAGAGCAGTGGGGATGCAAGTCAATATTAGCAAGACCAAGATAATGATTTTCTCTAATAAAAATAAGCAAAGTCAGTATACGTTCTTCTTTGAAGGCAACACTCTTGAAGAAGTAAATGAGTACAAATACCTCGGGATCAATTTCAACAACAAACTTAATTGGGAGGACCACAAAAAGAAGAGAATCTTAGGAGGGTGGAAAGCATTGTATGCTCTTCAAAACAGATGCAGAGAAGCAAAGTTATGGGATTGGAAAATAATTAAAGTGCTTTTTGGACTCCTAGTTTGTCCAGTAATGCTATATGGGTGTGAATTGTGGGCTAACAACACCCCTATCTCAAAATGGAAGCAAATTGAGAAAATCCAAAAATGTTTGATTATTAGCTAGTTCAAAATAAAAAGTTTGGTACCTTATGAGATAATCTTGAGTGAAATAGGAGAAATTCCCATCGAAGCAATTTTTATGGTGCAGCTCATAAGGTATCTAAAAATAATTGATAAAATGGGAGTAGGTAGATGGCTTAATGTTGTCTTCAAGGAAGGCATGAATGAAAGAAAGAAAACATGGATGAGACAAAACTACACATGGATGCAAAAATGGAATATCTACCTCAATGCTTGTCCCACAAATAGCAAAGAGCTAAAGAATTTTGTTATGGATAAAATTTTTAAACAGGGTATGTGGAAAAGAGTTGAGTAGAAAGAAGAAGTATTACATCAAACAATTAAACCCTATGTATGATATCCAACAAAAAAAGTACATTGGAGCTACCATTCCGTGGAGAGAAAAGGTTCTTATTGCTCAATTAAGAACCAACTCACATCATCTTCGGTGTAAAATAGGGCAGTGGAAAAGGCCTAAAGAAGCTTGGGAAGAACAAGTGTGTACATTTTTCACATGTGGAGCAATGGAATCAGAAAAACATTTCATTTTGGAATGTGATGCGTTCAAATACATCAGAGAAAGTTATGGGAATATGTTAGCATCAGTTTCTTAGCATTATCTTTTCAACGATGAGATAGTTGGAAGGTTGGGCCAGCTCATCATCAATTTGAACAAGAAGAGGACTGAAATGAAAAAGGTGAAAACAGGGAACCCATAGTCCCATAGGCTATTTTTAGCCTCGTGGACATTAAAATTTCATTCATTCATTCATTCATTCATATATGTTAACATATATTTTATGTTATATATAACATAACAACGTTTACACCATATATACATATGGTTATGTGTTAAAATGGAGGGTTGTTGAGCGGGCCACCCAAGGTGGACCCGACCCATACAAAATTTAAAAACGTGGCGTTTTAATCAATAGTGTGCCATCTTAGGAGGGGCGGGATTTGACCCCCCAAACCATCCTCAATGAATTTTCTAATTTGCCACTACTCCAAACAAAATCACTTTGTAAACTCCGCCCATCATATTTTATTTAAACCAGTCATTTGCACAGTGTGCCCAAGCTAGGGCAGAGCAGAGTGCGCATGGATTTCGAGACTAAGTTTTTTACAGGCAGAACCATGAGTAGGCCCAGAAACAGGGAGCGAAATAATGAGCTTTGAAATTTTCCTGGGGAGTTAATTTTTCTCCATATCAAAATATAGTCATTTACAGTCAATTTTCATGGTTTTTCACAGGGAATGCAATGGTGAGGTCAGATTCGCCTTTTGAGTTGTAGATTTCTAGTCCATGCATGGAGCAGCATAATGGAGGAATCTAGGGGGAATCTAAAAGATTCCTTTTTTCCCCAGATATTCACTTTCTCAAAATTCAGAAAATGGACAGTCTGTTTTGCACTATTCGACATTGCGAATCTGATAGCATATTTACATTTCTCATCTGAGCTTTCTATTTTTCAGTCACTTTTTGAAGTGAAGTTGCAGGTGTCAATTTTTAGCGAGTGAGCAGTCGATTTCACACCTTTTGAAGCCACGATGGTGATGGTGATTTCAATTCTAGTAGCAACAACATCCATTCTTCATTCATCTTCAATGTGAGGTATATGATGAGTTTATTTCATGTACTTCTTTGTCCCTGAGATGCATAGTGTTGTACAGATCCCTGTTGTGGGAACTTGTCTTTTTTTGTTATTGATGTAATTTCTGTCATGGACTTGTATTATGTTTGTGATCCCTTGATGCCATATTGGTGGGATACTCATGTATGTTGTTGAGATCCCTTTCATGCCATGTTGGCAGGATAATCCACGTCACACGTATGTCATTGAGACCCCTTGTTTTCCATGTCGACGGGATACTCACAGTCTTTATATGTGAGTTATTGTCATACTTATAGGATTTCTTTTTTATGCATGAGAGTTCCATAGTGGAACAGCTCGTAGAGATTTCTAGCCACTCCTGCATGAGGGAATTTTCCTTGTATGTCAAAGAAATACATCCATGTACATCTTCACTCCTTACAGCACTTAATGCAGCGGCCTACACCATATTGAAACCGAGGCCCGGAGATGTAGTCCCTCCTGGACGAACTTCGTTATCAAATGACGTGTTCTTATGATTGCTGATCTTGAGATGTTATATTCCTCTTCTTTACAACAAGTAGTTGTTCATTTATGTTCATTGACTCTTTAATTAAATGCAATTGTAATTTATCAGCCGAAGCAAAAGGTCTTGGTTAAAGGTATCAATAACTTACCCTGGATCATAGGACAAGACATCTTTTTAGTGGAATGAAATCATAATGGCATCATTAATAGCTTGACATATTCATTAATGACATCCTTATCAAACAAGAGGGACTTGTCACCATGAGCAACAACATCATCATATTATGCATCACAAGAATATTTGACATCCCAATAATGCCATATTGACATCAATAACACCCGCAGGGGCATTGTCTAGTGGCCAGAGGACGCACTGTTAAGGCATTCTTGCTATTAAGCAGGTCATGAGTTCAAGTCTCGTCTTATCCAGGTACCGCTCTTGCAGGCTGGGCGGTTCCTTGAGAGGTTATAGTGGTAGCTGGGGGGTTGGACCCCGCGCCGCGCATGTGAAAGCTGCCTGATGTTGTCGATCCCTCTGACTAACAAAATATATATATATATTGACATCAATAACAACCTTTATTAACAATCTCCCCCTTTTTTATTGATGGCAATATTATTTCCCTTCCAACATTCTCTCCCCCTTTGACATCAATGGAAAACAGGGTGCCCAAGTACTCCCCTTGTCAAGCTGCTTTTTTTCTTTATCAATAGTGGTTCTTCATAGGTATGTTACTCCCCCTATAATGGTGCTCTTCCTTCTGGAAATGTGGTTCATTATTTCTTCATGTGATGAACCAACTCCCCTTTCCTGCATAAACTCCTCTAGCTTCTTTAGATAAGAAATATTTCCGCCTTGTGATCATGTTAGGTCCCTATATTACTATAGTAGTCCCTTATTATTGTTAGTGTAGCCCCCTTATTTTTATTGTTGTATTACTGTAGTCCCCATATTGTTATTATTGTGCCCCATAAAACTCCACTATTGTTATTGTTGTGCCCTTACATTATTATTTCTAGGTCGGCTAGGATTATATTATGACCCCATGGACTCCTATATCTAGAAAGAAGGTTTTTTCATTTGAATCATCCAAGAATTTTTCATTTATTTAATGTAAAGTAGGTTTCCCCCTCAAAGTGGTTGATTTCTAAGGTGTTGATCTCTCTTTTCTTCTATTTTTGGAGTTGGTTTCATAACATTTGATATTAGATCTTTGGATTCTAGGGTTGCTATGCTTCAAACATGCCATCGTGGCATTTCTGTTGTAAAGTTTTTCAACGAAGGTTCAGAAGCTAAAAAAAACCATTTGCAAAGAAATCCTTATTAACATCGTGTAAAAATTTCAGATCTTGGTTCACAATATTTTCGGAAATATGATCTGTGTAAGTTAAGGTTTTTGCAGGCTCCTGAATTTCATCTCAAAGAGGTGACCTTGGGAAAATAGTCATAACTCTCTCTCTCAGCATCATATTGGAATTCTGAAAAAAGTGGCCAAAATTGCACAGAATGCAGTTTACTATGTATCAATTTAAGAGCAGAAGGAGGAAACAATGACACGTGGCATGCCATACAAGTTCACTTGAATGAAATAGTCCATAATTAGGTCATTGCAGGTGATTAAGCACAACATTTCCTTGAAGAATCCTGTTATAGGTCGATTTGGGCACCATTCCAAATGACCTGGTTAACTGGGCATCATCTCCAGGCCCAATGAACAAGGGTCTATCATTCCCTATCATTTCAGTTGCTACATGCCCTAAGACAAGAAACAAGACAAATCAAGCAAGACTTTCATCAAGCAAGGGTTTCCATCATTTGAAGCTTATTATATAGCATATGAGAGCTCACCAACGCAGGCTATAAGGGGCCTAAGTGCGTTGCATATGCAGGTAGCCCCATGTAAGGCTGCTCTGCAAAGCACTTCCCAACATTCATAGGTGCATTGGTCACATTGGGAGCGAAATTCTCATTGTTCCGGAATCTCCACTTAGCCAGTGCCTTCTAGAAGAGTTCACATGTGTCAAGCTTCAGATCTAAGTGTCCATTTGACATCTACATGGATGGAAACATGTCTTGACTATTTTTGGAAAGCTATTGATTGCAAAACAACCTACAGTTCATCTATAAATTGAACACAGATCTAAGTGTTTGAGAGGGAAGAATTTGAGTAGAGAAATGCTGGAGAATTTTCAATTGAGAGCTTGATTTGTGAAGCTACTTCTGGAGAGATTTATGTTGTGATGAGACTTGGAAACTTTGCTGGAAGATCACTTCAAATAAGTCACTAGGTTGTAACCTCTCCTTCTATCATCAATAAAGAGTACTTCTTGTTTTTCCCTACATGCATCTATGTTAACTTTGATTTTCCATATTGTAAGATCTTGGTTGATGAATGTAGTTTATGCTTTACTGATTTAGCTAACTAGCTTGAATAGATATCTATATTATTGCATCTTCTTTTGTTTGAGTGTTCTTTCTTGCAGGAAGCATTCAGCCCACAAATCGCTTGAATTTGAAGCTGCAATAGAAGCGACAGAAGGATCCATTTGGAAGCGACTGAACAAGTAAGCCTCCAATCCTCTCTGTGTATCTGTTCTAAGTTAGGAGAAATGGTAGTATAGTCTTTCACCTCTTGTTCTAGACTAAATCCTGTCTAGGGAAGCGTAATTTATCCATAGATTACAATTCTGGCCCAACAAATCCAAATCAGGTCAGGCCTGTGGCATTGGAAATAAGATCCAAAGGGACACTAAAGGACCAAAGATAAAATCTTGGGGAACCTTGATAGGAGAAATTGTTATTGAAATCCTCATTTTTCCTTCAAAAGAGAAATTTTTGTTTGTATTATTCGTTTCTTGAAAGTAAAAATCATTTGAATTATTGATCTAGTGCACCTAGTTTCTTTTCTGCATTCATAACGTTAAGGAAACTGAAAAGAAAAACTTGCATTTGCATGTAGGATTGTGTGTGTTTTTCAAAAGGAACATTAGGAAATTTTCATTTAGCTTGTGATTCATTGATTTTGTTTTGCTCATTGATATGTTTGCTCACGAACTATTTGCTCTCTTCCCTTAGTAGCTAGGTTCTTCATTGAAAAAGCTGAAAGTGAAAGTTTGTTTATCATTCTTAGCTTTCATTTTAGGAATTTCATATACATCATCATGGTGAACCTGAAAGGAAAATTGTTAAGCAAGATCAACATAAAATAAATCTCAATTTGCTTAACAATGCATTTGAACCATAATGATAACATTTAGAAGGTCTAGGCTAGAGACGTGTTCTGGCGTCGTAAAACATAGCACCTGTCGTTAACTTGTCTGCGATACATTCCGAGTGTGATACCTCACTCCACGTACGTAAGTATATCGTAGCTCATCCACGTAATCTCGGGTATATCGGGTGGTGTTACAGTACGATAAGTATAAAGGGGTGCTCTCACTGTGTGGTTTCGCATCAGAAAACACTAATATGGACTTGGGCCTCCATGTACCTTCGGGTATATTTGGGAGGACAACTTTTAGGTGCTATCCATCCATAGTGAACCGACTCGTCCACCCTGAAATTATGATACACCGAACATAGCATTCGGGGAGATTACCTGCCCGTACTTCTTGGTTCGCTAGGAGGTATTATGTAGTTCACAGTTTCTTGGTAAAACCTTTTGCCTAGCATTACCCTCTTTTTGTTTATTTGTTTTTTGGTTAAAATAAATCAGTAATCGTGGAAGAAAAAAATCCTGTCCCCCGTCGTTCGCGTAGATTAGCTTTAAAACCACCTTTACCACTAGAAGTTACTTCTGGTAGGCGAAGGCGATCACGATCTGCCGAATTAAGTTTAATTCGTACCTCTGGAGAAATGTCATCTTTTAAACCAGAGCTAGCTCAAATTGTTTCCACACATCCCGGTTTGTTTACTGTTGTCGAAACAAAGTCTTCACAACTACCCGTGGTCACGATCCATTCAATCGCTGAGACCATACCTCCTGGACCCGACATTGTTCAATCACAAATTGATCCAGATCTTGTCTCTTCTTTGCCAGCACATCTGAATCCTGAAGTCGAACAACCACAATTTGTTCCTACCTTGGTCATCCCACAAAGTTCTGTAGCTATTGAAACTCTTGTATCACACAGTCAACCGTCTGAAATATATTTTGGGCCTGACGGTGAAGTTCTTCCTCCTGGTTTAATTGCAATTGAAGAAATCCCACAACCTGATACACCTTTAATTCCAACCCATTTTGGGGGAGACCTTTACCTGTACCAGTCTTTTCCTCAATCGTTTCCATCTGCTTTTGTTGATCCCATTGTCATTCAATCTCCCGTTGATTTCGGAGAGTATACATTTGCTCATACAACCATGTCTGAACCAACATATTCGGTTGGGTCTGCTGTTACAATTACATCAACTCCTACCCTCGCTACTCTGTTGACGTTCACAACCTCACCAAAGTCATATTTGCACGATGGCCCCTTGGTCCCAACAGGTTACAAATCATTATCTATCACTTTCTCTGGTACATCTTCAAGACCATGGTCTTTACCAATGTCATCATCTTGTGTTTTAACTGGTAATCCTATAGTTAGTACTAAACAACTTGATTCATTACATCCATCATCAGGGAAATATCAAGTCACTCATTATGGGTCAATTCCTTTAAGTACAATATCAACTGGACTCCCAACATTTGGAGAAAATTATTTTCCGTCTTATTATACTCCTTATGCAGGGGGGCAACCTTTGGTCACCCAATACGACAGTACTCAGTCACATTTTGGTCAAACTAATGTTGAAATTAATGTTTGTCAATGGCAGCCCACACTGCCTATCCAACCACAAACGGTTGTACATTCGTATCAACTAGTTCAACATGTTACACCCACTTCAATACCACTTGCTAATACATCTATACCCCTGTTACAGAATCAAAATATTGTGCATCAACGTTATCAGGCAGGTTCTTCGACTCAATATCATCAAATGTTGGGTCCACAGACTCAAAATACTTTGGTTAATTTACAACAACCTGTATCACGGATCATTTATTCACAAGCTAGTGTACCATTTTATGGGATGTCACAAATGCAACCTGGTTATACATATCAACTGAATCCAACTTATACTAATTTGGGTTATAACATTGGTGGACAGAACCCTTGGCAGCCACAGGTGCAAATCCCTCAAACTTCATTTCAACAAGTATCATATCCAGGTTTTGGTCAACAGAATTCCCAAGCATTTGCTATGAAAAACAACCCCTATCTGGGTTACCAGCAACAAATTCCATATGTTGGTGCTCAAAGACCTGTTGCCCAAGCAATTCCATCTTATCCTGGCTATGCTCAACCTGACCTTAATAGATAGTTTCCTTTTGTTTCAACCTTGGAATTACTAGATTTAAACCATTTAACCAATGATCCTATCAATTATGCACCTTGGTGGCCAGTGATACCTCATAAATTACCCTCTGACATTCCTAATTCAATGGAAACCCTGAAGAAGATCCATCAACTCATGTTATGACTTATCATTTATGGTGTTCATCAAATTCCCTAAATGATGATTATGTTCGATTACGTATTTTCCAACGTATGGTCACAGGTCCAACATCTAAATTGTACATTGAATTACCTAGAGCTTCTTTCGATAATTTTACTGCCTTAGCTACTGTCTTTTTGACCCATTTCCAGTTACCGATCAGATACGAAACTGGAACAGAACTCTTGCCCAACTTCAAACAGACTAATGCTACTCACATTTCCAATCATATTCATGAGTGGCGTCGTCGTCGACGAATGGTTAAGACATTTGTTCCTGATCAGCGCCTTGTTGAATGGTTAATTAAATCCCTGTTAACATCTATAACTGAGGATGTGGCTAAAGGTGGCGTCGTCATAGAAGAGCAAGTTATTGCTCGTGCCCAATATTTAGACTTGATTTATACTCAGTCTGGCACACTTTATGAAAAAATCCCTAATGCACCGCGATCTAATTTCAATGTTCCTCCTCAAATAAAGGACTTTCATGCTGTAGATGGCTTGATAGGCACTGCAAACACACACCACACTACTGCATCTAATCCTGCTCCTACTTCCAAAATTAATTCCATGTCATTTCACAAAGGCAAAAGTGATAAGCAACCATGAGGTAAGAAAAAGGGGAAATCAAAGAAAAAGAAAGCTTCTAACCCGCAGGAACGATCATCTGATCAACCATATGGACCATGGAAACCTCGTTATCCATGCATAATCTGTAACGAGGAACACTTTGTTAGGGATTGTCCTCACTGTGTTGAAGTCTCAAAAATCATTAAGACTTCTCATGCATCAGTTATGTTGACAAACCCATTTCCAAATCCGAACACAAATTTGGTTGCTACGGATCTAGCTCCTAGTTCCCAAGTGTTAATGTTATCCACCACAAAACCTTCACAAGATATTTTGGTGTCAACGTGGAATAAAGACTATGCTGGTCCGACTACTGATCAACCTACTACCTCGACAACGAATCCATCTAATGAATGGGTACCACCTCCTGTTATTCCTGAATTCACAATTAAGCCACCAAAGGTAGTAATTCATAAATCAACATATAATCCTTGAGCAAGAGCTGCACAAAATTATAATATAGTTGAATATTTGGCTCAATCCCCTTCATCTATGTTTGCTCTTGAGGTATTACAAAATTTTCCCTCCCAGAAGCAGGCTTTATTGTCAGCCATTGGTGGAATTGATCCAACTGATTCTAATCTTGTCGTCTTAAATCATACGGGTTATGTGTCGCAATTACCAGCAGAATTGGCATTCTCCATCCAAGTAAATGTTCTCAATCACCTTGTTCATCATACTATTATTGATGAGGGATAATCTACATGCATTATGTCTCTAAACTGTTGGAAATCACTTGGCTCGCCGCGATTATCACAATCATCAACGAAGTTGAAGGCTTTTTATGGAAGAACATATAAACCTTGTGGTATTATTAATAACCTGCAAGTTGAATTAGGGGGAAAAATAGTAAGTATTGATGTTGAGGTTGTTGACGGACCCCTTGACTATAATATTTTACTCGGCAAACCATGGGCATATGCAATGACTGCCATTGTTTCTACATAATTTAGAATGATTGCCTTTCCACATAAAGGTAAAATCACAGTCATAAATCAATTATCCTTTTTTGCCTCCGCTTCACAGGTAACTGGAAGCATTTCGTTTGTTCACTTACCCCAACTAGAAATTCAGAACATTGGTGTAGGACTCTTAAAGGATTCCACTCTTATGGGAACCTTTGCATTACCGCTGCTCGTGACGTAGGCAAAAATTGCAAGCATAGAGACCTGCTACATGATCTCTTCCACTCTATCTGGCTTAAGGAAGAGTATGGGTGATTCTGATATTTCTACGTTGGATGATGTTTTACTGCCTAGCCCTATTGAGCTACAATAGCAATCAATTTAATTGGCTTGGGCAGAAAATCTGAAATCAGCGTCGCCGAGTGTTTGGGTTGATCGTTCATTAGATTTTGGTACTCCATCTGATCCATTTTCCTCAAAATTTTTGACAGATGAAAATATTTTGGTAGGTATGATGTCAAAAGGAGAACCATGGGAAGATTATCATCATCGTTCCCATCTTCCTGATTATGAAGAAAATAATATTAGTGAACTATATCACCCATCCATCCAAACTTTCTTTTCAAATTATTTTCTGATTAATGCAATTGAATCTGAGCGAAATTTATCAAATATCGAAGAAACAATATCTATCGATATTTCGACCAAACCTGGCGTTGTAGAAAATATTCATGTCGATGTATCTTGTTCTTCATCATAACTAGATTCATATCGCTCCCTTTTTCGTGAATTTCGTGACATATTCACTTGGTCTTACGAGGAAATGCCAGGCATAGATACTAGTATAGCTGAACATACTATTAATATGTATCCTGATGTCAAACCAGTGTGTCAACGACTTCGTCCTGTTCATCCAAAGAAAGTCGCTGCCATAAAAGCAGAAGTTGAAAAACTTTTCCATGCTGGTTTCATTTACCCCGTTCCGCTAACTGAGTGGGTTTCCAATATCGTTCTTATTATGAAAAAACAAGGAACCATTAGAGTGTGCGTCGATTATCGGGATGTCAATCAGGCTTGTCCAAAAGACAACTATCCTACTCCCTTTATCGACCAGATTATTGACGATTGTGCCGAATGTGAAATATTTTCGTTCATGGATGGATTTTCCAGCTACAATCAAATCAATATCCGCCCAGATGACCAACATAAGACATCATTCATCTGTCCCTGGGGCACATTCGCATATAGGAAACTTTCATTTGGTTTAAAGAACGTTGGGGAAACTTTTCAGAGAGCAGTGGATTATACTTTCAACGACATCAAGCACATTGTTCAACCATATCTAGATGATTTACCAGCGCATTCACGAAATCAGACTGATCACCCGATACATTTGAAAGCCATTTTCTTACGCTGCTAACACTACAAGATACACCTCAATCCACACAAATGTGTGTTTTGTGTTGGTTCTAGTCGATTGCTCGGATTCGTAGTCTCAAAAGAAGAAATTCGAATAGACCCACTAAAGGTACAAGCCATTCTTGATTTTCCTGCACCATCAAACTTACTTCAAATACATAAACTTCAAGGAAAGGCTAACTTCCTGAGAAGGTTCATTCCAAACTACGCCGAAATGGCTAAAGGATTTACTCGATTATTGAAAAAGGGAGTTCCCTTCCATTGGGACCAAGTTGCGCAAGCTTCTTTTGATGTTGTCAAGGACCATCTTGTCCGAGTGTCATTAATGTATCCTCCTAATTATCAAAATGATTATTTCCTATATATCGTCGCGGCTGAACCGACCATCGCTATGGTTTTGGTCCAAGTAGAAGATAGAATTGAACATTTGATCTATTATTTGAGTCGTAATCTCAATGATACGGAAGTTAAGTACTCGTACGTGGAAAATCTTGCCTTGGCAGCGGTTCAAGATTTCCAAATATTTCGCCATTATATCCTGCTCTGAAAAACAACAATAGTTTTGGATTGCAACCCCATGACTTACATCTTATCACGTCAATTGTTGGGGGGGAAATATTCAAAATGGATTGTCATTTTGTAGGAATTTGATTTGGAATTCATCAAATCCAAGTCAAAGAAGTCTTTAGTTTTCGCTGAGCTTCTCTGTGACCTTCCCTATGATAGTATTGCAACTAAGTTGGAACCATCTATTCCAGACGAGTCTCTGTTTCTGGTCGGATCATCTAACCCATGGTATGGAGATTTCATAATTTATCTCCAAACCCAAAATTTTTGATCTAATACCTCTCGCTCTATGTTTGGTCAATTTAGTGTGTCCTAAATTGCTGCATTTAATTTGTCAATCCGGGATTCGTAAGCTGATGAAGTGCGGCGCACTATATGTGCAAGATAACCTATTTCTTAACTTTTTGTCGTTTTTAGTTTTCTAAGGTGAAATGGAAATTCTAAAATGAAAACAAGTATGGTTATGTTTGTTCAAGGAAATGATATCCTCTATAATGATTTACCAACTTGAAACTTAAAAAGAAATTTGAAACTTACAATGACAAAACTTGAAAGGAAATGAAAATGTGCTGCTGAAATGAAAAGGTGCTGCTAGTCTAATAAATCAAAATAGTGAACTATTGAGCATGAAAACCAAACTATTCTTGCTGCTGTCTAAACACAAAAGAAACTATGCTTAAAGAAATCCAAAAATTGCAACAAAGTAAATCTAAATCAGATTACATCAACTTGTCTTCTGATCCTTCATCATTAGTCCAGCTATGATTTTCAGAAGTAACCATAAACAACTTGAGTAACTGATATCTAACTTGCAGAAAGTAAACTAATATCAAACCATACATTCATAATTCAATCCCTCACCATCAATCCAGCTGTGGCTTTCGGAGGTAACTGAAGATGTCATGCACAATTTAATATTTCTAACTTGCAGAAAGGAAACTAATACCAAACTACACATTTCATAATACAATCCCTCACCATCAGTCCAGCTATGGCTTTCGGAGGCAACTGAAGATGTTATGAGCAGTCTAATATATCTAAATTTGTAGAAAGGAAACTAATACCAAACTACACATTTCATAATACAATCCCTCACCATCAGTCCAGCTGTGGCTTTCGGAGGCAACTGAAGATGTTATGAGCAGTTTAATATATCTAAATTTGCAGAAAGGAAACTAATACAAAACTACACATTTCATAATACAATCCCTCACCATCAGTCCAGCTGTGGCTTTCGGAGGCAACTGAAGATGTTATGAGCAGTTTAATATATCTAAATTTAACTACTGAAGCAAATAAGCAAAACTGAATTAAACAAAGCAGTACTGAAATTAAACAGGAACTAAGAAAAACAAATTAGCAGCAGAACAATGTTAATTCCATGTCATTAGTCAAAAAGCTATGAAAATGCCCGGGCTGCCTATCTATAACCTGAAACAAGAACACTGATCAGTGATTAATAACATAAAACATGAAAGACAGAAGTAACATGGAAAGCATAAAAGATTATAAACAGAAATGAAGCATATATACCATGAAAGATGCAGTGTATAAACATGTGAATGGATTATGGCACAATGAGCTTTAAGGAAATAAAACAAGAACTATACAATAATGCACATAACCTTGGCAAGTGCAGGGGCCCTCTACACCAGCCTTGGCAACGATCTTCAAATACGAATTACGGTTGAAAACAGAGTCTTCTTATATTAAAATGCAGTCATAACAGAAAGGTGATGTTACGGCACAAGTGCAGCGTAATTACATTACAGAGCAGACTAATAAAAACTAACACAGACTAATAGAGACTAATCTATATGCGTATACAAACGCGTTATTTATAATAGAGGAAATATAACTGATTCCTAATGTTTATGCTGGTGGAGAACACGTAGACCATTACGTCCACAGATCTAGGATCATGGCCGTATTGAAAAGTAAATCTATGAGGAGTGGATGTTTGAATTCGGCTATGGAGCCGTGTACAGATGTTGATTTGTCCCCCGCAACTCAGAAACGGCCGTATGAACCTTCACGTGACACAAAACAGAGTCCTGTCACCGTGGGACTCTACGATTGACTTCCATTTGGACACCTTTGACCGCAGCCTCTTTAGATGGATTTGCTCGAGCCAATAGGACACGATCCATGTCCACATCATTTCTGACTTGCCCATGTGGCTCATTTTTCCTGTAGACACCTATAACATAGAGTTTCACAAAATGGTTGCGGAAAGTTGCAGCAGCTGCGGAAAGTGGCAAGATTCCGCAGCTAGATGAGCAAAAATCTAAATCAAACAGCAGACACAAAAATATAATTGAAAACCATGTTAGATGCTCTTTTGCAATTAATATACAATGATATTGACAACTTGGGAGGTTCAGGTGAGTGCAAAAGGTATAGAAAAGTGTATGGAAAAGATGCAGATTTGAGACTCAACATACCCCCACTGTGAAGGTGTTGCACGTCCTCATGCAACCAAAATTTTGATATTCCTTCCTTAGTTCATATGCCTTGACACTTCAGCCAACACTTCCAATCCTCTCCTCCTCTTCCTTGGTGCTACCAACATTCTGGGTTTCTTCATTAAACACCTAAATTTGATATTAACCAGTGCTCTGCTTAACTTCTGGCATTTCCTTTTCAATTTCTTGTTCTTCTTCTGCCATATTCCCAGATGTAGCATGGTATTATCATGAATGATTTTGTCCAATTTACCTTGTTCCTTCAATGTCTCATTTTCATTTTTGATGTGTCTATTTAAAAGCTCTAGCTCAAAGACTTCATGTTTTAGTGATTGGACTAAATCATCCTGTACTGTATGAGGCTGAATGGACGAAGTACAGGGACTTGTAGCTGCTTTTTCCAAAGATTCTATATGGTCATATACTTCTTACTGCTTGGGGTCTATTTCAGGTGTCATTTTTATTGGGCTGTCCCCAAAATGTCGTGAAGGAGAGTTATCTTCAAAATTTGGCTGAGAAGGGCTCACATCAACATCTTGCTGAGAATGGGATGGACTATGTTCAATGTCTGACTGAGAATGAAATGAACCAGGTTCACTAACTGAATGAGATGGACTATGGTCAGCTGGGGACTGTTCAGATGTTTCCTCTCCCAAATCAATGAAATGAGGACCCTTCATTTGCGTTTTCCTCAATTTCCCCTTAAGTCTGCTACTTCTTCTCACACGCTGTGGTACACTATCCTTTTGTTTTTGTTTTCCTTTCTTGGTCTTCTTGGCCATAAATGACTATTTTTGAAGATAAACTAATCTTTCAGATAACACTTGATGATCTTCTTCTTCAGAAGAAAGGGTTTGATGTATGGCCTCAATAATTTTTCTCTGTTTTGGTGTTATTGGCTTCTTACCCTTGATTTCTTTCTTCTTCCTCTTTGACAGTCTCTCTTCCCTATCAGTTCTTTCAATTGTAGTAGTAGGAGTATTTTGAATTTCATCAATTGTTCTTTTTCTCCTACTTCTTCTTGTTGTGCTACCTTCAGGAATTTCTTGAGTAGGAGTAATTTGGCTTTCATCATTTATTCTTTTTCTTCTACTCCTTCTTGTTGTACTACCTTCAGGAATTTCCTGAGGTTCCTCAAAGAAATTTCTAATCAGAAATTGTTCCCATGTGTCTTTCTTCTCCTTTAACTCTTTTTCAATCAAAAGTTTTACAAGACCGTGGTGATATAGATGTGGTTCTACATCTCCTAAATGCTTCTAAACAGTCACAGACATTTTCTTCAAGCTATTTAATAGAAAATATGGGAGATTGAGAGCTTGATTATCTAGAAAATTCATTAGCAACCTGGTGTGGTACATATACATGGACCCAAAACGGCCTTCACATGTAATGAATTTTTGAACAACTAGCAGCAAAGTAGCCCATTCCTCTTTCAATGCATGAACAAGAATTCCTCTTTTAAAAATAGTTATGTCCATACCTTGGTTTCATAAGATTATTCTCCAGGCCTCATCACTGATGCTTTTATTCTTAAACCAACACTCACCCTCTTGAAGAAGTTCCGTGGCAGATGCTATAGATGCTTCATTGACCGCAAACTTAAGGTCTCCAATCTCTACTTCCAAGCCATTAAACGACCTTGCGAATGCTTTTGTAACTTCTTTATGATAGCCTCTGAATTTTTGGATAAACCGCAGCCACTTTTCTTTCTTCAATATATCCCTTACTTGTGGATATCCCTCCATGAACTTCGGTCCTTCCGGTTCTGCTCTTAGCAATTTACCCATTCTTCTTTCTGCTCTTCACAAATTTTCCTACGTGAGGGTTCAATGGAAATAGAACGACTGAATGCACAGAGATGAGCACAATGACTGTGGGTAGATATCAAAGAGTGGGTATATAGATTATAGCGTAATAGAGAACGAAATGGAGTGAACAGAACAGAGAGGGGTTTTCGTGAGCACGACAGACATACGGCTGTGAGCTTAACAGAGTATAATATATCCGGCAGTGTTTTGAAATTTGGTGGCTGCACAATAAATGTGAGCATGTTTAAACAACGGCTATGGATTTATGCGGCTGTAAGAGTCCGTGGTCAAATCAATTACGTCTCATTGTCACCGGTGGAATATAGGAATATGAGTGAAGATCGGGGGTTTAATTATGGAATCGTTTGAGAATGAATGCGGGAGGATCATATGGAGATCGTGAAAGGGTTACGGAAGTTGTCAATATAATCATTGCACATAATGGATGGAGCTTATGGTTTAGAACTATATAAAAATGTGTTTTTCAATGCTATTTGAAATGAATTTTACTCATACCTTGGAATCTTTTGCCTTTTCCTTGGTCTTCAACTAGTTGCTCTTCATTGGTGTCTTGAATGCTCCATGTCTTCATAATTGATCCTCTCACCTGCATTTAATTTCATGATTATGGAAATAACATCTAACTATACATTCTTTTGAAAACAGAGTAGTAGCTGCGGAATCTGCTTCTGGCTGCGGAAACTGGAGTCAGCTGCAGAAACAGATGTCAGCTGCGGAAACTGACACAGCTATTATTTGGATGAATGGAGATGAACAGATGACAAATGACCAGATGGAAATGGTCATGAAAAAGAATTTTATTGATGAAATGGAATGAAACAGATAAAATGAAATGGAATGGAGTGAAATGAAGTGAAATGAAATGGAATGAAGTGGAATGGAATGGAGTGGGTGGTCACAAAACTTGTGAAATGAAAGAGAGATTTTTTTTTTTTTGGAAAATATAGAGTGTCAGGTGTTCCTGATTTTCACCCTATATTTTCTGTATAAGACTGCCAATCAGTGATTGGTTTTCAGGCTTATACAATTTTATTTTATTTTTATTTTTTAAACTGAAAAGAACAAAAGCTAGGTTGGTAGAGAAGAAGAATTCTTCTGTACCAGCCTGATTGCAGAATTCTCTTGAAACACTTTGACAAAATCCTCTTTTGAGAGTGGCTTATGATAAACTTTCAATTTGTGGCCATTCACAATAAGAGGAGTTTGAAACTCATCAATGGTCTTGATTCTTACCGCTCCATTGCTAAAGATCTTGTCAATCTCATATGGCCCAAGCCAATGAGTCTCAAATTTTCCTTGAAAATCTTTAAACTTGGAATCAAATAACAATGCCCAATATCCTTCTTGAAACTTCTTCTCTTTGATGTACTTGTCATGCCATTTAGCTCTTTGATATTGAACTAGATCAGTTCTTAGAATTGCCTCTTGTCTGATCTCATCTAGCTCGTTCAACTGCTCCATTCTATGCTTTTGGGCTTCTGATAAGTCCATCCCCAACCGAACTGCTATCTTGAAGGTCTTGACTTGGAACTCAATGGGGAGTAGGACTTCCTTCCCATAAACAAGTTCATAGGGAGAATGTCCTGTTGTATTTCTCCATGTAGTTTTGTAGGCCCACAAGGCTTCAGGAAGCCTTTCTGCCCAATCTCTTCTATGTAGATGAACAGTTTTGGTGATGATACTTTCAAGAACTTTGTTTGTGGACTCCACTTGACCATTTTATTGTGGATGGTAAGGAGTAGATTTTCTGTGCTTGATTTGTATTCTTCCATCAACTTCTCCACCAAATTTGATGTGAATTGGCTCCCCTGATCTGTTACAATTTCTCTTGGAACACCAAAGCGAGTAAAAATATCCTCATAAAGAAAATGAACAACCGAATTTTCAGTAGCAGATACTAATGCTTTAGCTTCTACCCATTTAGTAACATAATCAGTACAAACCAATATATACTTCTTTTGCTTAGATGGTGGATTAATAGGTCCAATGAAATCTAAAGCTCATTTTTCAAAGGGTTCAATGAGTACCTGACATTCTTTTTGAAAAACAGAGTGGTAGCTGCAGAATCTGCTTTTGGCTGTGGAAACTGGTGTCAGCTGCAGAAACAGATGTCAGCTGCGGAAACTGACACAGCTATTATTTGGGTGAATGGAAATAGATGGATGATAACTGAATGAATGAAAATGGTCATGAAAAAAAATGAAATGAAACGAAGTAAATGAAATGAAGTGAAATGGAATGGAGTGGAGTGAGATGAAGTGGAATGGAATGGAGTGGGTGGTCACAAAACTTGTGAAATTAAAGAGAGATTTTTTTCTTCTTGGAAAATATAGGGTGTCAGGTGTTCCTGATTTTCACCCTACATTTTCTGTATAAAACTGCCAATCAATGATTGGTTTTTAGGCTTATACAACAATTTATTTATTTATTTATTTTAACTGAAAAGAACAAAGACTAGGCTGGTGGAGAAGAAGAATTCTTCTGTACCAGCCTGATTGCAGAATTTTCTTGAAACATTTTGACAAATTCCTCTTTTGAGAGTGGCTTATGATAGACTTTTAATCTGTGGCCATTCACAATAAGAGGAGTTTGAAATTCATCAATTGTCTTGATTCTTACCGCTCCATTGCTAAAGATCTTGTCAATCTCATATGGCCCAAGCCAATGAGTCTGAAATTTTCCTTTAAAATCTTTAAACTTGGAATCAAATAACAATGCCCAATCTCCTTCTTGAAACTTCTTCTCTTTGATGTATTTTTCATGCCATTTAGCTCTTTGATATTGAACTAGATCAGTTCTTAGAATTGCTTCTTGTCTGATCTCATCTAGCTCATTCAACTGCTCCATTCTATGCTTTTGGGCTTCTGATAAGTCCATCCCCAACTGAACTGCTATCTTGAAGGTCTTGACTTGGAACTCAATAGGGAGCAAGACTTCTTTCCCATAAACAAGTTCATAGGGAGAATGTCCTGTTGTATTTCTCCATGTAGTTCTGTAGGCCCACAAGGCTTCAGGAAGCCTTTCTGCCCAATCTCTTCTATGTAGATGAACAGTTTTGGTGATGATACTTTCAAGAACTTTGTTTGTGGACTCCACTTGACCATTTGCTTGCGGATGGTGAGGAGTAGATCTTCTGTGCTTGATTTTGTATTCTTCCATCAACTTCTCCACCAAATTGGATGTGAATTGGCTCCCCTGATCTGTCACAATTTCTCTTGGAGCACCAAAGCGAGTAAAAATATCCTCATAAAGAAAATGAACAACTGAATTTTCAGTAGCAGATACTAATGCTTTGGCTTCTACCCATTTAGTAACATAATCGGTACA
This sequence comes from Pinus albicaulis, assembly GCA_034641835.2. Taxonomy (NCBI): domain Eukaryota; kingdom Viridiplantae; phylum Streptophyta; class Pinopsida; order Pinales; family Pinaceae; genus Pinus; species Pinus albicaulis. Next base: position 233,653,524 of record CM076580.1, read on the forward strand.
AACCAATATATACTTCTTTTGCTTAGATGGTGGATTAATAGGTCCAATGAAATCTAAAGCCCATTTTTCAAAGGGTTCAATGAGTACCTGTGTTTGCAATGGCATTTCATTTGAAAGGGTAGGTTTCCCTACTCTTTGGCAGTTATCACACCTTTTGACATATTGTTTTGCATCTTTGAAGAGGGAAGGCCAATAATATCCCAAGGAAAGGATTTTATAGGCCGTCCTTTTGTCCGCAAAGTGTCCGTCGCATGGTTCATCATGACATGCCTTAAGAATATCAGGCATTTCATCTTCCCTGACACATCTTCTGATCACAAGATCTGGCCCTGTTTTGAACAATTCGTTAGAAATCCATGAATATTTTGAACTCTCCTGAATAATTTTTTCTTTTGTGGAAACAAGTAACGACGGGTTTTCACCTTAACCAAATAGTTAGCAATATACGCATACAAGGGTCTTAATAGTTCACATGGCAAACAAGTATTCATCGGAAAACTTATATCTACAAAGGTGAATCTACTTCTTTGATTACAATATACTCTTCTCTAGAAGTAAAGAAAGGATCCTTTTCTAAATGATATTTAGTAGGTGGTATAGGAGAATCCTCTAATTTAGCTGCTCCTTGAATTCCAAGAATCTTAAGGCTAGGGGTAGATGGTGGTGAATCTTGTCTATGCCTTGAAGAAGATGGAGTTGTGAAAATCGAACTCTTGGCTCTAGCTATAAACCTTCCCCTAGAATCTCTTGCTCTATGCATGTCATTTTTATTTTTTTTTAAGTTGGGCTAATAATTCTCTTTCTGATCTTCCAGGTCACACTAGGTGCAAGAAGAGAGCATACTTAAGAAATTATTGAACCAATAACTCTCTTTTCTGATCCTCCAGGTCACACTAGGTGCAAGAGGAGAGCATACTTCAAGAAGTTATCAATTTTCCCTTCTTTTTTTTTAAGAAATTGGCTACCTAGTTACACTTCCCCGAAAACAGCGTCAAAATGTTTGGTCAATTTAGTGTGTCCTAAATTGCTACATTAATTTGTCAATCCGGGATTCGTAAGCTGACGAAGTGTGGCGCACTATATGTGCAAGATAACCTATCTCTTACTTTTTGTCGTTTTTGGTTTTTTTCTTTTTATCTTAATTGGTTTCCTAATGTGAGATGGAAATTCTAAAAGACAAGTATGGTTATGATTGTTCAAGGCAATGATGTCCTTTATAATGATTTACCAAACTTCAAACTTCAAAAGGATTTTGAAACATACAAAGAGAAAATTAGTTCCTAAAAGGAAATGAAAATGTGCCACTATTCTAGTTAAACAAACAGTGAACTATTGACCAGAACCTATTACTCTTTACGACTCTTTAAACATGTAAGAATCACATTTTAAAGAAAGATTTCAAGCAAAGTAAAGCTAAAATCAAATTACATCAACTCATATTCTGACCCCTCACCATTAGTCTCGCTATGGCTTTCTGAGGTAATCATAAACAACTTGAGCAATCTGATATCTAATTTGCAGAAAAATAAACTAATATCAAATTACACACTCATACTTCAATCCCTCACCATTAGTCTCACTATGGCTTTCGGAGGTAACTGAAAATGACATGAGCAATTTAATATCTATCTTGCAGAAAAGTAAACTAATATCAAACTATACATTCATACTTCAATCCTTCACCATTAGTCTCGCTATGGCTTTCGGAAGTAACTGAAAATGACATGAACAGTTTAATATCTAATCTAACTACTTAAAGCAAATGTGCAAGACTAAAATAAACAAAACAATGCTGGAATTAAACAAACACTAAGAAAAGGAAATCAGCAGAAGGACAATATTGATTCCATGTCATTAGTCATTATGAAAAAGATGTGCAAATGCCCGGGCTGCCTATTGTAATCTGAAACAAGAACATTGATCAGTTAACAACAACATAAAACATAAAAGATTATGGACAGAAGTAAAATGTAAAGCATGAAGGATTATGGACAGAGATGAAATGTAAATACCATGAAAGATGTAATCTATATATACATGAATGACTATAGCACAATGAACATAAAGAAATGAAGCATGAAACTATATAGTAGTACACAAAACCTCAGCGTGTGCAGGGGCCCTCTGCACAGACCTCGGGGAGCAGCTTTCAAATACGAATTACGCTTTTGAACAAGGTCTTCTCATATATTAAAATGCGGTCATAGAAATGTCACAGCACAATGGCAACGCAATTACATTACAGAGCTACAGAAGATCTAACTATTATGTGTATGAGAACGCATTATTTATAACAGAGAGAGATATAACTAATTCCCTAAAGTCTGCGCTGAAGGAAGACACGTGAACCATTACGTCCAGAGATTTAGCATTATGGCCGCCTTGAGGAGTAAATCTATGGAGAGTGGATGTTGGATTTGGCTTATGGAGCCATTTATAGGTGTTGATATGCCTCCCGTGTTTTAGAAACGGCCACGCAAATCTCCACGTGATGAGAAACAGAGTTTTGTCACCGTGGGACTCTACGGTTGACCACCACTTGGCCACCTTTGACCACAGCCTTCCGAGATGAATTCGATCGAGCCAATAGGACACGATCCATGTCCACGTCATTTTGAACTTGCCCATGTGGCCCGATTTTCCTGAAGACACCTGCAACATAGACTTTGACAAAATGGCTGCGGAAAGTTGCAGCAGCTGTGGAAAGTGACAAGATTCCGCAGCTAAATGAGCAAAAATCTAAATCAAACAGCAGACACAAAACATAGTTAAAAACCATTTTAAATGCTTCTTTACAATTAATATGCAATGATATTGGTGACTAAGAAGGTCCAGGTGAATGAAAAAGGTCTAAAAAGGTGGATAAGAAAGATGCATTTGAGACTCAACACTGCAACAACTGTAGATTACACTTTAGATCTAGAGCAAATAAGTGCATGAAAAGTCAAATCTATAACAGATCCATACACTATATAGGCTCCTCTAAAGATTCCCCTTGGGGTTTTCAACAATACACCATGTACAAGGAGTAGATTTGAGATCTAAGTCTGCTGCAAAAATATTCAGATATTCAGAAATATTCAGATCTGATCTGATATGAACAAGAGATTGATCTACTCTAATGGATATCCAAAGTGAAGGGTAGATCCATAACACTTGAAAACCAACTCTCCAAATGGTGTTGCAAAATACCCTGCAACTGCACCTACAGGAATAATGCAGATCTGGAAGTAAAACTGTGTTGTAGGGATCAAAATGTGGTTGGCTACATGCCAAGATCTAAAAATGAATCTCAAGACATCCAATACTCTCCTCCCAATGGATTAGAAGCCCCCTCCACTAAAAAGGAGTATTGAAATGGCCTAGATCTGGAAAGATCTAGCCTCCACTTACTGAAACTTGCAAAGACAACCAAACCCTCAATAGGATCTATGTTGTAGTTGAAAGAAGAAGCTTGGCCTATAGCCAGATAGTGGACAATACAATGCGAACTCTCCCAAGAGCTACTCAATGGGAAGAGGTGGGATTCTCGACCAGGAACACCCAATGCTAAACATGATTAATTCTCAACTAAACAGTAAGAGAATGATATATGTCTAAACAGACAATATATTTAGAAATATAATGTTCATCAACAACCTTCTAATGTTTCCATCCTCTTCCTTTTATAAGTTAAGATCTTTTAAACCCTAAATTACTTCCAATGAGATCACTTCTTTCACACAAGGCATCTCCATCTAAAACTGCACTGTGCCTCATTGATGGCCACTCCTCCAAGACAGCGCTGTAGATTTGGTCAAGGGTTGACCCAGTCAAAATGTCCAACCCCTTTCACACCTAAGGGTGCTTGATTTAAAAGCCAGGATTCCGCCTTTTTACATTTGGCATTCATTTATTCATTATTTAGGAGTATTATGGACCTCCTTTGCACTTTTATTCTTTAAACAAAGAAATAAAACAAAAAATGAATATTCCAATTAGATCATGACTAATTTGGAATATTACAGTCCTCCCCTCCCAAATGTTGCTTGTCCTCAAGCAACTGACAAGGTGAGTGCTGCAACTCTTCTCCTCCTTCATTGGTGACACCAACATGTGATAATCTTCCTCCATAAGTCAAGTGTTCACCAATCCATTCGTCCATGAATTTCTCCTCCAAAGTTCTCATGAGATGTAAATAATCCATCCCATAAGGAGATAAAAGCTCAAATGAAACAAACATGGTTTGCCCAATGTTCTCCCTGAAACATGTAGCATAAGATACATGGAGAATATCCATCCCATAGGGCACATACATACCTCCCATCCTCCCTTCATACATTCCCATAAAATGTACAAGTACATCATCAATGTATGGGAGAAAAATTACATACATACAAACATAAATTTGTGCATATGGAGGTGGGTCATAGTCCTACATGTGGAACCATCGCAGTGCGTCTCCTGCCCACATCAGATCAATATGTGGTAAGTGGTTTCCCCACCACGTACTTGCTGTCCAAGTCATCTCACTATGGCTGAAAGTGTGAGATATGTTTGGTGCCTTAGGAATACACCCATGATGAAACAAAATCTCCCTTTATCCTCCAAGGGAGTGGCCATGTTCATAAATTTTTGTGGCCTAAAGTTGGCCATGGAGTTTATAAGGTACAATAATCCTCCTTGGAGTCATGGCCTGCATATAAAAGGTGAAATAATGCAAAAAATAATCAAATGAAACATTATTTACATGAGCATATTTTCCACCAGAATTCCTCCTTAAACAATGGAGTGGTGCATAGATCTATCATCTTCCTCAAAAAGAGAAAGAGATGGCTGAATTAAATCCTACATAGAGTTATGTTGCTGCCCCATCTCCACATGGTACATGCATCTTTGAAAATGATGATATAGTTCTCCTTCAAAGCCCTTCCAATTGTAGCTCCTCGTGATGATGTTGTAGAATCTCATGGAGTATGTATGGCTGAAACAGAACTCTTCATAGGCCCTTTGTAGCATATTATCCTTGAGCTTGGAGGCTCTAGACAAGAATATCCTACCATGATTATAGATGACTCCTCCTTGGATTGAATAGCCCTCTTCATGTAGCGGGTCATCAAGTATCATGCAAATGTGAAGATCCTTGGAATAATCCACCAATAGTTGGGAATTCCAATATGGATCTAAACTCCCCAACACTGACAACGTTGATGATCTATCAACTGAAATGTATGTCATGTGGATGCTCTCCTCCTTGGCATCTCCCATGAAAAAGTTATATGTTGGAAGGCCATTCCTTCCATTCTTCTCCTCCCACAATGCAAAATCTGAAATGAGAGTGGGTGATGATGATATTGGGAGAATATCTCCCTCCTCCTTGAGGTTAGAGCATGTACAACTTATTCAATATGTCCTTCAAACTATGCGTCAACACAAAATATGTGCCAACTTGGAGCAATTATCCTTTGGCATGAATCAAGTCCAATATATGGGCTACATCATTGATGAGAAAGGTGTGCATGTGGATCCGGCTAAGATCCAAGTTATTTGGGATTGGCCAGCCCTGATAACTCTAACAGAGCTTCACAAATTTTTGAGACTTTCCAATTTCTATAAAAGGTTCATGTTTGGGTTCTCTCATATCACCTGGCCTTTGAATCAAGTTACCAATGGTGGAGCGAAAGAATTTTTTTTTTGTTCTGAGTCCCAACAGAAGGAATTAATTGAGTTGAAACACCACCTTTTCTCTACACCAGTACTCACATTGCTAGACCTGCAACAACCATTTGAAATTAAGACAAATTCCTCTGACTACACTATTGGTGTAGCTATCACCCAATAAGGGAATTCAGTGTCTTATCATAGTGAGAAAATCTTTGATACGATTCGTAAATAACCCAATTATGATAAGGAGATGTATTCCATCGTGAAAGATTCTCGATAGTGGAAAATTACATTTTGGTGAAGGAGATGATCATTGACATCTTCAGTTTATATAGATACTAGGGAATTTGAAGAATGATCACCATCAAGAATAGTTCATATATCTGCAACAATTTTGTTTGAAAATTAAATACAAGTAGGGAAACACCAATAATGTTGTAGATTACCTCAGTCGGGCCCCAGTTGTGGCACTGACCACTATTCTCAGCTCTTGTGGGCATGATACTTATGGATGGATGCAGCTGTACAAAAATGATTTATAAGTCGCCATCACATGCCAAATTTCAAAGGATGGAAAGTACTAGAATTCTAAGCATCTTTGTGTTCCTTTAAGCGAGAATTCCAAGCTGATTTGGGAAGTGCACTACAGTCGGGTCACATGACATTTTGGTCTGGAAAAAACAGTGGTAGTACTGCAGAAGTATTTTTATTGGCCAAAACTCGGATAGGATGTTGGAAAATATATGAAATCCTGCACTACCTATGCCATCACTAATCAAACCCTTAATAAGAAAGGCATGTACACTGTTTTAACTATTTGTATCCAACCTTGGGAATTCATATACATAGGTTTTATGTCTAGGCTTCCTTCTACCCAACATGTAAATGATTGTGGATTGTTGTTGTTGATAGATTTTATAAGATGGATATATTGGTTGCTTGCAAGAAGAGTATCGCAACAAAATACAATATAAAACTCTTCTTCGAATGAGTGTGGGTACATTTTGGGATCTAGAAAACCATTATATAAAATTGGAGTAATATGTTCCTAAGTGCATTCTAGTCAAGCCCCCGGTGAAAATTATTTCGAGCTAAGTATCCCTCCATTCCTTGGGCTGCACCCCATACTCAATGTACATCACCTTTAGCCAAAATTTCCACCATTGTTGAACATATCAAACATTGCTTAGAAAATAACACCAACAAAGCTCGATAAAAATTGCATTGAACATGCCAAAACTGATCAAATCATGGACACACAACTTTAAAAAATCGCCAAAATAAGATCCACCTGTATAAGGTTGTCAAAGCTAGCTAAATCCTGCACCAAGGCCAATGGCTCACCAAGGACCAAAGTCACCAAAAGTTTCCCCATCACATGGAGGCACTCAATGCAGTGGGGACCATTGCTTGCTAAGGGGGGAGGAATTATCCTGGTGGATATTGGTTGCCACTTGCCTATTCCAGTTAGACCCCCAACACTGTTTCCTTTTAGTTTACTAATTTCTAGCACAATTTCCTATTTCAATAGTTTTCTATTTTTGGAATTTTTTAGGTCTTGAACATTCAGAGCTGTTTTGAGACCCTAAACAACATTTTTTGGGGAAATAGGAAAACTTAAGGCTTGCAGCATCATGTTTGCAGTCGAAATTTACTGTTCTTAGATATACCTTTCTAATGGCCTCGTGCGTGGTAAAAAAAAATTGTATGTCGAAGTTACGTCCTTTAGAAGTTGACGTTCCAACTAACCCAAACAGGGCCCACAATATTTTTGCGCTTCATCTCCCAGGTTTAGGATTTTGGATGTTTATGGTTTTCCATTATTTCTTGATGATAAAAAAATCATGAGAGCCTCATTGTAACTAAGTTCAAAAGACAAATAATCGTCACATCTCTTCTCATAGATAAGCTACCATTTCCAGAGCTATTTTGTTTCCTTTCCACATGTAAACCATTTTCAACAGTTGCTATTTATTAATTGAAGTTCTGTTTTGCGGTATCTTTGTGTTATTGTTTAAATTTGTATTTCATTTTTTTCCTTTATAAATCTAGATCATCTATGTTTTTTAGCTTTGTTGACCCATTTTCACAAATTTCAAATTTGTAAGGCCTTAAACATTCCTAAATTTGTTTTTGGATCTTATATTTTTATTTATTTATATCATATAAGAGAATAATTTTACCTTCTGTAAAATCCTTCTTATATAATAAACTAGCATGATATATTTTTTGTTTTTTCTTCTGTGACGGAGTGCTAAAAATTTGATCATAACTTGTCTTCATCTTTCTACTAGTCTATTCTCCATTTACTCATCTTTTCCCCATCATTCTAATTTTCTATCCTTAGTAATGGTACAAAATATTCCATATGATTTTTTGCTTCTTTACCAAACACCAACCTAAATGGTGGTTTTCCTAAATGATTCTACCATGCTATTCTATATTTCCATAGTGTTACATGTATTTTGTTTGCCCAACCAATGATTCTTAGATCAAATAATTTGGGAGGTGTTGAAACCAATATATTGGTGGTTCTCTCTACTTATACATTTTCTATAAGTTAGCAGTGGACACCTTGGTTGTGTATTACCTTGAATATGTTCATCAAATGTTTTTCCACCAAATTAATCTTCTTCACAATGTATTTTAATGTTCACTGGTCATTGTAAAAATTGAAATTGTTTGCAAACATATAATGCCTAAATTTTTTTAAAGCACAAATCATGCCTAGATCTTTCCCTTGTGTTTCAATCAGTTTTAGTTGTTGAGAGTCTCCCGCTAGCATATTCGATAGGCTAATCCATCCATTTTCCTCTTGTCTATGTCAATATGTCTTTGATGACTATTCTTGATGCATCCACATGTATATGAAATGTTTTGTTACAATTGGAAATATGAAGATAATTGCATTGCTAATAATTTTGTTAAGTTCTTCAATTCCTTACTGGATTTCTACTACCCACTAGAACATTATTTCCTTATTTAGTTACTATTTCAGCAGGCATGCTATTTTATCATTCCCCTTCACGAATTTTTATAATGCTCTATATAGCCAAAGAAAAGCTTCATAATTGAGAAATTTATGGGTTATTCCAACACTTTGGTGACTTTCACTTTGTTTGGGTTCACTATTATCACTTATTTTTACTACATGCCCTAGTACTTTCCGAAATGGTTCCAATAATTGACATATTTTTCATATTTAAAGAGACTCTTGTTTCTTCCCATTAGTTTGATATCATTTTCAAGTATTCTACATAGTATTTTAGATAGCCAATTAGTTCCCAATCTTCCATGTATGTTACACCCAAATTTTTAACCCCCTAGATTTTGTAAATATAATGAATGATTGAGGACCAAGAAATGTAGTATGTAAACATTATACATGGAAAATAATAAAAATATAATGTATCAACATATATTGATAGATAAGTATAGAGTCATTAGGGGTCGTGATACCATAGGAGAAGGGACTAATAAGGGGTTTGAGAGTATCCCACATTCCTAGAGTCCTATGCTACATTCATAAGTCATTTTTTAATTATATAATTAACCCATTTTGAATTAATATAAACCAATATTTGAATGCATGTAATAGGTTATGAGAGACTCATATCACCTGGTTATGATATCATGGGAAAGTACAATCATTTTGGGGAATCGTGAGAGTCCAACATGCATATAAGGACAAGAAAAAATGGAATTTTTTGAGTGAGGGAAGAGAGCTGATTTTGTGGGGGGAGGGAGGGAATGAGAATAAAAATAGATTCTTATGCTTAGAAAAGGAGAAAAACATAGGGGCATGAAAAACCAACTTTTGGAGATGGAAATTACAAAACAAGCTTGGCTATAATGCTTCTTATGATATTCTATTCAAAATTATTGAAGAGCTTATGCAAAGGCTATTGTGAGTAGTCCATTTATAGTTATAATTTATGAAGTCCCCAAGATATTCTTGGTTGGTTTGTGCTAGATCCCTAGAGGGGATGGTGATTGTTAGAGGGATTTTAGTGTAGAGAAGAATCTCATCCCTTATGTTGTGTATACTAATGGATTAGAGAGATAAATTATTGGATATGCCATATAAGTCATGTCACTATGAATTTACTAGGTATTGGGATGTATGTATAGACCATTATAGCTAGCCATAGGAGTCGGTTTATCCTTGTTAATTCATAGTCCCAACTTAGGGATGGCCTTTTTTTTAGAGAGAGTTTTTACAACAATGTCTATGGTTTGGTGGAATGTATTATGTTTGCAACTGACTATGTAATCATTTATAAAAAAAAACGTTTCTATACGTTTTTCTTATTTATGATTTTAATGCAATGCTTGAATGTTGTGTTTAGTTTTTGTTCTATTATGCATGCTTAAATCATGTGCATTTATTATTAAAATGATTGATAGTTGCCTATTATGCATGCTTAAATCATGTGCATTTATTATTAAAATGATTGATAGTTGCATGAGTCTATATGTCATACTACACACATTTATTTTTTAACAATGGTATTAGAATTATGATGATTTGGTAGTAAGGTGACCCAACATGGGGTTTGGGTACATTATAAAGTGGTATCAGAGTAGACTTGTATGGGCCAAAGGAATTTTTAAAATTTCAAATTTGTTTTAGGATAGTTTCATTCTGCATTGGATTTGGAGAAAGTGATAAAATTAGAGTGAAATCCCAATTTTTTGTATGAAATCTAGCATGTAATTGGTGTTGGGATGTTAAATGGGAAAGAATAGGGTCATATTCATCCACACAAAGGTAATTCTAGATATTTCATGGTGGTGTTGAATTCTCAACACACCCTCTTAAAATTTGCTTCAAGAAATTTTAGGCTGCCACTTTGTTTTCTCGATTTTGACTTATTGCACCATAAATAATTTTCTAATTGTCATCGCTTTAATGTTGATTTTGGTTTTTTGATTTCTTTCAAAAAATTCCTAGAAAATTATGAAAAATAAAAAACCTTAATGAATTTTTGAAAATCATTGAAAAGGTTATAGACAACCAATGGAATTCAATGGGTAATCTAATGTGAAGCCAAAGTATTTGATTAATTGTTGACATGCATCCATAATCAATGAACTTGAATGGGTAATTTAATGCATGAACGTATTTCATCAATCATTGAGAAACCTATCAACAATGGGGGAAATTATTTGGGTCTTGTAATGGTAACCTAAATAATATCCTCAATCACCAATGAGTCTATTGGCATTCGAAAAAATTCCTCGGGTAGAGATTCCAATCAAAATAATTTTAAAAATTGCTGATAGATGTATTGTAGTAAAAAAAATATCCTTGGCTGGTCATGATGTTACTCAAAAGAATTCATTTATAACCAAAAAACCTATCAACGTTCGGTGAAATTTTGCTACTTGGGTGACGCTATTAAAATAATGTAATTGTTTATTTCTAAAAGTTCATTAGAGATTCGATAAATTTATCAATTGATAAGACATCACTTGTTGTTCTATGTTGATTCTAACCTAATCACTTAATGCAACACCAACAATGCTTCTTAAATTTCCATTTGAAATATGTGGTTTGATTTAGACCAATTGATCTTTCCATAGACTAAGTCCTAATGACATCATACTCATATGATCCCACATCACCATCAATACATTCAATAACAATTTAACTCGAAAAGAATATTTGCGATGGATGATAGTTTATGATAGATAAAAATTACCTAGCATAACATCATAATAACCCTAAGGAAAATTTTGAAACCTAAAGGATACAACCCCAACCCATTGATTTATGATGTCATCAATAAATTGGTAATTGTTTACAAATAAACCCAATATATTTTTCAAATGATTGAACGATGGATTTTGCATGCCTAGAACATTATATTAGCCATAAATGTCTATCCAAATGTATGATGCAACATTAAAACTAGGAGCTTTGAAAATCCTATCACAAAATGGCATGGATTTGATGGTCAATTGGTTTTAAATTTCCCCAAAACTCGATAGTTTCTCATTTTCATAGAAATTTTTTACGTAGGATCCAGTTAGTTTAAGAAATAATTGATGTAATACACAATGATATTTCCTAGTCCCGAAGGATTTCTATTTTGAAAGTGACTCAAGACAGAACCATATTATCCACCACAAGGTGAAGTCATGTCCAAACATTCCCAAGACATTCTTTTTCCTTGTTGTGTATGTTGGACATTGGTTGAAATGATTATGTGTGTAGGGTCAATTTGACAAATGTAATCAAAGAGAGACATAACACATAAGTATCCATAGAATCCTAAGTTAAAGCAAAAATATGTTATAAAAAAGTATATCCATGCAATGATATATGAAGAATAACCATAATTGGTAAGATGACTTAATGTTGTCATGTCGTTGTTGATGAGAAAGTTGGATATGATAATTCCTTATTTTGGGGACACAAAAGAAAGCACTGGGTCATTGGTTGAAACACCATCATGGAATGGAATGTATAATATATCTAATAATCAATAATACTCAGACTTGATGTTGCACCATGACCAATAGAAATGGAAATTAGATGATTTTGTTTTCAATTTCAATAGGAAATTAGGTCTACATCTGGTAGTGACAAGGGAATAAGTGTTTCCTAAATATAAATTTTAGAGTGGATTATAAATCACACCAAAATTGAAATTGATATGGTCATCAACGAAAGGAATAATGTATCAACGATTTTCGTCCTCAAGATGTAATGAGGTATAATAAGTTTATTGATGCTAAGGCATTCTCGAAAAAATGATGTTGTGGTAAATGTTTATGAAAAATATGATGGTCGATTAATATTATTTAGCTAGTGGAAAGAAGACAAGAGGTTTTTCAATAGGGCTATAGGGAGATACCCCACCACCATCCTAAGAGATCCATACATGTTTTATGTAGATTATATGGAGAGAAGGGTTGTTCACAATTTTAGAGGCTTTGATGTTTTTAGCATACAATGTGGCTATGTAGGAAAGAAAATTCAATTGGGAAGCCATAATATCTAGATATTTGAACGCATGAATTGAAGAGTCCCAAAGCCTTGGGGCTGATGTTACACCAATTTTCTATATGGAATACTACCTGTTGGATACTATATGTGCCAAAAGTAATTTTGTCAGATTAGCATCAAGTTGGTAAGTTTTAGGTTCACATGTATATGTATCCTTAATAATATTATTGGAAAATAGATATGAAAAATCCTATTCTCTAATAGGTGATGCATTTACAACTCAATTTTGGGCATAAATTCCCTAGATTGTCAAAATACGCTAAGAAAATGTTGGGATTCATCCTTAATTGGCATTTTAAAAAGGATCATAAAAATATATAGATCTACAAAGAAAATAGTCCTCCTCATATTTTTCCTATTCTTTTTCTAGTCATGTTAGTTGTGAGAATAATTTTTTACTAGACCAATATGCAAGGATTCAATGCTACATTTTCAAAGGACAAGAAGAGAATTTTGTTTCATACAAATTTTAGGTAGGGTATTATGTGGCGAGAGACACAAAGAATTATAAGCAAGAAATCCAAGAAAAAATAGAATACAAGATTCATACTGACATGTATATGAGGTATTATTATGAAGGATTAACATTAAAATACTTAGAGAAAGTATATTTGGATTTCCCGTATGATCATCAGAGATTAGAAGAGGAATTATTAAAAAAAATGCAAAAAATTGGGAAGAAATGGAAAAGAGATGAGCTAACCAAAATTCCACCCTTTTCAGTACATTTTCATTGGAAGAGAAAATCCAAATCATTAGTTAAGGGGCACTTGGGGTGAAAGTTGAGGAAGAAAGGAAATAGGAATAGCTCACCTAAAAAATGAATATGAAACAAATCACATCCAAGAGGAGTAAGAAATAGAGATTCATGGACAAGAACTAGAAAAGAATGTTGCAAAAGAGTTGAAAAAGAAGTAAGAGGAGGAAGAGGCTCAAGAATGCTTTTCTTGACCATAGCTAGAAGAAGTACTAAAACAAAGGAAAAAAGGTATGCTAGAACTTAGGAAGGAGGAGTAGGAGGAAGAACAAAGATATTTAGTAGAGTATAAGGAGACAACAATAGACATCGTGGAAGAATGGAAAAGTAAAGAAGAACAAGAAAATTCTATAAAAAATAGGAAGAGAAACTAAGAAAAGAAGAAGAAGAAAAGAATATGTAAATGCTAAAATAAGTTTCAACTAATCCCAAGCCTATCATACCAACAAAGGTTATTTACCATAATAAAGAAGAAAAGACAAAGATAAATAGGACCCCAATTGTGAATGAGCATCCCATAGGAACTGATCTTTGGGGAAGGATGAATAAAATCTTAATAAAGATAAATGAGAAGCTAAAACTAAGGCGATTACCTACTTTAAGGATGGTGTGATACTTACCCCCAAGTGGAATCAATAGGATAATAGTAGTTCCTATAGTTAAGGCTATTGATACCTAGGATTATTAGGAAGTGCTAAAAATGAAAGTATCGGTTGGAGAGGCTTAAGATTAGTCTATTAATGAAAAGGAGATTGATACAAATGGACAAGTACTACAAGAGATATGAGAATAAATGAACATGAAAAGGGTAATGATGGAATATTTTTTTACAATAGGAAACCTCGAAATTATTTTATCTTCTAGAGAGCAAGCCATAATAGAATTGTGGATGATGTTGCATAACTTGAATACATTACTTATGAATGAAAAATAAGGTCTATATTTAGGAGAGCACAAAGTAAAATGAAAAACACCTTGGATAATGGCATGTTTTGCACTTCAAAAGAGTTCATGTTGGATGTGAAGGGAGATTGAGCCATTGATCTAGTAACCGTTGGATTGGACATCCCCAATCCCTCATTTGATGAGGCCAAAGAAGAGGAAATATATTAGGATGAAGTTAGAAAATAGTTTTCATCTCTTTTAAAGAGATAGGGGTGTATAATAAACCTAGTGATGAGCTCTTATGGCAGAACATCACAAAATCAAGAAATTATAGAATACTTTTTTGTAGAAGGTGCTTTGATTCAAAGAGGAAAGCCAAAAGTTATCAGTTGCACGTAAGGAAGTATTGTAGTAGAAATAAAGGTTCTAAGACCCTACGCTATACATCACTCATTAGATAAATCCAAAAGACTTCATCTCGCTCACCCCCGCTCCCCCGCATGTCTGCCTTATCTCTCTCTATTTATCTTTGTATGTATGTCTATCTCATATATCCCTCTCTTTATCTATTTATATATCTCTATATCCACCTATAAATACCCCCCTACATCCCTTTCTCTCTCACCCCACCTCTCCCTCGTTCCTGCCCCTCTCTCTCTCTATATATAAACTACTTCTATTTTTCCATTTGTCCCCTTTTCTCTCTTCATATATGTCATCACCCCTCTCCATTTTATCTCTACTTCCCTTCATGTATCTCCCTATCCCTTTCTCTATCTCTTCCCTATGTATCACTCTCTATCTCTCTGCTTCCCCAAGACTTCCCCCCATCTCTTTGTATGCCTGTATCTTATATTCCTCTCTCAATATCTCCATATGATTGTATCTTATATCCCTATCTCTCCCCCATACTTCACCATCTCTCTCTCTCTCCCTCTCTCCACCCTATATACCTCCATACTATATCAATATTTCTCTTTCTCTCCCCTTCCCCCCTCTATACCCTCTGTATGTCTCCCATTTTATATCTCTCATCTCCATCTCTTTCTTCCTTTCCCCATCTCTCTCTCTCTCTCTCTCTCTCTATTCCTCTCCCTCCCCATGTCTCCATTTTTCTATCTCTCTCCCCCTTTCCCTATTTCCTTGTGTTTCTCTGTTTATATCTTTCTCTATGTCTTTCTTCTCCCATCTCTCACTCCTTCTCTCTATCTACCCCATTCTAGCTTTGTATGTCTCCATCTTATATCCATTTATTTCTTTCTTGATCTATATATCCTCTTGATTGTATTCCCATACATCCCTCTCTTTCTCTCTCTCTCTCTCTCTCTCTCTCTCTAAAACCGCCCTCCATTTTATGTATTTTTCCCTTCCTATCCCTCCATTCTTGTCTCTTCCTATTGCTTTCTCTCTCCCCCCTGATATCTCCTCCATTTCCCTCTCTATCCCCACTTTCTTAAGTCTCCACCCTCTTGTTAAAAATGGCAACAAGAAATATTGAAAGAGGCATAAAAAGGGATTATAATTTAATTTTCCCCTAATTAAATTAGAAGTAAATCGTAATTCCACATCACATGACAACTTGTACGAGTTAAATGAGTTGGGAAGACTTAGTTAGCCCAGTCAATTTGAGTTTTCAGTCAAACCAGAGGCATGTAGAGTTCACTCTAAGTTTTAGGGGGTCTTGCAGTTTATTTTTAGTTGTAATTGAAGTTAACTTAATTATTGGAGTTAAAATAAGTTTAACTAGTTATAACTAATGGACGATCTAGTGAGAGGTCCAGTGAATTATATTCGATTTAATTCAGATGCACTAGTAAATTAGATAACTGATAATTCACTATAAATAGTTGTTGCATGTCATTTATAAGGAAGACCCAATTGAGATTGGAGTTAAAGGGAAGTATACTATCACTTGTATACTTAGAAAATTATATAGGCCATGCATGAGGTTAGCAGGATTAATTGGATGTAATGAAATATCAATTATTGGGAATTTTCTAATTAATAGGGGTGCAATTCCCTCAGGAATGCATAAGCAAGGTTGAAAAACCCATAGGCAAGAAATTGGTTAAGTATTGGACCAAACTTTCTTGGATCAGAGTGAGACAGTCAGAGATAGTGAAGAGACCTCTCAAGCCTGAGAGAAACATTGTATTGTTTCATATTATTGAATTAATGCAATATAAAAATAGTGGGGCTTTTAGCTGAGGCTTTCCCCAGATAGATCTTTGTGTTGTGGGATTGAAATTCTTTCTCTTTCTTGTTCATGTGATTGTACGATCATAATTGGTTTTCAAAATTTTTAGAATAAATTCAAGTATTTTTCCTTAGCATATAACAAGATCAGTTGAATATATGTAGATTTTATACATGGTATGAAATAAGGAATCACTATGGAAGAGAATAATATGAGTTTTTTTTGAACAAGTGAATCAAATTTGTAGATTTATCCTTCATGACCAACAATAGATTAGGATGTATTTCTGTGGATTGAGACTTGAATACACCCTTGAGGTTAGTTCGAATTAAATATCTTGTAAGGATAGGATGGAGGAAGTGTTGGAAGAAAACATGTTGAAGGAATTCATAGACAATGATATTCCCAATCCCACAAAAAAGTATGCTCAAAATCGTGATGCATGGAAGAAGAATGTAGCAAAGGTGAGAATGATTATGTTAGAAGGAGTTAGTGATCATATTTTCTTAAACCTACACGGAAAGGAAACCTCATATGCTACATGGAAGGCCTTAACATATTTTTTTTATAACAACAACAAACACAGGAAGGTGGCGCTGAAGGAAAAGCTCAAAAAAATCAAGATGGAGGAGGGCGAAACAATACCAAAATAATTGATGAAGTTCACTCAATGTCGAGATGAGATTGGAAGTGTTGGTGTTACCATTCCGGAGGATAATCTGGTGAGCCTATCACTTCTAGGCCTTCCCAAGAGATGGAAAAACT
The DNA here is from genome assembly GCA_034641835.2 of Pinus albicaulis. Taxonomy (NCBI): domain Eukaryota; kingdom Viridiplantae; phylum Streptophyta; class Pinopsida; order Pinales; family Pinaceae; genus Pinus; species Pinus albicaulis. The sequence goes on from CM076580.1 coordinate 233,670,786, forward strand.
GCCAAGATTCGGTAAATGGGAGGGAAAATATACTAGAGTGGGAGTGATTGTGGTCCGACTTGGTGCAAGAAGATATTCGACAGAACACTAAAGACACAACCTCTTCCAAAGATAAAGAATAATATTTTGCATTTGTCGGAAAAGGAAATAAAGCCAAGGGAAATAAGTTCCAAGGTGAAGAGGGAAAGAATAAATAATTTTCCAACATCATGTGTTTTCCCTATCACGAGTTCATGCACTATGCCACAGAATGTCTATAGAATAAGGAAAGCAAGGAGCCTACTGTTGGAGCAACAAGTGAAGCTCTAGCATCACATTTCAAGCTTGATTTTACTCTCATTGCATGCATGGAAATAACTGTAATGGTATTCATGTGGTATACTGACAGTGGTGCCTCGTTCCATATGATGGGGAATAGAGATATCTTCAGTGACTTGGAGGAGAAGGACCCTAAGAAAAAAATATAGTTTGGAGATGATGGGAGGTATAGCATGACCAACATCGGTACAATTACTTTTCAAAGGGATTTGGGCTCCTCTCTTAGACTCACATATGTGTTGTTTGTTCCAGGACTAAGGAAGAATATTATTTCCGTCGTGATATTGGAAGACCGTGGCTATGATGTGACATTTAGAAAAGGAAAGGTTTTCCTTAGACACATCTCCACGATACAGCTAAAATAGATCGGTGTGTAGGTCAAGAACCTGTATGCTCTCGTGGTCGAAGATGTATGCAAATCATTGAGGAGAAGGTATGTTAGGTCCCTATATTACTAGTATAGTACCTTATTGTTGTTAGTGTAACCCCCTTATTGTTATTATTGTATCCCTGTAACCCCCATATTGTTATTATTGTGCCCTTAAATTATTATTGTTAGGTCGGTTTGGATTACATTGTGGCCCCATGGACTCCTATATATAGAAAGGAGGTTTTGTAATTTGTATCATCCAAGAATTTTTCATTCATTTAAGTTATTAGAGGTTGCCCCCTCGAAGTGGCTTATTTCTAAGGCATTGATATCTCTTTTCTTCTATTTTTGGAGCTGGTTTCACAACATTTGGTATCAGAGCTTTGAATTCTAGTGTTTCGTTGCTCCAAATAGGTCATCATGGAATTTTTGATATAAATTTTTTTCTACGAAGCTTAAAAAGCTGAAATTGTTAGAGTATGAAGCTGAAATCCCGAGGAACTTCTTCACAAAATTTCAGAGCTTGGTTCACAATATTTTAGGAGAGATGATCTGTTGAAGTTAGGGCTTTTTGCAAGCTCCTGAATTTCACTTAAACAGGTCATCGAAAATTTTTCGCTATAACTTTTTTTCTACGAAGGTTTAGAGGCTGAAATTTTTAGAGAGTTAAGCCGAGATCTTGAGGAACATCTTCGCAAAATTTCAGAGCTTGGTTCACAATATTTTCGGAGATATGATCTGTGGAATGTAGGTCTTTTTCAGGCTCCCGAATTTCATCTCAAAGAGGTGATCATGAGAAAATCTTCCTAACTCTCTCTCTGAGCATCGAATTGGAATTATATAAAAAAGGACTAGAAGTAAATGGAATGTAGTTTCCTGTCTATAAATTTCAGAGCCAAAGGAGAAAACAATGACACGTGGCAAGTCGTACAAGTTTGCTCTACTGAACCAGTCCATAATTAGGTCATTGTGGGAGATTGGACATAACATTGTCTTAAAGAATCCAAATCAAGTCAGACCTATGGCATTTGAAAGAAGCTTCAGAGGAATACTATAGGGCCGAATTTCAGATATTGAGGATTTGAAAGTATAGAGATAAGTTAATTTCAATATCTATTTCCTCAAAAGCAAGTAAAAGGTGTGTATTTTTTTTTTCCAAATTGCATAAGTCTTGTTTGAAGAATCAAGTTGAATTGATTCCAAGGGCATATTGTAGAATATATTTCAGTATTGGGTTTTGAAATGCCTCCTAAAAATAATTCAACACCCATTAAGCCTTTAGAAGGCTCTACTATGACTCATGAAGATGAAGAATGGCAGCATGCCATATCAAATTTACAAGAGCAAGTGCAACAAATTTTGCTTTCGCAAAGAGCAACAAAAAATGACATGGAAGTTTTGAATAAAGGTGTGGAAACTAAGATGGATGGTTTGAAGAAAGACATGGAATCTAAGATGGATGGTTTGAAGAATGGCATGGAAGCTAAGATAGATGGCATGGAAGATAGCATGGAATTTAAGATGGATGACATGGAAGCTAAGATCGATGAAAAAATGGAAAACATGAAGAATGATCTAAAAGCAGACATGGAAGGTTTGACAAAGTTGATACAACAAATGTTTCCTAATGGTGAAAATATAGTAGAGGAAACTCATGATGAGAACAAAATAAATGATAATCGTGATTTCATAAACTCTAATGTTGGTAGGAAGAACCACCATATTCCAAAGATGGATATGAGGAAGTTTGATGGCAAGGATCCCGTAACATGGATACTACAGATGGAGCAATATTTTGATCTCAATAATGTGCAAAACACACAAAAGGTACGCATTGCAACTTTACATTTAGAACAAAATACATTTGTATGGTATCGATGGCTTTTCTCTCGTAAAAAAATTGTCACTTGGTCAATTTTTATGGAGGAAATGATAGCACATTATGAGGATACAAAGAGAAACACCTTCTTTAGCCATTTGATAAATCTCAAACAAAAGGGTTTAGTGGGGGAGCACATTGATGACTTCCAAAAATTGAATATAAGGGTAACTGATATTCCATAGGAACATAGGATTGATCTCTTCATACGTACTTTAAAGGATAACATCCAACATGAAGTTCGCGTTTTGGAACCTGATTCATTGGAGAAGGCATTCAAGTTGGCAAGAAAAATTGAATGTAAAATTATGGCAACAAGGAAGCCTACTACTCACTTCTATAAAGAGGGAAGTGTTGCTACTCCTAGATTTCCACAACCTACAAGGTTGACACCACAACAATTGGAATAAAAAAGAGTAAAAGGGCTTTGCTACAGTTGTGATAGAAAATACACTAAAGGTCATAAGTGTGCTAAGAAGAAATTATTTTACATAGATTCTAAAGAGGAAGAAGAAAATGAACAAGAAGAGGATATACACCAGGAACCAACCCTAGAAGAGGAAGAAATGAGTCCGACCATATCATGTAATGCATTGGTAGGAATTACCACTCCTCAAACTCTCAATATAGAAGGACATATAAAAAATAAAAAGGTAATAGTGTTGATTGATTCAGGTAGTACCCATAATTTTATTCATTGTAAGGTAGCCAAGGAATTGAATTTTTTCCTATACCCAGCACCAGAATGTCAAGTGATGGTCGCAAATGGAGGAACTATAAATTGCTCTGGAAAGTGCCATAATATCAAGCTAACCAAGACTATGTATTGGACAATCGATGCTTTAGTTCCTTGCTAACGGAAATTTTTTAAAGGAAAGAAGAGTGATTTTCCAATTTCGGAGTGGCAGGAAAAGATAATATACTCTAATGTCATGAAAAAAAACTTTAAAGAAAAAAACAGCTGAGGGCGCAATTATGATGTGCTCACTAGAAGTTCCAACATCAAAATCATCTATTTCTGCAGATCTCCAAAAAGTCTTGGACAATCATTCCAAGGTTTTTGAAACTCCCAAAGAACTCCCACCTATTCATGATCATGATCATGCTATTAATTTGATTCCAGGAAGTGTTCCTCCAAACATCAGGCCTTATAGATATCCTTATGTCCAAAAGTGAGAAATTGAACGTATGATTGCAGAAATGTTAGAGGTGGTATAATTCAACCTAGTCAAAGTTCTTTCTCTGCTCCTGTAGTATTGGTACACAAGAAGGATGGATCAAGGCGCATGTGTCCGGATTATAGGGAGCTCAATAAGCTCACCATTAAAGATAAATTTCCCATTCCTGTGATTGATGAATTATTGGATGAATTACATGGAGAAATTTATTTTACCAAGTTGGATCTTCGTTCAGGATATCATCAAATTAGAATGAAGACTGAAGATATTCTGAAAACAACATTTCGAATTCATGAGGGTCATTATGAATTTTTGGTCATGCCTTTTGGCCTTACCAATGCACCTTCTACATTTCAAGGCTTGATGAATTCCATTTTCAAACCCTTCCTTAGAAAATTTGTGCTAGTATTTTTTGATGATATACTAATCTACAACAGGTCTTGGAAGGATCATGTTCAACATGTTGACAGGGTGCACAAACTATTGTAGGAGAAACGATTATATGCAAAAGCATCCAAATGTTTCTTTGGAGTACAAGAGGTGGAATATCTGGGTCATATTGTATCTCACAAGGGTGTTAAGTTAGACCCTAACAAAATTAAAGCCATTAAAGAATGGAAAGTTCCCACAACCATAAAGCAGTTGCGAGGATTTCCAGGGTTAACAAGGTATTGTCACAAGTTTGTTAAGAATTATGGGAGAATAGCAACACCTCTAACAACATTATTGAAGAAAGATGAATTTTCATGGACTCCTGAAGCAACTAAGGCCTTTGAACATCTTAAAGAGTCAATCTGCCTAGCACCGGTCTTAGCTATGCTAGAATTCACAAAAACCTTTATTGTGGAATGTGATGCCTCAGGAAATGGAATTGGTGCTTTTTTAATGCAAGAAGGAAGACCCATTTCTTTTGAAAGTTGTCCAATCAAAGGAAAGTATTTACAGAAAGCTATTTATGAGAAAGAAATGTTAGCAATATTGCATGCACTAAATAAATGACAAACTTACCTAATGGGAAGACACTTCAAATTAAAAACTGATCATTATAGTCTTAAGCACTTTTTGGAACAAAGACTATCTTTAGAAGAGTAGCAAAAATGGGTCACAAAGATGTTGGGTTATGACTTTGAAATAATCTAAAAAATAGGGAAGCTAAATGTTGTTGTAGATGCACTCTAAAGAAAGAATGAAGAGGTGGAAGCATTGCTTTGTGCCATTTCTATTATCCAACCATATTGGATAATCGAAGAAAGGGATGAATGGAAGAAGGAAAAAGAAGTGTGGACACTCATTCAAAAGTTGCAGCAAGATCCTAGTACATATGATACATTTAGTTGGAAAAATAATTCCTTATGGTACAAAGATCTCTTATATATTTGTAATAATTCCCAACTAAAACAAAATATTCTTTTGGAATTGTACACTTCTCCTTTAGGAGGACACTCAGGATTTTAAAAAACTTACCACAAGGTGAAGAAAGAATTTTTTTGGGATGGCCTTAAATCTGATATTCAAAAGTTTGTGGTGGAATGTTTGATTTTACAGTAGAATAAAGTTGAGAAAATTAAGATCCCGACTCTTCTACAAAATTTATCCATTCCAATTAAACGTTGGGAGGAGATTTCAATGGATTTTATCACAGGTTTTACTATGTTTGAAGGAAAGAGTGTCATCATGGTGGTAGTTAATAGACTTACCAAGTATTCACACTTTTGTGCATTATCTCATCCATTCAAAGAAAGTATAGTTGCTACTACATTTATGGACACAATTCAAAAGCTACATGGAAACCCAAGGGTTCTTGTGAGCGACAGAGATCCCATTTTTATTGGAAATTTTTGGATAGAGTTATTTTCTTGTTTGGGTACTCAATTAAATCATAGCTCATCTTATCATTCTCAATCTGATGGTCAAACTGACATAGTAAATAAATGTTTGGAAGGATATCTTTGTTGTTTTGTATCTGATAAAAAAACACAATGGGTCAAGTGGTTACCTCTCGCTAAATAGTGGTATAAGACTTCTTTCCATACTGCAGCAAAAATGACCCCACTTATGGCACTTTATGGATATCATCCACCATCCATCACATCATATTTAAGAGAAAATTTGCAGGTTCAAGCAGTGGAAGATCACATTGAGCATCAACAAGAAGTTCTACAACTCTTAAAGGATAACCTGAATTTGGCACAAAATCGAATGAAACAACAGGCAGATCAGCATCGCAGCGAGAGAAGTTTTGATGTAGGATACTGGGTATTTTTATGGCTACAACCATACAAACAAATGTCCCTCAAGCAAGATAAGAAGGATAATAAATTATCGCCAAAGTACTATGGTCCTTACAAGGTGTTGCAAAAGAGTGGTACTATGGCATACAAATTGGAGCTTCCTGCTTCTTCACGAAAGTGCATCGGTTTTCATGTTTGGCATGCTTAAATAAGGTTATAGGTAGAAAATTTTTCTAGATCCAAACAATATTGCCCGAGAACACCGATGAGGAAGGAAAAATTATATTGGAACTGACGCAGAAGACGAGTAAGAACTAGGCAACTCCCCAAGTGAGTGATTTGAAATCATCTCATCGAGTGGAAAAACTTCTTGTAAAAAGATTCTGTGGGAGGATGGGAATTTTATACAGAAGCACCCAGAGCTACTCAAGTGTTGAGGAAAACACTTTTTTGAAGGAGAGGAGCATGTTAGGTGCCTATATTACTAGTATAGTCCCTTATTGTTGCTAGTGTAACCCCCTTATTTTTATTATTGTACCCATGTAACCCCCATATTGTTATTATTGTGCCCTTAAATTATTATTGTTAGGTCGACTAGGATTACATTTTGGCCCCACTAAGATTAAATTGTGGCCCCATGGACTCCTATATATAGAAAGGAGGTTTCATAATTTGTATCATCCAAGAATTGTTCATTCATATAATGTATTGGAGGTTTCCCCCTTGAAGTGGCTTATTTCTAAGGTGTTGATATCTCTTTTATTCTATTTTTGGAGCTGGTTTCACAATAAAGTAGAAGGTTAGAGACTTGATGGTTGAGAGAGAGAATGAATTACTTCTCAACATGCAGCCTCAGAAAGTTGTGGAGTAGCCATAATTTGAGAAGCAGAGAGGAGGCTGAGTGGAGACATCCACTAAAGCAAATACCTCTAGTAGGGGAATTTCAAGCAAAGTGGAAATAGGGAGAACATGCAGCCATACCTCTAGGTGAGAGGTGGGGCGATGTGAAGTCATAGTCCCAAGAGTGCAGAAATTTGGGTAGGGTCCATTGAGATGTATTTTCTCATGGATGATTACCTTGCTACGGGATCCCATAGTACACAGTAGTAGGATGGATCAGTGGTAGTTGTTGTATTCAAATGTGAGAGTGACAAATGCAGAGACTAGAAATAGTTAGACACTGAGGAGTGTAGAACAAAGTTGGCAGTAGTGCAAATGACATTGTGCAGAGTCACAAGAAGTGAAAAGTTTTCAATAGATGGTGTAGTAGCTAGTAGTAGCCAGAGACTCTGGTGATAGATACATCATACTGATTCATTTTGGATTCTTTTCAGTTTCAAAAGTTGTAGTAGCAAAAACACTAGAGAGAAGTGTTGCATGTAGAACATTCGAAAGGTATCACATTGGGATAGAGTTGAATTACTTTCTTGTTGACAGGGAGTGTTGAAAATGGAAACAAGAAATATTGACAATGGAATCAAAAGGCATTCTAATTTAATTTTCCCTTAACCTAATTAGAATTAAATTGTAATTCCACATCGCATGACAACTTGTACGAGTTAACTGAGTTGGGAAGACTTTGTTAGCTAAGTCAATTCGAGTTGGGGGTCAAAATAGAGGAATGTAGAGTTCATTCTAAGTTTTAGGGGGTCCAGTTGCAATTTATTTTGAGTTGTAATTGAAGTTAATTTAATTATTTGAGTTAAAATCAGTTTAACTAGTTTTAACTGATGGATGAGCTAGTGAGAGGTCTAGTAAATTAAATATGATTTAATTCACATGCAATGATCAATCAGATAACTAATAATTTACTATAAATAGTTTTTGCATGTCAATTCTAAGGAAGATCCAGTTGATATTGGAGTTAAAGGGACATATACATTTATTTGTTTAATTAGAAAATTGTACAAGTTATGCATGAGGTTAGAGGGATGCTTGGATGTATTTCTCATTCAATTATTGGGAATTTCCTAATTAATAGCGGATAAATTCCCTTAGGAATGCATAAGCAAGGCTAAGAAACCTAGATGCAAGAAAGTTGTTAAGTATTGGACCAAACTTGCTTGGATCAGAGTGAGACAATAAGAGATAGTGCAGAGAGCTCTCAAGCTTGAGAGAAGCATTATATTGTTTCATATTATTGACTTAATGCAATATACATGTAGCATGTTTTTTATCTGAGACTTTCCACAGATACGTCTTTGTGTTGTGTGATTGAAATTATTTCTCTTTCTTGTTCATGTGATTGTGCGATCGTAATTGGTTTCCACAATTTGTAGAATAGATTCAAATATTTTGTCTTAGAATATTACAATATCAGTTGAATCTATGTGGATTTTCTACATCTCTCTCTGACTCTCCCCACCCCCTTTGTGTTTGTGTGTGTATGCCTCTCTCTTATATCCCTCTATCCATCTCTTACTCTCTCCATATGTCTATCTCGTATATCCCTCTCTCCCTCTCTTTGTCTCGTTTCCCCATATCTATCTCTATCTATCTCTGATATGAAATTGTGAGAAAAAAGTATTTCTTATACAGAGATTGACAGTAGGGGGCTTTTACTGGTTATTTCAACTTTAATAGAAAGGATGAAACCAGAAGCTTCTGGCCCACAAAATGGCTCTGCCTAAAGAAATAAAATGTAAACACTGAAATAGATCTGATCAATGAAAGTATTTGTTTATGTGCAAAGTATTCATTAATCAAAATTTTATGTGTGAATAAGCAAGTTCAAGTATTCTGCAAATGAAGTAATGTGGTTTGAAGTTAAACTAATGAGTTGTGTCCACTGTATAAGTCTGATTGGGAAAAGTGTACTTGTGAAAAGTTACTGTTTAATGAAGAAAAATCTGAAATATAACAGCAAAAATGCACATCATAACAGTAAGCATTTTTTTAAGCAGTTCACCCCTCTCTTGGGCTACCTCTGCTGGGTCCAAAAGCCTCTAATTAGGCTTTTCCCTCTTTCATTAATACTCAAATTAAGAATTACACTGTGTAGAAAGCCTCAAAAGGAAAAATTAGCTGCAAATTTAGAAACAGAGGACTGAAATCAGTATAAATTGACAATTCATTCACCTCCAATGGATGAGTATAGTCCAACACAGCTGATATTTCATTAGGCCCTGGTGGCTCCACAACCAAAATCGCTGGTAAAATCACTGATAGAGTGCCCTTATAGCTCTGCAACCTGTCCCAACAGCTCCAGAATGCTTCAATACCCCAAAATCAAAAAAAATTTCGTCCCAAATGGACTTCCCTAGCCAAAGTTATGGCTAACTGAAGTTTTGCCCAGTGTCACCTAGAAAAACTCCACTAAATGTGGAGAACTGGAGTTAAATCCAATTAAAAATGGAGACGACACTAAAAATTTGGGAACCACCATTAATTCCACCAGTCGTGGGGGGCTAAAGAGATAGGCCCCCGGAACCATAGCCTTCGGAAATTGGTTGAATGAATTGAGTTTAACACGACATACATTAATGTTATAACCGTATATTTAAATTAATCTCTGCACCAAGCGCTGGTCCTTGTGACCATGACCTAAAATATATGCATGCCGTTTGAATTTTGCTGTGGTTCTGTGCAAATGGTTCTATGGAGAAGGGGGCTAGCCCCCTTTCGGGCCCCGCCCAAACAAAACCAGACTTTAAATATAATTTCGAACGCAATGTTTTTAAAAACCATTGCCGTGGCCCAACGGTCGGGCCTCCCTGTTGCTTCCGACCCAACCCGCGTTCGAATCCTGCCGCGCATTAAAAAAATTTTAAACGCCATTTCAATTGGATCTTGAGGCCACGTGGCAGCCTCTGGGCTGGCCACGTGGCACCCTTTCATTGGCTACTTGTGGAATATTCCGCAGAATATTTTATGGAATATTCTACAGAATATCCCCAGAATATTCTGTGGAATATTCTTTTTTTAATAAAAATAATTTTATTATAAAGTCAAATTTGGCCATCCTTTTATTGAAATTGGCAAACTTCAAAGTTGAATATCTTCCTCATACGGCGTCAGTTTTCAGTGCCATTCATGTCTACAGGATCGTTTTTCCGAGATCTTTCCAGTCGATTTGGTTCGGACCAATTCTAAGAAACTTCATTTTTGAGCATTTTTCTACAAGAGACTTGATCTCCTGATCATTCTCTCCCTCATGCATGTCTCTCTCATAATTCTCTCTTTTTCTCTCTCTCCTCCCTGTGTGCCTCACTCTTTCTCCCACCTTGTATGTCTCCTTTTCCCTATTCTTTCATCGCTCTCTCTTCCTTTATGCAGTTATCTCCATCTCTCTCCCATATAATTTTTCATTATTTATCTCCCTATGTATTTATCTTTGTATCTCTCTCCTCCCTTCCCTATTTACTCGTCTCTTTATATATCTATCTTTCTCTCTCTCTTTGTTCCCAAATCTCTCTCTCGCTCTCTCTCTCTCTCTCTCTCTCTCCCACCGTCATCATGTTTCCCTCTATCCTCTCCCTTGTATCTCTTCCTCCATTCCCTACTCTCCCTATTATTTTCTATCTCTCTAACCCCATATGTATCCTCCCATATCCTCCCTCTCTTTGTTTCCCTAATCCTCCCCTCTATTTGTATATTTTTATATTTCTACCAAACTCTGCCCCCCTTCTCTTCCCCCTCACCAGGTCTGTCTCTTATATCTCACCCTATCTCTCCACCAGTTCTCCCATCTCTCTTTCTCTCTCTCCCCCCATATCTCCTTATATATCTCTCTTCCTTCCCCATCTATATATATATATATATCTCCCCCCATATCTCCTTCTATCTCTCTCTTCCTTCCCCATATATATATATATCTCCTACATGTCTCACTCTTCTCTCTCTCTCTCTCTCTCTCTCTCTCTCGTACATATATCGCTCTTCTTCTCTCTTCTCCTACATGTGTCGATCTTCTATCTCTCCCCCTACCCTCCCGCCCTCCCACCCTCCTCGTGTATATTTCCTTCCTCTCTCTCTTCCCTCCCTGACGATCTAATTGGAAAATCATAAAGGAAAAAATATTTTCTTATGTTGATAATTACTTGTGATATTCTTATGTTCTTATTAACTTTCTTGTGTTGTTTTATTTATCTTAATTCATCAATAAATTACAAAAACCATAAAATGAAGATAAAATTCACCACATGTAGGTGGAAAACCAGGTAAAATCCCCTATCTAGGGAAAAAACCAGTCAAACCTCTTCCTTCGGTAGTTTCACAAGACAAGACGAGATAATCCAAGAATCTTTGAACTAGACAGAGACTTCCTCCAATTACCAAGTCAACCCTCCCTTATTCTTCAGATGATAATATTCCAACAACAACTTTGATCTAGAACTTTGACCTTGCAACATCATAATTCCGACCTAGCAGTATAACTTTGACCTAGTAGTAACAATAGAACTTCTACCTAGTAGCAATAATAGAATTCAACCTAGAAACAAGAACATAACTTCAATGTAGAAGCTGTATAAATTCAGCCTCCTACAATTTCCTAGTAAATTTTCATGTGTGAGAGATAGATGGCCCAAAAAATTCAATTTTGATCTTCTCTGCAATCCTACTCCCTTTCTTGCATTTTCACACTTTTCAACTTCTCTTGCTTGTATATTGAACTTGTGTGTGTGATCCTCCAAATGAATCGAACTGCACTTCTATATATACCCTTTTCCATGGTGTTGTCACTCCTAGAGACAACCTTGAGTTGTACAAAGACCAGTGCCTAGGACATCTTAACTGCAAGGAGTGTATGACTCAACTGACAAGAGTTGACAAGACCTGGCTCTCATGCTATAGTTTCTTGAGTGGATGTTTTAATAAAAGTGGAACTGAGACCCCAAAGCAAAACACAACAACTATGAGACTGTAATAATAGGGTATAAAATTCGATCTATAAATGCATTCGACAATTCTAAGACAGAATGCTGAAAAGAGGGCTGGATTCAAAAATAACTCACAATGATTCATAAAGGTAAGTGATGACCATGTAAGAAAATGTAGTGAATATTAATTGTAACAATGTTTGATCTAGAGACAAAATCCACATATACTGGGCCTATGCGATGATAAGAATCCATATACGAGAAATTTTTTAAAGACAAAGATCTATTACAGCTAACATCAGAGGAACGATGGAAGAGGTGAAGAGTGGAACAGAATATCCTGCCTGAGCCATATTTAAAGTACTAGACATGAGCAAACATGAGTATCTATAACAGTAAATCCACATTTAAACATATGAGTACTCGCATTCCAAAATATAGATATGAGAAATATGTAGATAAATGAAGTGAACGCTTGTATTATAAAACATAAGGAAGAGCTACAAACTGTGAATAATTATGATTAGAATCCCCAATATCAGCAAAACTCCTTATCATTGAATCCCAACGGGATATTCAACATTAATATCAAAACTCAGACACAATACATACAGAGTCTTTTCTAGTGAGTTCTTCGGAAAATATGGAACCCTCTGTATGTCCCTACCTACTCCTTTTATATAATTTTGAAGTTACAAGTCCTAATCAAAACATCAAAATTTATGATGAGGTAAAAATGTTTCCCATCATTTTACAATCCGGGCTCATGGCCATTTCTAAAGAAAACATCACAATTGTTCTAACAGAAAGTAAATAGTTGCAGGAGTGAGATACGAATCTCACTCGAATAGTAAAAGTAAAAAGTAAAAGTAAGAAAAGAGGTCTCGCGGGCCCAATAATGAGTTAACAAATTCTAGTGGTGGGAGAGAGTCTAGGCAGTGGATGAAACAAGCAGTACAATGGTTGCAGAAGAGCTGGCTAACGAACTCACATGACTTGTACATCTCTGCCATGTGTCAACTGCAGGTTCAGGCATTGCAGTGAAAGTTTCAGCCCGAATATAAAAGTCAGTCAGCTCAGCGTAGCTCACTTGAATGGGGATCTTATATTTTATCTGATGAAGAAGGGAGAACTCTTTGCCGAGTACTGAAACTATAGTTTCAGCCTTAAGTCGGGCAGATTTCTTGATAGGTGTGTCAGTTCGATTCATTTCTTCTGTCAACCGGCCTTCATATACTGGTAATGGCTGTAAAACTACATTTGAAGGCTCCCAGCATGATGGGAGGCTGGAAAGCATGAGCTCTGTCCAATTTGCTTCGAACTGTTCTAAACTGGTCACCATCTTTTCCAAACTGCTCAATGCACAGCTACGTGAAGATTCCTTTTCTATAATTTTCTGACATTCTGACACTTCTTTGAACCTGCTCTTGATTCCTCACTTAACCAATTATTTTAAACTTAAATCATTTAAGACAGAAATATACCTTCTAGCATTTCTGACCCTAGTTGAGGCATCAGTACTCCCTTCGTGAAGTGTTCTTTTGAACAAGCGCACTGCGACCCTCTTTTCTTCAATGAGGGTTAAGTATACCCAACGCTTCTTCACTTCCATAATAATATCAGCCCAAATCAAGCACCGAGCATCCATAAGAGTAATATTTCCCTTTATTCGATTCGTGAGATCTCGGATAGTCTTCTCTTGTTGTGCCTTGTCATGTCTTCCCTCTTCTATCTCCTTCTACAGAGCAACGACCTTCTTAGAATTTTCCTTGAGGGAGGCTTCTAGCTCACTGATCTTCTGTCATGCTGTTAGGACCTGCTTCTATGCCATTTGAAGCTCGGCCAGTGTTGTGGTCAATTGCTTCGAGAGTGAGCTCGTCCCTTCAGGAGTTGGTGTAGAGCATGTTTGGGTATCCCAAGTTCTCTGTAGCTCATTCATTTTTACCAGGAGGGTGGTCATCTCACCAACAATCCTATTATTTTCTTCCCTTTCCTTGGGCCCAAGGGAGTCTGACAAGTTGGCCTTATCCTTTTCCACTTGGGCTAATTCAACAATTTTTACTTGCTGGGAGCCAGGTATGTTCACCTTACGCTTCAGGGCTGCAATCTGCTTTTGCAATTCTGAGATGAGATGACTTTGGGGGTCTGCTTTACCACTCTCTTTTCCTTTCACCACTTCTTGGAGACCGCGTAATTCATTTGAGAGTGCATGGGAGTTGATCTTCTCCATTCTGAGGTTATCGAGCACTTGGTTATGCTTTTTTTGCAACTTCCTCACAGTGAGAGAGAGCTTCACCACCTCGTCTTTTAGCATATCACCAAAACATTGGAAAAGATTGCACTTGTCAATTGGTGAGACTTCTGACATGGTTATTGCTATTTCCAGAGATTTATAGCTGGTGGTGCCAGCCTCTGGGTCTAAAATTTCTTCATTCATAGCCATTATCATTTTTTCTTTATCCATATCTATTGCAACTGAAAACCTAGTCTGATATTTGTCGACATATCCCTCTAATTCATATAAGTGCTTTTCCCTGACTGCCTTGTTCCTCACCTTCCTTTCATTTTCCCCTCTGGACCTGGTAGTAGTTATTTCTTGTGAAACCTCTAAGAAGTCGGAGGATGATGTACCATCATGTGTTACCACAAAACCTGCTTTGCCTTTGCCTGATTGACCATAATTTGTTTCTTTTTGCAGCAATGGTTCTTCTTCGGTACTTTCTTCTTCATTGGTTCTGGTTCTTTGCCTTTTAGAAGGTGGGGATCCTTGTCCTGATGTGCCGACCTCTTCCACCAGTTTCTGACCTGCTTCTTTTTTCGAACCCGTATCCCCCTTATCCTCTGTCGCAGATGATTCAGTCTCCATTTGCGAAAGCAAAGGCCAGGTTTCAAGGTTAGCTCTCCACTCGATGAAGGGTCTAGTTTCATGAGCATAAGGAGTTGATTTAATCTTCTTCCTTTTTCTTTAAATGATGCCTTTTAGATCATAGGGCCAAGCTTTCCCTTTCCTTAAATCCATTCCTTTGAGCAGGTCTTCCACTATGGGAAGGGCATGCCTTGAGTTAACGATGAAGGGGCCAATGGTTGTAGGAAGCTTGAGAATGAACCCCTTTTTCACAGGGAGGAAGTGGAGTTGGTCAGCCTTCAAGTTCTACTGAAGGTATTCCAGGGCATAAATTCGCGAGGCGGGAAAAACTTGCAACTTGTAGGGTGAAACTTCAACATCATAAACCCTGATTTCAGTGTAGTCATCAAATAGGTACTAGTCTCCCATGTTTTCAACCTCACTATACTACAGCCATTTCTTCTGCTCAAGAAAAATCCTAGGTGGGGGATTATCATGAATGATAGTATAAGCTATGGACATAAAATCGTTCAAGAAACTTGAATAGCCCATCCCATTTGCCAACTGATGTGTTGTGGGATTCCAGTCAAACACAGGTCTTGACTGAGAGTTTATCCTATAGAATTTTTCTAAACCCAAACCCTCAAACTTATCATCCTGTTGGAAGAGGAAAAGATAAAAGACCATGGAAAAAAAATGGAAACGAGCAGTATCTAAGAGGTCCTAAAATTGGGTTTGGATGGAGGAGGCCAGAAAACTAGGGATATCCAAAATGACACCGGGTTGTGACATTAACCATAGCAGAGCTATGCACTCTCTCGAGACTCGTCCGACACCTTCTACACCTAATATTCCTGCAATGAGAGCAAGTGTGGGTTGAAGGTCCTCCTTGAATGTACTCACAGGCATTGAATCTGCAGATGGGAAAGCTATGAGGTTTGAGTCAGAAATAGCTGCGAGAAACTCACTCTGTTGCCTCCATGGTAACTTATAAAACTGTCGAGATAGCATCATTTCATTGAAACTGACGTAATTCGAATTGGTAGGGAAGAAGAGAGATTTTCTGATGATTTTGGGGGATATACTGAATATTTTTTTCCCATGAGAGGATAGGAACATATCTCGGCGTTCATCGTAAGCCTCTCTGCGCCAGTAAATAAATTCGACCACTGGGTAGACCGGGGGAGTAATTTGGTGATACTGTCCAAACAAAACAACTCGAAACTTGTCCCTATTTTCCACATGCTTCCTGAAAAGCTCGAGCTTGACACTACTAATGAAAAATGGGTATTGTGGGTCACGGATGTGAGCTTGTAAATCTGTGAAGGGTTCTGGTCCAGGGGCAGCCCTGGACTCGCGAGCTTGGGGGGTTTCAGGCTCTTACATCTTGACTGCGACTTTACCCATGACCATTATAAATAATGCAAAGCAAAAGGAAACCAGATAATAAAAAGGGATGGAATACCTACACAAATAGGATAGTGCCTGGGAGGAAAATGATGCGGGGAGGTTGAAAACGACTTGGCAGCACTCGTACTAGGCATTCACACTTTTGCTTATACAATAACCGTAAAAAGAAAGTATTTTACCACAATAACTCGCGGAAAAGAGTCATACAATCTTAAAACAACCTAGAAAACAAGATTAGGGTAATGCTATTAGGGCTGATGTCATAAGGACGCCGACACTGAGACATGTGGCATCTGGTCATTTGCTCATTTGGTTTCGATTAGGTGCATACCACACGTAGGGTTTAATACCAGTACTGGTCATGTACCAGGTGTCCTATGACTTACCTTACCGTTGGATCGTAGTGATAGGTGTACATCGAGATTGGGCCTACTGGAAACGCCAGCATAGTTTCTTAACAGCTTCAGACGAATGGCTATTTCCCCTGCATAGTTCTCAACCGTGGGTCCCATTTCTGCCACGTCATCAGAATTCCGAGAGGGGAAGCTTCCGCCTTCCCCTTATCATCCTTGACCCCCCTGGAATTACTCACGCGTCCTTCTTTGTGAATGTGCAGAGTGTGATCGGGTCCTGCTACATACCACTGTTTCATGCCTTTACCCTTTTCTCCTTTCTTTTGGTTAAAGCTCTGCTTCCGATCCGCTTTATAATATAATGCTTTATCCACTTTTTGATTTTTGAATCTATTTTCGTATTTACCCCTTCACACCTTTTGAACTATTCTTCTTGGTGAATGATATCATCAACACATGGGTTGAATTTCCCTAATGTAGGCCGAATTTATGAGTGAAGGGACGACTTGGTGTGGAGGTGGAAAATGACTTATTTTACTTAATATTAATTCTTTTTACATGATTCAAAATCCCAAGAAGGCTCTCATAAAATGGAAAATGACTTTGATGACTCAAGATAAAACCTAGAAGTCCTCAATGGGGACATTGACCTAGAAAATGATGACCCAAGCATGAAACCCATGCTTTAATAAGTAATTTTAATAATAATAATAATTTATTTTTCTTTCTTTTGATAAATACATTTCATTATGACTCAAATATAATTATTAAGACCGAAATTAGTTATATTCTTCAACACTCCCTATTAACGAGGGAGGTATTCATAATTACGTATATATACAAGTACATGGAAGATCTAAAAACACATGAACTATGAATATTTTAGGCACAAAATATGCCATGGACTAGATTCGTGACCGGGGAAATCTCTCCGGGTGGGACTAAGATGGACTAAATATTTCAACCTCTATAGGTACCATTAGGCTTAATTACTAACCATCACCTAAGGAACTAGGTGCATAATGCAAGGTAATAGCTCTATGAACAATGCCACATTCCCTTGGGAACCACACATCAACACACATGACGATTAGATGTCATCCCAAACATTTTGTATTACACATAATACCTCAACATAATAAATCTCTCTCGACCAAAAAAATCAATAACATCAAATAAATCAAGCATGCTTCCAAAAATTTGAGATATTTACTTGTATAAACACAACCCCAATCAGCAATGAACTTTAAAATACACATAAGTAAACAAAAACCTTCAGTGTCTTCAAACATCTTGATGTTTCTTTTATTATCTCAATTTATCACAGTAGGACTTTGAGTATTCCAAAACAAATTTTATATAATTTTCCTCAACTATACAACTTCCTTTCCTACTTCACATGCAACAACATATTCTGCTTCATCACTACTTAATGAAACCGGATCTTACTTTCTACTCATCCACGAAACCACAGTAGATCCCAAACTAAAACATCCACCATAACTATCATAATATGTTCCCCCTCTCAAATTGAGGAGATATATATGTTCTTTTTTCTTAGACTCCCTCTTAACTTAGGGAGATCAACTACTTTCTTAGAGAGTCTTTCATGGCTTCTTTCCTTCTTATTGAAATTAGCTTGATCATCATCCTCCATACACTACAAGGAAAAGACCCTCTAGAGGAGGTTATAAAGGAGGTTTTTAGTGTTATAAAATTGGCCAAAATTGTCAAAAATCATTTTATTCAACATCTATTTTTGATAACAGAGGTTTTGGCGGAGCTTTTAATGGAATTTCAACACAACTAAAAAACCTGGGTGACCAGAGGTTATTACGGATGTTTTTTTTATCAGTGAGCTACTAAGCTGTCAATGCACCGGTGCGTGTCATATAGACAGTTGGCTTGGGGCAGTCGAAGGTGCATGCACCGGGCCGTAAAGGTATACAACCACACCTAGCGTACCATAGGTGATATAACGTACATGGCCATTCTAATTGGTATTGTGATTTTTTCGGTGCCCATATGTCGTATCAATGCACTGGTACATAGTCTTATAGAAGCACACGGGTGCACAATATCAGAAAAACACACTGATTGTTCTAATTCGTATTGGGATTTGTGCATTGACCATATGTCATATCAACGCACCGGTACATAGTCTTATTGAAGTGCACCGGTGTGCAATATCAGACAAACACACTGATTCTTCTAATTGATATTGGTATTTGTGCGGTGCCCATAGGTCGTACAAATGCACCGGTGCGCAGGCTCACATAAACGCACCTGTGCATAGTATCGCACAAACGCACCAAGATTTATAATTGGTATTGATATTTTTGCAGTGGCCATAGGTCGTAGAAACACACCAGTGCGTTGTATCATAAATACGCACTGATGTACAATAAATGACACACACCAGTGTTCATTTTGTATTTTTTAGAAACATCGACTTGTGACAGTGCAATTATTGTGATTTTTAAAAATTCATTATTCATCAAAAGTCGAAAATCTTATAACAATATTCATATTAATTAAATTTTTATTAATGCATTTGAATGTGATGTTTGGATTAATTTTTTATATCACATCATAATTATTCTAATTTTAAAAAAATCATTATTCATCAAAAGACAACACATATCTTATAACATTATTCATATCAATTAAATGTTTATTAGTGTATTTGAATGTGAAGTTTGGATTAATTTGTTATATCACATCATTAGATTTCACATCTTTTCATTATAATATTTAATCATCCATAAATTTAATCGGTGACCTGTTACATTTCATAGCAACAATGGAGAATGAAATAGAATAAATTAAAATACACACACACACACACACACACACACACACTTGTCTTTTATATATATATATAAGACAGTCTTTGTCATATAAAATGGTACAATTATTGGTGTCCCTTTGTCTTTCAATTGGGACACTATGTCCATTACATTAAACAAAATGTCTAATTTCACAACCAAATATTTCAAAAAATACAATGCTTTGCTTTGATATCCAAACATAATGATCATCATTCTTCGCTTGAACTGCTGTCACTGCTAGAGCTACTTCCATGAATTGGGTTCTTTCAGGAATGTTTTGTTCACGGTGTTGATTGCTATCTTATTCTTCATGTTCCATCTACAAACATAAAAATAAAATTTAATCAGTGTATATACATTGGTGAAAATAATGAAGATTGAAATATTAAATAATATACATCAATGCAATCGAAAAGAAATGAAGTACCATAGCAATAATTGACTCATGAACTATACAGATTCTTTCAAAACCAGGTATATGCCATCTTTCAAGATTTCATATGTTGGCACTGTTGAGGTTAATGCTTACATTCTATATTTGAGAAGTTGGTTTGTGATGGTTGATAAATTCTCTCAACCTCTCCCTCTAAATTAGGAATAAGTTGGATCTCAGAAACTCTATTTAATAGAGTAATCTGAATGTAATCAATGTGTGAGTGTGTTTACACATACACCATTTGTGTATAATATATGAGTGTTGTTTAGTAGTTGTGTGATTTTAGTTATTTCTATCATGGTATCATAGCACAGGATCAGAGGCCTGTGTATTGTGAGTCTCAGTCCTTGGAGAATAAGAGTGCAAATTGGTTTCCTATGTTGAATTCCGACGATTTGCAAAATGAGAGGAATCGACATAAATGCGGATTGAAGCGTAGCAAGTATTTTATGCTCCAACCCTGTTTCATGTTATTTTCAGAGACATATGTTCAACAATAACAGATTTCTATGGAATTTTAACCTCCTCAACAGAGAATGGATGCAGAGCAATAAGTCAGGGATATGTTTAAATATCGTATAACGTATTTCTCGCAGTGCTTTGCAGTGAACAAAAGCATGACCGTTGAATCCAATGAATATTTTGTCGGAATATCTGTATTTTCGAACATCCTCCTCTTCCCATGGTTACTTGCGTTGTGATGAGTCTTGGAGCTCCATTCTGAGGATTTGAGGATTGTTTGGGGGATGGTAAGCCGCCATACGAAAATTTAATTTGAATGGAAAATTTAGCGAACCAGTCTCTGTTTTGTGTTATCTGGCGATGTTGAAAATAATGGTCAATAGAATTTGGAAACCACAAAGCTTGGATCATGCCTATTTCTTAAATCAGAGTGTGGCCAACACATTGATCTTTCCTTGTATTGATTTTTTCACTCATGTTTATCATATTTTAGGAATCTGAAATTGAGTTACAATCAAGTTAAAAATAAAAATTCTGATTGAAGTGTAAGAGATTCTAATTACAATCGGAAAACAAAGAAATTGGTATGATATCCATATAACCCATTGCAAGATCTGGGTTTTAACTCAGACTGTATGAGATTCATAAGGTTGGCAAGCATAACTGCTCTAGTGTGATATTCGTTATCAGGAAATCTTGGCTCTAGTTCTTAAATCATATTTTAGGAATAAGAATACCAGAGAAAATTTATTGGATCTATTTGCACCACCTGGCAGCCCGCGTCTCTCTCTGTCCAAGCTAACAAAAGGGTTGAGTGATGTGTTAAATAGTAGTATTATAAATTTTTTGTAGATTAAGTGATGAATTTCAAAATAGATAAGAAGGTCATTTTGTAAAACTGATTCTAGATACATTCTGTATCTAGACGACTTCCCTAGATAACTGGCAAGTACAACAGTTAGCACCCATGTATTTTGGTGGATGGGAGCTTGTCCATAGAATGACTAGGAGTTCAGCTATTGCAAACATGCAATCAATTGTGTTTGAAGAGATCAAGTGGCAGTAATTCTCAATATGGATGGTTGTCGAGATAGTATGGCAGTTGCGGATCTAGGGAAGGATCCCTCATTCGTTGAAGACGTAGAGTGGTCTTCTAATGAGGTTATGTGACAGATTGGGATGTTTTCCAGTAATTGACTTCTGGAGGTCCTTGATTCGGGTGTTGAGGAAGCAAACTCGGGAATCCAACTTGCTAACTACACCTTTACGAGGGTTATGAGGCAACTTGATGGAGCATCTACTGATAAGTTAAAGAATGATTGATTATTTTGTTATTTATGAGTGACTTCAATACATTCATGTAATGTAATCATTAAGGGGGGATGTTGGAGTTAATGCTTACATTCTATATTTGAGAAGTTGGTTTGTGATGGTTGAGAAATTCTCTCAACCTCTCTCTCTAAATTAGGAATAAGTTGGATCTCAGAAACTCTATTTAATAGAGTAATCTGAATGTAATCAATGTGTGGGTGTGTTTACACATACACCATTTGTATATAATATATGAGTGTTGTTTAGTAATTGTGTGATTTTAGTTATTTCTATCAGGCACAGTTCCATACTTTGTTTCTTGCAAGTTTTATACCCCATAACAAATCATATATTTAATATAAAAGTTATTTTTTTCTTTCTATTAATTATAGACAGAGCTAAGTAAAACAAGATCGATATATGCTTACAAATTCCACAATTAATTTTTGATATGCTAACATATAATCACAACCCATATTTAACCCAATGTCAATCAATTTGTTTGATGGTTATTCTTTGTATGTTAGCACCTGTTTGAAGACATTCAATGATGATTTTTGTAAAAAAAACTTAAAATATACAGAAATGAAATCTATTTAAGTTGTGATAAGGAAGTAAAAATTACTCACAAACTTAGATATCAACCCTTTTCTTCCTTGTAGTTATATTTTATGTGCTTAATGGATTCCATTTTATTTTATTTTCTGTAATAAAATACTTGAAAATTAATATTTGATGCTAAATTATTTATTTATTGTACCTAATGATCAAAAAATTCAATGATTACATATTAAATTTGAAGCACGTTGTTGTTTAGATGGCTCCTCCTACGATGCAAATTTGTCCATTTCTTTGACAATCTCCTTGTACACCTTTTTGGACATTCCTACTGGCATATTTCTGATATCAACTCGTTCATCTTTTGAGATTTTCATAATCTTCCTGAAAATGTAACATGACAATAAAATATTTAATTTTTATATTGATATATGAAAAGTAAATATAGCAAAATTGATATTTATAAATAATTCTAGAAAAACATTTAAAGGAATATTACTTTTTCATTCCTTGTTTTTTGTTGTTGTATGTTTTTGCTATTAAAATTCTAACAAGTCTCATTGACCAATTCTCTGGAATCTCTTCCTGTAGTTTAGTTAAAATTTGGTTCTTGGAATCATTGGATTGATTTTTGTGGAAAGAATGTCTATACATTTGTTCCACTAGATCCCTCAAAATTTTGTAAAATTTTCTTCCCCTTTCGTTAACCACCAACACCACTCCAGATGAGCTAAGGATAAATTTATTTTCATTTGCATGTTCTATTTTTTTTCTTTTCTTAGAACAACATTCCTTTTCTGAGTTGTTGGTCCCTGTAGATAATTAAACAGATGTGAATTATTAGATTGTTTGACACATGTTATCTAATAATTCTAAGTATATTATTAATGAAATAAAAAAAAAAAACTCATATTGGATCAATAGTATTTTTTCACTCACCTGATTCATCCTTTTGCAATTTTTCCATCAAGCTTTTATGTTCTTCTGGTCCTAGGTCAGAAATAATCTTATCGAGCTTCGTTATTTTGTGGTTCTACATGGTACACAGTAAAAAATACATATTAGTTAAACTTAAAAATAGTTCAAAAATAATATTTTTTGTAATGAATTTACAAAGAATTTGCCTTTTTTTCTTTTCTTGATGTGTTATCAGTATTTTTGTTACTTGATATATTGTCAGCAATTTCTTTATCAATATGAAACCTGTACCATATCATTCATTAATATATTTTATAATTAAATTGTCAAATTTTCACGTAAAAAAAAAGTATCAAGAAACCAGTGCGCTTTTCATGGTGTACGCATTGACGTTGGTGCGTGGTGGTCTTATAAACGCACCGTCCAAAAATTATAAAGCACCGTACGATGCTTTATGTCAACAAGTAGCACTGGTGCGCTACATGTTAACCACCGCACTGATTAACAGAAACAAAATAATAAAAATTGTATAGTGTTAGTTTTTGTAGCATATGGTGTCATGGAGGGGGTGGTGCGGCCTATTATTATAAACCAACCACGCAAAAAATGGGCCACCATATGGTGCTCTCTATCAACTATGAGAACCAGTGCGTTATATGTTACATGGTGCACCGACTAACACAAAATAAAAAATTGTTTTTGCCAAACAGTACGTGAGTGGTGCGCTATAATGAAATAGCGCATCGGTGCCCTATTTTACATATGGCGCACGGATTAAAAAAAATGATTTTAAATTTTTTATCAAACAGTACATGCACGATGTACTGGGATAAGATAGCACATCGGTGTGCTAGGTTACGCAGGTTGCACCGATTTAAAAAATTCACATGAGGGCCGACATGGATTGGGATCCGATTATGCAAATCATCACGTGGGTTGGATTTCATAGGCCTATATATAGCAATACAAACCTAGAAATCTAAAATGAAAAGCCCTAATTATGAAATCACAGAAACATGAAGAAGCAAGGGAAGAAACAAAAAGAATGAAGGGTTTAGGGTAAAAATGGATTTTTAATTTTTAATTTTTTATTGTTTTTGAAAATGAACAAAAAATTGAAATTTTTTACTTACTGCGTAAAAAATACTACAGAAAATGTAAAAAAAGCATCAAAATTTAATCACAATATTGTCTGAATACTTCTGTTCGAAAGTATTTCGCTGCTCCATAGTGCTCTCGTGCTCTTTTGCTCCAAGTATGTCTCCTCCAAATCTCTGGCTGATTTTTTTTGCAAAAATAGTGAAATAATGAAAAGTGTTTAGTATTTAAAGAATTGTTTTACGAAATTATATTTTCGAAAATATTTTGTCGCCCATTTTTCAATTTACTGTTTTTTTCACTTTAAAAAAATAAAGTTGCTTTTTTTTTATTTGCTGCTTTTCGTCACCGATGTGTCAATTAGTAGCAATGCACCAGTGCGTCAGTTAATAACATGACACCGGTGTGTAGTAACTAAAACAACATCGATGCAGTTATCTGTACATAAGCACTGATAACAATAAGTCCATTTTTAAGGCACCATAATTACTTTATGTGTGTGAGCTAAAATTTATTATTTATTTTGCTCGAATGCAGGGAGAAAATATCATAATTATATCAAATGGACAATTCTTCAAAATCCATCTCGTTCTATAATATTTCTCAAAGTCCATCACGGATTTCTTCCTATCCATCTCGAGATGTAATATTTAATTCATATTTTATTTATATTTTCATTATCTAATTGAATTTATGTTTTTTATCCATGTCAATCAGCTTAATAAAATTTATAATGCATACGAATTTGCAGGTTCATGCAGATTCAGAATAGAGTTCAGATGCACAAAATAATCAAACAACTCCAAAACATCGGAAGCTCTTATCAGGAGTAGCATACCGCAAGGTGCATTTGGTAGATGAAAATGTACAATCGCTTCACCCTGCCAATTGTAACAATATTGCATCTTCTAGCCACAATCCTGGGATAATGATGGTAATAATAATTGTTTGGTATATTAATGTAATTATTAATTTCAACATCAAACAAATTAATCATGCATTGTCAATGTTCTTACTAATTGATATCATATATTTTTTGTACTAATTATGTTCAAATATACTTTTTGAATTTATTATGATTCTAGTGCTGATGAGCGACCTACCTACCGTCTTCTGTTGCACTCCATGAAAATGTAAAATTGAGAGAAGGCTGAATTAAGAGAAAAAATCGAAGAGGAATGATACCAAGAATGGTTGAATCAACCATTGATTCAATTCCCGCTACATCCATTTTCACCAATTAGGAATTACTAAAACAATAGTAGTTCTTCACAAGCTGGCAATGGAGGCAATCAAATAGAAGTTGGTATGGATGATTACTTAAGAGATACATCTGCCATGGAGACAATGTTTTTATATGCATTACAAAACGATGATCAACTAGGAGATGATGCTCATATCGTTGACACCTTTTTCGAAAGCCTTAAATTTTCTTCCACCACCCCTCTCTTTGGACCTGGCGGTTAGTCAAAGTCTACGCAGTTTGGGACAATGATGTTACTGTACAACTTGAAAGCAAAGTTTGTCTTGTCAAATGCATGTTTCTCGGAAATTTTGAGGTAAGTTACCATAAAGTCCTCCCTTATATAAATTTGAGAAATATAATCACACAATGAACATTACAAATGGTCAATTTTATGAACGCTAATAATTATATCATAATTAATGTACATTTAATATTTTCCATGATGATCACCAACTACAGGTTATTCAAAGATAAGGTTCTTCCGAGTGATAATGTCTTGCTCGGTAGCTACGACGAGGCAAAGAAATTGTTGAAAATGTTAGGTGTTGAGTACATATCATATCATGCATGTCCAAATGATTGTATTCTATATAGAGGAGAATATGCAGAAAAAGAGATATATCCAAAATGCGGGCATGATAGGTATAATAAATACAAAAAGAAGGGTAAATTACGTGGTCCTCCTTTTAATATATTGAGGCACATGCCTACAATCCCAAGGATTCAAAGGCTCTTTCATTGCAAAGAATTAGCTATGTTGCAGGGATGGCATGCCTCACACAGAAGTGAGTTGGGAGTTATGTGTATCCCAATTGATTCAATAGCCATGAAGCATATAGAGGATACATGGCCCAAAAAATTCAAGGATGAAGTATGAACTCTACGACTCAGCATAACCATGGATGGAATCAACCCATATTCCCTCCATAACACCAACTATTTTTTTTGGCCTGTAGTAGTATCAATAACAATATCCCCCCATGGTTGTCCGTGAAGAATGAACATCTTATGCTGGATCTCATAGTCCCTCGTAGAAGACAAGTGAATAATATTGATGTCTACTTACAACCACTAGTAGATGAATTGAAGGAATTATGGGATGGGATAAATGTATACGATGTATCAAGACCCATTGCAGCAAAGAGGAGTTTTACGTTGTATGGCATATGTGCTTACACGACACATCATTATCTAGGTTTAGGATTTTTATCTAGTAAATTACATGTTTATTGATTTGTTTATATACGTAACAATATTCTCTTGCATATTAGTTATTTAATTCATTGTAATTGTTCTAATCTTCATGATATTATTTAACGTTCCATACATATAAATTGTATACAATAATCTCACAGGTCTTGTAACAAAAGGGTATTTTGGATGAAAATGTTGTGGACCTTCTATGAAAGCTAGATGGTCTAAGGACCTACGAAAGCCAGTGTATGATTGCTGCAGGGTATTCCTCCGAGAATAAAACCCTTACAAAAGAGCAACATACACTTTTAATGGTAAATGAGAGAGAACCCAAAGGCTTCCAATAATGACACCAGTTGAATGGCTTAGAGCATATAAGAGAGAGAAGGAGAAGGAGTTCATAGAAATGTTCGATTCAAATCAAGAGCCTATGTTCGATGATCCAGAATTCCTCGACACCTCTGTTGAGAAATTTCCCATTGGGATGAAAAGGAAATCTATCGTTTATAACCTCCCATATTGAGAGCATCTTAATATTACCCACTTATTAGATCCCATGCAAATATTTAAAAATGTTTCATCTTCTTTATGGAGGCACATATCATCAAAAAAAGTGACACATTGGCTGTTAGGAAAGATCTTATTACTTCAAAAATCTAAAAAGAAACATTGGCCAAGACGATTAGAAAGTACAGGATCAGAGGTAGGCATTGGTCCCTCTAATTCATGGTATTTTAAAGAAGGTGATGTCCCATGGATTTTAAAAAAATATGATCTTTCTTTGGCAAAGGAAGTTATAATGGGTGTGAGGGTGCCATCTTCATACGGGTCTTCACTACGATGCTGCTTCACCGTGGATGACCATTTTTTGGGGTTGAAATCACATGACCATTTGAATCTTCTAAGAGTACATATAATGTCAAAAGCATGATTTTATAATTTGTTATATTAATAAATTTTATCCCATGCAGGGATCATAAAACATAACTAATTTTGTATATTATTGCATGTGTGTATAACTTTGCAGTGTCATTATCCTTTGTTCGTGCATGGGTGTGTGAAACATGAATTCCCTCAAGACCTAGGACGTGCCATATATAAATTATCTGCATTTTTACATTAGATCACATCAAAGGATATGCATGTGGCTAGAATTCCACGGTGGCATCAAGAGATAGTTGAGATTGTTTCTATGTTTGAGAAGGAACTGCTGACGAGTTTCATGGACTTGCAGGTTCATCTTCTAATCCACCTAGTATATGAGGTTGAATTAGTTGGGGTGGTTTCTTGTCATTGGATGTTCTTCTTAGAAAGGTACATGAAGAAATTGAAAGGTTTTGTTCCACAAAGGGAAAAACTCGAGGGGTCTATGGAAGATGGGTACATATCATATGAGTCTTTCTATTATGCGAGTGAGTACATGAAGCAGATCGACAACAAGCCAGGTGCGATGATTTGGGACAAGGAAAGGGATGAAGAAAAAAGAGAAGGGGAGTTGCTCCAAAATAATGGAAAAAAAATTCTTGATAAAGAGTAAGTGACTTATAATTTTTCAAATTTACATAGAGTAAATATTCACGTTGAACTTCGATATAATGTATATTTTTATCTCTATGTACTATATAATGTTGGTTTGATTTCATCAGCGAATGCAGAAATTGAAGCAATCAATGAATTCGTTCTTTACAATTCCGAAGCGACAAAACCGTGGGTTGCATTGTACGAACAAAAGAGGATGAAATGGGATAGTGACAGGAAATAATTCATACGGTTGAATGGTAGAAGTGTTCCTTATCCCAATCACTTAAAATAAAATATGACAAAAATATGCCCCAACAGTTGGGTTTCTGACCAAGTCAGAGAGAAATACGGTGCAATCGATCGTTACCCGTGTGTTGAAGAGGATGCACTAAACGTAGGGATTGGATGCAACAACTCGGTAATAATCTATTTAATTTATATGTACATTTGAAACTTAAAAATGCACCTTTCAAATGTAATTACATTTATATTTCATATTTTAACTGTTGAATTATTATAAGACACATGACACTATTATTTTTTAACTTTTTTATAGGTGCATTTGTTCCCATCTATGTGGGCATATGGACACCATTTTCGCACAGAAAATTCCGATGATGGAAAAATCACACAAGAATGTGGAGTGGAAGTCGAGTTTGATCAATCTAGTTGAGTTAGGTTATGTCGGAAAGATACAAGAGATCATTGAAGTGGTTTTATCTTCTTTCCAATGTGTTATTTTTAGGTGCAAGTGGTGGGACACCTTTGATCGGAATAATGTAAAGGAAGATTGCGATAGTAGGCTGATATGTATCAACTCTAGAAATATGTAGGATGAAGCTAAGGAGCCCTATGTTTTCCCCAAACACTGCAACCAAGTGTTTTTTTACCCAGATGTGTTGGATAGGGATTGGTGGTTCATATTGAGACATGACCCTAGATCAAAACATATTTTTGAGAACAATGGTGTTATCATGCCATGAGAGCTGGAAGATAATGAGGGTGATCATGAGAACCAAGAGTGATATGGTACATGTGTTATTTCATCAATATTTATACTTTTTAAGATGGGTTTTTATATAAAAGAGGACTTAACTACCTTATAACTTATAAGCTGACTCTTTTTTTCGAAACATTATAATATGTATTTTGAATTAATTGGTAGTTTTCATTGTGTTAATGTTAAAATCAATATTTTACTTGATAATTTGCAATTATGTTGATCTCAAAAACAATGTCGTATTGTATAAAGTTCTTTTTTTTGTATGTAAGATCATAATAAAATAATGATAATTCTAAAGTACATGAATTTATTTGCATTATTTTCTAAACTTTACTATATTATGAAAATTCATATTATTCTAGATTTATTATTTTACAATTACTTAAAATTTTACAAAATTACAAATTACAAATTTTTAATAAAATCATTTCACATTAATACAATTAAAATTTTACAAATATTTTACATACAATTACAATTAAAATTAGAATTAGAATTAGAATTACAAACTTACAATTTCACATACAATTACAAATTTAGAATTTGACATACAATTACAATTACAATTACAATCATTTCACAGTAACACAATTAAAATTTTACAAATATTTTACATACAATTAGAATTAGAATTAGAATTAGAATTACAATTTTACAATTTCACGTACAATTACAATTAAAATTACAGTTAAAATTACAATTTTAGAATTTTACATACAATTAAAATTACAATTTTAGAATTTTACCTAAAATTTACAATTACAATTACAATTTTAAAAATTTACATATATACCATTACAATTACACTTTTAGAATTTTACATACAATTACAATTTTAGAATTTACATACAATTACAATTTTAGAATTTTACATACAATTAGAATTAGAATTACAATTTTACAATTTTACATATATACAATTACAATTAAAATTATGATTACAATCATTTCACAATAAATTAAATATTACAATTACAATTAAAATTTTACAAATATTTTACATACAATTAAAATTTCAATTTCAATTACAGTCACAACATAATATTTAATAAATATCATGATCATTTAATATTAAATTAATTAATAAACATCACAATCATGATAACCATCGTACAAACATCATATTCGACTAAAAAACACATTCAAATTTGCTAGTTCATCATCGTGATCATGATCATCTAACAAAATACAATTATCATTGTATAACATCATCACAACACAAACATCAAATATACATCTCATGTCAAATAACTGCTATCACATTCACATCTATCTGCAAGTTGCACATTAAATTAACATATCTAACATGACCTAACAATATATACATCATGATGATCACCAACATGTAAATTAAGTACAACTGCAACATGAACATAAAATACATGGACTATATATATATATATAATGTCAAAAATATACAACTGTAATATAAATTTCAAATATCAGCTGGTGGTACATCATCAATAGCAGTACTAGTCTAGGCTTGCTTAGTCAATGGTGTAGCCTCGACAAGCTTAGATACATGTTGATCATCACGTGCCTGCTGATATGCTACTAGTGCCTCATGCTAATTAGGATCAACTGTTGGCTGATCATCATGATGACTTGACATGGTAGATCGTCTAGTCTGCTCTCCATGATGAGTGTTGGTCGATGTTGAAGGCTGCTCATCTAGTGCAACACGAGGTGAATGATAATCACTCCCCTAATCATGATCATCAGATGATGCGTCTCTGCTCGCAAACTGTCGACGTGATGCGTCTCAGCCATGCCTATAATGTCGAAGGGCCCTCCTCAATTGCGTAACTAAGCTCGTAGCTCCTATAACATGCCACATCAGGTTGTACATGTCATGCGACATGCCTCTCCACATATGTACCAACCTACCATTGGCCTGTATATCTCTCATAGTGGCGGGCCTGACTTTCGCCTCAACAAAAAATGCACAGAGTTGGTTGCCCAACTCCATCCTCAATATATTGTCAAGCATACGCCTAGCAAAAGGCGGTACCGATGCACCAGTAGGAGTAGGTCTGTCTGAGCTAGCCTCATGATCCTTGGCATCTGCCATATCTTGATCGTCATCAGGATCCACACCTAGATAATTTGGTGGTGCTGGCATCTAATCGTCATCAAAAGACCCAATGTCTGCAATATATATATATATATAAGTACACAACAATAATTAGTCAATTTCGTTAAAATTTTTAATAAAAACAAGTTAAAGAACAGGTTAGAATAAATTTAAATAAAACAGTAATATTACCTCTATCATCCAGTGGCTCATCATTTGTGACGAGGATGTTGGCACACCCTCGCCAATCCAAACCAGCATAAGGACAAGGGACCATAACAAAGGGATGCTCATCAACACTGGATAGCAACTCCAGTGCATCTTGCAATATCCTTGTGGAAAGCTCAGTCTCGCCCCTCTTGGGCATCATCTTTCCCCATATGTGAATCCGTACATGCAACATCAGCCTACGAGGTTGTCGAAAAAAAGTAGATCTCATCTCTGGAAACCTCTCAAAAAATAAAAAAATAGCTCTGAAGAAAAACGGAAGTTTACCCTCCCTTGGGCATGAGCACAACATCTATCTAAAGCCATATAGAACTGCCACAAAAAAATGGAAGACCACTTGACAAGTCGTGGCTCCTGTACTAAAGAATAAACATAATATAGAAGCAGGCAACTAATGGGTTTCCCGTCGCTGGTGTTTTATGAAATGGTCAAAATCAGAAGTGAGAGGCACCTCACCTCCTCACTACCAAATGAAGCAATATGTAACTAACCTGCGAAGACCTGAAAATCTGAAGGAGACAATATATCCACGCTAATATATCTCTGGGAGTACACCAACTAACTCCTTGATGCATAACCAACTAGAACCTCTGGGAATAAGGGAAAATCCACCCCTCTCCTCGATAGGCCAGTAATGAAATAAAGGTCCTCTTGAGTGGGCATGTACGATTGGTTAGGACCAACCCGAAAAGCCTGTAGTTGGGCATTCCACTTGAGGATAAGATGTCACAAAAACACACCATAGGAATTTAGGGAAGTAGCCTCCTCATAGAACTTGAGGAGGCCTATCTGCCTTAGGATCCCCTGGGTAGCTACCATAATAGGGCGAGGGTACGTATCTCTCTCTCTCTCTCGTGCATCCCATAGGCGAACCATGTTATATTGGTCCACGTATTGTTTCTGTTGTTCCCTCTCTTCTCTCCTTTCATGTCGCTGAATGATTGACATATTAAATACAATTTTTTTATTAAATGAGACATGTATTTAGGAATATACATATATAAATTAAAAAAAAAACAGTTGGTTTGCCACAAAAAACAGGCATGCACCGGTAACGAGCGTATTTTTTTCTCATGCACCAGAGGCGGTGCACCAGAAAATTTGCAGTGCACCTGAAAATTTTTAGCGCATCACCCTTTTGACATTGTTCCAAAGTCAAAGACATGGTGGTATAACAGACTGCACCGTTGATTATGGACCAGTGTCGGGAGGGTAGTGCTTTGACCAAACTATATGCCCTGACGTATAGTTTGGTTAGCGCACCACCCTCCTGACATCACTACATAGTCAACGGTGTTATATTTTACCAGGCTGCATCATTGACTATGTTGAATTGCTGGAATGCGGTGAGATGACAAAAATAGCCGCCTCAGGGTGGATATTTCCATCAATGCACCACATTCTCGCTATTCCACAGGGTCAACGGTGTAGCCGGGTAATCGACTGCACCGCACTTTTTTTAAATTTAAAAAAATGATGGTATGCCTTTTGGTACTACCCCGAAACTAGTGCGGATACTGTTAGCACTGGTTGTAGTGTGACCTGTAAATATACTGGCAGCACTGCGAATCGGTGCGAGCCAAACGGCGTGAGCGCATTGCGCGAAAATTATTTTTTTTTTCTAAAGAAGGTGAATTTGAAGCTAATTTACAAAAATAATCCACTAAAAGGTTTAGTTATGGAAAAAAAAGGAAAATACCTGTACATTTTCCCTTCTAGGAGGCATATTGGCTGTATAATTTGCAAAAATAAATTTTACCACTGTTTTGCAAAATTCAAAATGGAGATGGTGGGCAATGGACAACATCAGTGGGTGCAATGGGAGCACCGATGGAAGGGTGCCTCACATAAGGTAAAGTTGCATTGGTGCTTTAGAGCTCTGGAGCACTGAAAAGTGAAAAATGTATATTTTTGGTCGTATTTTTTTTTATTATTTAACCCTGTTTCGATGCGCAGGTTTTATAGGCGCACCGGTGCAGTTTTTTAGGACCATACTAGACTGTTTCATTTTTGGCCCGGGGTTTTAGGACACACCGATGTGGAATATTTCTAAAGCACCAATGCACTACAATAATAAGACACATTGGGTAGGTTTGTACGGAGCACACAGTGTCTCGGTGTGCCAATGTTTTGTGCGCACCAGTGCATTCTCTAGTTGAACACACTAGTGTGGTTTAGGATGATAAGCACACCAGAAGAAAAACATCCGCAAAAACCTTGACTCACCAACCTCATATACTAACCTCCACTACAAACGGATGTCTAGGGTATTTTTATAAGGGGTTCCTCAAAAACATCTACTAGAGGGTCTTTTCCTTGTAGTGATATAGCTTCCTTCATCATGCTTACCAATCAAGTCAAATTTACTTACAAATATCTTCAACATCTTGAAGATTATGTACTTGCATGACTTAAACAACAAGTACAAACAAATACATATATAGAAGCATGACGTTAGCTATATCAAAATCATGGAAGCATTATAATTTATAAATCAAACACCTACACTTAGTTAGGTTCATAATCAACAATAAACACATAATTCTATACTTAACTTCTTGCTAGAGTTTGGTTATAAACTCTAGATCGCATCATTTAAAGTAAATTAATCAAGATATAATTCTCATTATATCTATGGACTCAATGTTTATTTTAGATATATTAAAGACTCTTCTATGATATATTTCAAACCCTATAAAAAATTCAAACAAGTACAATTCTACCATTCATCTAACAATTTTCAGAATTTATATGTTAGACTTCTACTAGGATTTAATGCAAACCCTAGATTCCATATTTGATACTATAAGCCTTATATATAAAAAATAAAAACCAATCATAACAAAATCTAACGTTTTAACAATATAACCAAATTCTACTAGGGTTTGTTGTAAAACTTATATTCATCATCAAGGCTAAACAATATCACTGTATCCTAGAATATCAAACTTCTACTAGGGCTTTGTTACAAATACTAGAATTCAAAAATTATGATTATCAATAATTAGGTTGACATATATACATATATATGATTTTATAATCATACACAAGCATATCACAACAACATATATCAGATAAACCTAAGACACAATTTAAAATTAGACATATACCAATTTCGATTAGGCTAGGGTTTTGATAAGACAAACACATATACGCCTAAGATTTTATTCCTAGGAACTTACTATAAATATTATAATGATTTTTCTCATAAACCGTAAAAAAACCTAAAGGTTCAGGAATTCATACATAGAAATTACCATCAATCCCTTAAGGAATAAGGTTTCCATAATAATACCAAAACCCGAAACATCAAAAGAATAAATTTTTCTATATTTCATCAATAACCCTAAGAAGACCAGGGTTTCACAATCCATATTGGCACACTGTTAGGTTATGGTTTTATAGAGAAAATTTTTAGGGTTCAATAAGAATGATCAAATGTATAATTGGGATAGATTCAATCTAATGATTAATCACCCAATTAATAATCTTTATGATTCAAAAGTCCTAGACATAACGATGTTAGCAAAGTAGATTAAAATAAATGAATATACCTTTATTATGAAGATAACACAACTTATGTTCCAAGACATAACTTTGAGTTGTTTCCTAAAAAACCTTGTAGGAAATAAATTCTTGAAGAACTTCCTTTGTAACAATGTTTATACCATGCTTTATCTTGTGAGGTATTCTCCATAACCCTTGAGTATTCAACAAGCTTTCCTAAACAAGAAAAATTTGAAAAGATATGTTATTATAATCTAATACAAACACATCTAGATAAAATAGGGAAACTAAATATAAAATATAATACACATATTAAGATACTTATATTTAGTAAAATAGTGAGGTCTCCCTCTTAATCCAATCTCGAGGGATACCTATAAATTTATAAAAAAAAAATCAAAAATGTTTTTCCAAAGCATGTTAAACCTACAAGTACTAGAAATTAAAGCATAAAGGAAAACAATTCAAAACTTATAGTAGAAGGATATGTATGGGATAAAGTCCTTAAGAATCCCTAGAAAATAAGTCTTTAAATTTATATTCTTCCATCTTGTTCTTCATTGGTGAACCTTCATTGACAATGTTTGCTTGAACATTATCTTTTATTTTATTCCTTGGACTCTCAGGACAATCACTTCTATAATGACCCATTTTGTGACAATTGTAACATTCAATCTTGGATAGGTCTATCTTATTCCTTGGCCCTTTGAAATTATTGAAGGTTCCTTTATTTTCTTGATGAGTGGAATAGGCATTCACGATTTTCTCCTCTTCATTCTCCTTGTTGCTTGCTAATGATGTTATGATTTCTTCTTGACTACATGCATTCCATTTTTGTTCAAATTTAGGAGTATCCTTCCAACAATTGATCCCTAATGCGAAGGCACTCTAAGATGTTCGCAATACTAGAAGAGAGGTAACCACGAGCTCCTTTTCAGGTAATATTTCATCTATTGACTAGAATTCATCTCTGATTATATCTATCCTTACAAAAAAGGATACCACTGTATAATATTTTGTCATTTTCATAGTTTTTAGTCATTCTTAAGGCTTGCAATTTGACCAAGGTTCTTGATTGTGAATAATTTTTAGAGGGCCTCATGAATTTCTTGAGTGGAATCTATGTTGGCTAGATATGGAATGAGGTTATCCTTTATTCCATCCACTATTGGGCTCATGGCCAGTATATTTGTTTATCTAAACTTTTCTTTCTCTGCTTCACTTGATTCATATGTAGGCTTCTTTATTTTTCCTTTGACTAGATCCATGACTTAATTCTTCTCAAGGATGAAATGTATCCTCTTTTTCCATGCTCTATAGTTGGAGGATCCTTCTATATTTTTTTCTCCCTTCAATGAGTTAGACATGGTTCTTTATGATAGTAGGCTTTATCTCCTTATATGATCCCCCCTTTGATTAATCTTATTCAATATTCTTAAGACTCCTTATTCTCCTTTCAATAGATCTTCAGGTTTCCTTTTTCTTCCTTCCTCACCTTATCTCCAAAACCATGTTGGAAAATTGGAAAGGAAAAAATGTTTTCTTATGTTGATAATTACTTGTGATATTCTTATGTTCTTATTAACTTTATTTTGTTCTTATTTTATCTTAATTCATCAAGAAATTACCAAAACCATAACACGAATATCAAAGTCACTAGATGTAGGAGGAAAACCAATGCAAATACCTTATCTAGGGAAAAAACTAGTCAAACCTCTTCCATTAGTAGTTTCACAACACAAGACGAGATAATCCAAGACTCTTTAACCTAGACAAAGACTTACTCCAATCACCAATTCAACCCTCCCTTCTTCTTCAGATGATAATTTTCCAGCATCAACATTGACCTAGAACTTTGTCCTTGCAACAACAAAATTTCGACATAGCAGCAAAACTTCGACCTAATAGCAGCAATCGAACTTTGACCTAGTAGTAGCAACAGAACTTCAACCTAGAAGAAACAAGACTTCGAATTAGAAGCAACATAACTTTAAACTCTTGTAATTTCCTAGTAACCTTGCATGTGTGAGAGATAGATGGTACAAACACTTCGGTTTGGATATTCTTTGCATTCCTACTCCATTTCTTGCAATTTCACACTTTTCTACTTCTCTTGCTTTTATATCGAACTTGTCTGTATGATCCTCCAAATGAATCAAACTGCACTTTTATATATACCCTTTTCTATGGGTCAAATTTCCCTAACATAGGTTTACTTCATCAGGCAAGGGTTGACTTGGTGTGGAAAGGACAAATTACTTATTTTACTCAATAATAATTATTTTTACATCATTCAAAAGCCCAATAAGGGTCTCTTAAAATGGACAATGACTTGGATGAATCAAGATAAAACCTATAAGTCATCAATGGGTACTTTTACCTAAAACATGATGACCCAAGTATGAAACCCATGCTTTAATAAGTCATTTTAATAATAATAATAATAATTTATTTTTCTTTATTTTGATAAATACATTTCATTATGACTCAAATATAATTATGAATACCGAAACTAGTTACATTCTTCAACGCATCCTTGTGTATGTTTCCTTCCATTCTCTCTCCCCCCTCCCCATGTATGTTTCCATCCTCTCTCTACCCCCCATATATGTCTCCCTCTTTCCTCTCTCTCTTAGTGCCCTTATATCTCTCCCACCTACATCCATATCTCTCTCTCCACCTCCTCTCCCCCTTCCCCCTCATCTCTCTCTCTAACCCCCATCTCTTCCCACCCCTCTCTCTTTATATCCCCCCCATATGTTTCCCATAAACATCCCTCTCTCCCATCCAAATTATATCTTCCTTCTATATCCATATCTCTCTCTCCCACCTCTCCCCCCATTTATGTCTCCCTTCGACATCCCTTTATCTCTCTCCCTCTCCCCCTATTTCTCTATCTCTCACACACACACTCTCTCTCTCTAATACCCTCCCCCTTTCCCTCTCTCTCCCTTTCCATATCCTTATCTCTCCTTCTCTCCCTCTCCCCTATCTCACATTTTCTCTCTCTCCCTTCTCTAATTCCATATTTCTCCACCCATTTCCATATCCATTTATATCTATATCCTTATCTTTCTATTCCTGTGAATCTCTCCCTCCCTCTCCCCCTTTACCTCTCTCTCTCTCTCTCTCTCTCTCTCTCTCTCTCTCCCCCGCCCCCCCTAACCCCCCTGCCCCCCACACCCCCCCTGTCTCCTCCTATCCCTATCCATCATCTCTCTACCTATGTCTCCCCTATGTCTCCTGCTATCCATCTCCATTGTCCCTCCCCTATGTCTCCCTCTTTCATTATTTCATTGTATTTCTCTGTCTCTATCTCTCCTCCCCCACCCTCTTGTATGTTGACAAAGCTTACTAATTATGATATATGTGTCTATTTTGGAATAAGGCTTAAATAATTTTAGTTTAATTATAAAATATTATTAAATGGATGGTACATATTTAACTTCCATAAAATTTTCATGGATATATGGTAAAGTTTATAATATATTTTATATTTGTATACATGATTAACACATTCTTTTTTAGACAAAATCATGTATAAGTCACATGGAAGGTTGTGAAATATGCATATGGCACCAAACCACACCTTATACTCTCCATATATTAAAACTCTTAAGTAACTTTGAGTCTTAGTATCAATTGAAATGCATCCATTCCACAATACACTTGGTGTAATGTTCTAGTTTTTAATGACAAACATTCCAAACTAATGAAACAAATTTTATGGTGTGTGTTGCATGCTCATTTAAAATATTGGTTAGTGTTGAAGAGATGAGTTACATGGAAATGTGCATAGGATAAATGATTAAGTTAATTGTTATTAGGTTGATGAAAGAGTATCATTATTAGTTATTAGGGTCATATTCATGTCACTCTTACATACTGCACAATAAAAAACCTTGATTGAAGTTGTCTTCACATTAATTTTTTCCTCATTTATTATTAAAAACCATTACATGTTTACATGAATCACCAATTCATCCTTATGGTTTACATGTTGCCTAGAACCACTATTCAAAGAGACCATTTAATTTTATTTTGTATGCACACATTTGAGGATGTTGTTAGACTTTAAAAAATAATTTATTTCTTTATTTTCACTTCTCTTCTTTTCTTTGGGGAATTTATATCCAATATATTACATAATTTTTTTAAAACAATATTATAGTATATACCCTTGATATCAAAATTTGAATCATTTGATAATTATTTTTTTATGACACAAGAATTGATGCCTTTGGGAGTCTTGCCTTGCATTTTTTACACTAGTGTTGCCAACAAGAAAAGAATAAATGCATGTCATTGAGTGAGAGTTAATTTTAACATTGCTTCAGAGTAATATTCTTTGGAGGCGTACCAAATTGTTGATTAATATTATTCAAATATTTGTTAATTAAGTAATTAATTATAAAAACTGATATTAATAATTAGATCTTGTTATTAATTATAAGTTACATGATAGTTATTAGAGTTGGGTTTTTCCAATACTTCATGATGAGCTAGATATAGTGAGTTGTAAGCTTACGTAGGGATTTGTATCCCTATTTTCATAATTATCTTTAACCAATGCTGGGTCTCCTCCATTATTATATAATGGAGGTATTCTATGTACTTTTACGATTGTGATTAATACCATGAGTAATTGGAATTTTTACATGGTATCAAATGTAGAAATTATGGTGTATATTTCTTACTTCTTATGAATTTTTAATCAAAATCACAAGACACAAATCTTCTCTACTGCTTTGTGTACATTAATTCACAATTTAGAACAAAAAATTCAAACCTGCAATAAGAAATCGCACACATGCTAATAGTATTTTTTCAGGGAAAACAATCTGCTAAAAACCACTAATGCTTACTTGCATTACTCTGATGAATAGAGATGTATTACAATTGATTTTATCAACTGAGCACAACCTGAAAGTGAATAACCTATCTCTCTGCTCACTGAGAAGTTCTTAGTCATTTTATTCCTTTGATTAAGCCCCTATATCCTTGTGCGATTCCTTGAGAAATTAGGCCCTTATTATTTAGGAATTTCTCTAAAATGCATTGTGCGATTCCCAAGGTTGATCATCGGACTACATGCAACACATGTACACTCAAGAATAGTCTACAACGAATGTTACACGACCTTGAAATCTCTACCACAACTAGGTAACTCAAATTATCTACATGCACTATCTATTTTGGTTGATTGCTCAATTAATGGGATGATCACTAAGCTTAACTGAATTCCCATTGCACAAATGACCCTCCACTAGTTCCTCCAATAGTTGAAACTAGTTTAACTGAAAGCAAGTTGAGATAACTAACCTTGATTGCTACAAATTATAAATCACACATGCATAACTGAACTCTAACTCTTCCAACTCAAATTTATTGAGAAAAATAGTTTACACATGCCAGGTCACAAAAGTTAACTGCATCCAAGTTTTCTACTAATGTGGAAATTTGAATTTTCTCAATTTAATCAAGGAAAAATAAAATTGAGAATTTATTGCTACATTTTTCAAAACTCCCTCTCAACAAGAAAAGGATTATCAACCACCCCTATCTTGCACTTGTGGAAATAAAACTTCCCTCTTGACAAGGCCTTTGTTAAAATGTCAGCATCTTGTTCCTATGTTGGATTTTACTACAATAACATTATCTGCCTCTACACACAATCTCGTAAATGGTGATACCAGATATGTATATGCTTGGATTGATTGTGAATGAAATATTCTTAGAGAGCTTGATGCAACTCTAATTATCACAGTAGATCACAGTTGGATCCATCATCTTAACAAATAATCCAACAAGTATCTTTCTCATCCAGATCACCTCACACGTTGCTTGAATTGCAGCCATGTATTCTGATTTCTCCGATCTCAATGCCACGAGTATTTGCTTCTTGTTGTAGTAGGAAACCGTTGCAGACCCAAAACTGAAAATTCCACCTGATGTACTCTTTCATTC
This sequence comes from Pinus albicaulis, assembly GCA_034641835.2. NCBI lineage: Eukaryota > Viridiplantae > Streptophyta > Pinopsida > Pinales > Pinaceae > Pinus > Pinus albicaulis. The sequence goes on from CM076580.1 coordinate 233,711,543, forward strand.
TGATGGAATCCCCACCCAATCTGCATTTATGAAGCCACACAACTTCACTCCCTTTTTCCATTTTTACCATAGTACAAACTGGGTAGTTCCTCTGAGGTATTGTAAGATATGTTTTGCTACCTTCCCAAATAATTTGGTTAGACTAACCATAGATTGGCTCAACTGGTTGACTGGATAGCACATATTTGGTCGTGTGTTCATAAAATACATCAATGAACCCACTAGCTACCGATAAATGATATCATCCACTTTCTCAAATGAAGTGGCATATTCCTTCCTCCAGTTGGTCGCTAGAGGTTTCTCCATTGGTTTACCACCCTCCATGCAAGACTTTTGTAGTATCTCATTTGAATATTTTCCTTGAGAGACAAACACTTCCCCATTGCCTTGCCATACTTCCAACCCAAATAATTAGTGCATGAGATCTATGTCATTCATTTCAAATTCCCCTACAAGGTCCTCCTTGCAAGATATGATTGGTTGTTCATCACCAGTAAAAATAAAATCATCAACATATAGGACAATAATGAGCAATTTACCTTCTACCAAGATATGCTACAAGTTTGCATCTGCTTCACTTTTGGTGAAGCCACAACTGGTGATATAGCTATCAATCTTGGTGTAGCAAGCATAGGGTGCTTGTTTGAGACCATACAACGATATCTTAAGTCTACACACATGAGTCTCTCGATCAAAATTTCAAATCCTTCTGGTTGCTCAATGTACACCTCCTCCTCAATAAATCCATTGATGAATGTTGTTTTTACATCCATCTAGTGGATATTCCACCCCATTTGCGCATTCAAAGAAAGAATTTATCTAATGGATGAGTACCTTACTACAGGAGAAAAGGTTGCCTCATAGTCAATTCCCTGAATTTGAGAGTACCCATAGGCCATAAATCTGGCCTTATACCTCTCTATTTTTTCTTCTTCTGCATGATTTACATTGAAGATCCATCTCGAACCCACAACTGATTTATCTGCTGGTCTTGGGACCACTTCCCAAACACATGTTTTTACAATGAATTCATATTCCTCCACCATTTCATCAACCGATATAGGTTTCTCTACTGATTCCATGAAATAGGATGTCTCAGTCTCTATAAGCTCGGTCATTAGATCCATGTAGCCAGTATACCGATCAGGTGACCTTTTCTTCTCGCACTGATTCGAAGGAGCACCCACATTCTCCCTCACATCCAACACAAGTATTTCAACTTCCATGGTTATTTTCCTTGCTTCTCTAGATGGTTCTGCTTGAGTGGTTGTCTCTACTCTCTTTTCCTAAATTTGTGGCTACTCTACAACTTCCTGAAGTTCCTCCCTTGTAGCTAAAATCTCCTTTTTTTGTGGGATGTGAAGCTCCCTCTCAAGAGAGAAAAAAATCACTTTCTCCTCATAAAATTTTACATCCCTTTTCACAATTATTATTCTGAGGGATGACAAGTACACATGGTAGTTGTGTGAATTTTCTGTGTAACCCACAAATATTGTCAATTTTGTTTTTGGCTCAATATTCTTCCTTGATTATGTGGAGACATGGAAGTAAACAAAGGCTCCATAAATCTTGAAGTGTGACACATATGAATTTCTCCCTGATAAATCCTCATTCAGTGTAATCATGCCCTGAATCTAATGAGGACTCCGGTTCTACAAACAGACTATTCTGTTGCATTCTTCAACCCACAATTGTAGAGGTAGGTCTTGGTTATGCAACATCTCCCACGCTTCTCCCAAAATGGTATGGTTATTTCTCTCAGCCACCCCATTATCTTGTGGGTTGTAGGGTGTTTTAAATCTTATCGAATGCCTTCTTTCACACATTTTTTTTAAAAATTCGTTCGACATGTACTCACTTGTATTATTGCTCCTGAGTGCCTTCACCTTCTTGCTGGTTTCTTTCTCAACTAGTTCCTTGAATTATATGAACTTGGAGAATGTATAATATTTATTCTGTGTGAGGAATATCACTTTCGTGATAATTTATCAATAAAAAGGACAAAATATTTTTGTCTGGTAGTGGAGGCTGTCGAGAAAGGTCCACAGGCATTAGAATGGATCCTTTTAGGGACTGCATATGCTTTTTTGTCTCGATCAAGGAAAGTGAATTTTGTGTACTTCCCCAAAGTACATCCTTTGCATACATCCTACTGGTCAAGTGCTCCTTTGGGGAGGCTAGTGGTTATTTTCTGCACAATTTCCAAGGCACCATGATGCAAATGGTGAAGTATTCTATGACAAATTTCATCGACATAGTGGATCTGCAACTTATCTGCCTTAGTGCATAATGCAACACAATATTCGAAATCTAGCTTATACGGGTTCTTCACACGAACCTCGATCTGATTTAGTTGTCCCATGGATATGTGTCTTAGGAATGATTTTCCTTTGTTAAATATCACATCATAACCACGGTCTTCCAAAACTGCAACATCGATGATATTGTTCTTTGGGCCTAAAATTAATGTAACATCCTTGAGCCTGAGGGGGGAGCCCGACTCCCTTTGAAAGGTGACTGTACCAACCTAGGTTGTGCTGTACCTTCCTTTGTCCACTATCTCGAAGTGCATCTGCAAAAAATTCTCCTCTAGGTCACTGAAAAAGTATGTACACCTTGACATGTGGAAGGAGGCACCATAACCCAAGTACCACACACTCCCCATCACTGTGATGAACATGCATGTGATAAGGGTAAAGTAAATCTCAAACTATGAAGCCAAGGCTTCACCTGTTGCTTCTCCTAAGGTCTTCTTACTTGCCTTTTTCTGTGGACACTTCATGGCATAGTGCCTGAATTCATGACAATGGAAGCATTTAATTTTGGATAAATCTTTCTTCTTGCCCCCTTGAATGGATTCTGGTTTGGATTGATATTTCTTCCATTTTCCCTTCTTTTCCTTTCCATCCAATGAAAATTTTTCTTCATCCTTTCCCTTAGATGAAGTCCCTTGTCTGGTATTTCACCTTATTCCTCCTGCACCAAATTGGACCATAAATGTTCCCAATTCGGTAATTTCTCCCTCCTGTTCACCGAATATTGGTAGCCATGCTAGATCTTGGGAAGGCCCAGAAGAGATAGGCTTACAAAATCATCATATGAAACAATAACACCAACTCACACAAGCTCATCATGAACCTATGTGAAACTTCTAAGGTACTACAGAATAGTTTCATTCTTTTGCATCTTGATATTTCGACATTTATCCTTGAGCTCCAGCTTCCCGTGGTCACTACTATTCTGGAAAAAATCTATCAATTCCTACCACATTGCATAAGGAGTTTCTTTCCTATGGATATTGGTGACAATGTGGTCCTGCACTCCCTCCAATATTATTATCCTTGCCTTGGATACATCTTTCTTCGACTAAGAAATTTTTTGGGCATCAGATTCTAGTGGTTTTGCAACGTTTGTATTGATATATTCTAGAAATCCATTGTCATCCAATACCACTTCCATGTGATCCTTCCATGCAACAAAATTAGAGGTTCCTTCCAAGGTCTACTCTAGCCTTATTCCATTGAAGGGAATATTCTCAGGTTTGAAAAGATCTTGTTGCACTAAACTCCAAATTCAAACTTTCTGAGAAACAACTTCGAAATTCCTCCTCTAATGTGAATCTAACTCCAATACCATGTAGAAATTATGGTGTATATTTTATACTGTTAATGAAATTTTAATCAAAATCACGACATAAGCCTACTCTATTGCTCCATGGACATTAATTCACAATTTAGGACAAAAATTTTAGACATGCAATAAGAGATCACAGACATACAAATAATATTATTCTTGGGGAAATCAATCTGCTAAAAAGCTCCAATTCCTGCTTGCATTAATCTTATGAATATAGATGTATTACAATTTCTTTGCTCAACTGAGCACAACCTGAAAGTGAATAACCTATCTCTATGCCCATTATGAATTTTTGACCCAGAATTAGTCAATTTATGATTTTTCTTGATCCCCTATTTCCTTGTGAAATTCCTTGAGAAATAAGGCCCCTATTATTTAGGAATTTCTCCAAAATGGATTACACAATTCCCAAGGTTGATCATTAGACTGCATGCAACACTTGTACACTCAAGGCTAGTCTACAACTTATGTTACACTACCTCGGAATCTCCACCACAACTGGGGAAATTGAATTCTCTACATGCACTAGTTATTTTTGGATGATTTATTAGTTAACAGGATGATCACTGATTTTGACTGAAGTCCCACTGCACAACTTACCCTCCACTGGTTCCTCCAACATTTGGGCTAGTTTAACTGAAAACAACTTGAGATAAACTACCTTGATTTCTAAAAATTATCAATCACACATGCATAATTGAACTCTAACTCCTCCAACTTGAATTTACTGAGTAAAATAGGTGACAAAAGCCATGTCACACAATTTAACTACATCCAAGTTGTTTGCTGATATGGAAATTCAAAAATTTTCAATTTAATCAAGGAAAAATTAAATTGAGAATTTCTTATAGCATTTTTCAACATCAAAGCAAGAGTTTCCTACCATGATAATTATTTATTTAGTTATTTTGGATGGGGTGTCCCAAATACATTTTTTAATTCTTGATCTATAAGTCTGCATGAGGGATATCTTCTTGAATTTGCGAGATTTTATAGTTTATGACTAATTTGAGTAATTTTTATATGATTTAAAGGAATGTGTGTATCTAGAAGAACTTAAGGAAAACATACATGGTGAAGTATCGACATTGGGAGAGACCATGAGAAGCCTCTACAAGGAGCTTGTCACTGTGCACAAAGAAGTTGTCCACTTGCATGGCATGCAATAGAAGTGCAAAGACAATGCTAAATCTCTCAAGGTTTTTCATACAACTATCACAGCCGTGCATGAGTGGTCATTGCAGTACAAAGGCACACCTCCTGAGTTGGTGAAGAAGACAAGGAAACAAGTTGCATTATAGAAAGTAGGAGTTTAGATGCTTATCTAGAGTAAGAAAAAGTTCATCTCATTCATTGTCAACATTCAGGCGTCATACGCATGATTGTACATCAGTGTGGATTTCATGGTGAACTTACACAAGATCCCTTAATTTGGTTCACTCGCCGAAGCCAAAGGTGGGAATAAAGTTAGACAAGATATTGAAGAATACGTGGAATAGCTCAGGAAGATCACTACTAAGGAATATCTAGAGGTGCACATGCATAATATTTAGAAGTACATTGGTGGCCCTATCTAGATCAATACCATGTTACTCCTGCTGAAGAAGGGATCTCAAACTAGTTCCAAGGAAGTGTACCCAGATTCAATGGAGGCTAGAGTCCACTTCCAACCTGATACCATCACATAGTTTAGGGAAGTCATCGCATAGTACAAAGCTTGGTACCCACTATGTGGCCAGGAAACTAAAAGTTGAAGTGGATGAGCTAGAGTTTCCCCAAACTCAAGCTTGACTTGTTCTTGTATTATTAGGCTATCTAGTTGACTCTACCCAATTTTGTTCTTATATGGGTATGAGAAGTATTGCAATATCCTTTTGTAATTAATTGTAAGTGAAATTCCAAGTGTCAATTGTGGAATTCCAAAATTAATTTTGTAATGAAGTCCAAAGGTCATGGTTGAAAGAAGTCAAAGTGTCATAAGGGAAGTCCAAGGGCCACAAATGGGATATGATTAGTCATCTCATTTATTATAAATATACCCTCATAACTCATGTAAGGGGATTTTGGCTGAGTTTTTGGCTTAATATGAAAATCTTGGGAGTTTTTTTGAGAGTCTTGGCTTCTCCTTAGTGTTGAAATAAAACCAAGAAATGACACTCAAAGGGGGATTCTGATTAATTTTCCCTTAATTAAATTGGAAGAGAAATTGTAATTTCATCTCATGACAACTTATATTAGTTAACTAAGTCATAATGAATACGCTATCTTAGGAAATTTGAGTTGAGGGTTGAAGACAAGGCATGTAGAGTTCTCCCATGATTTAAGGGGCTCCAATTATAGTTATTTGTGAGTTTTAATTAGTTAAAACAATTAATTGAGTTAAAATCAGTTTAACTAGTTCTAAATGAGTGATGAGCTAGTGAGATGTCAAGTGAATTAAATATGATTTAATTTACAATTAGTGATCAATCATTTAACTGAGAATTATTTATAAGTAGTTGTTGCATGTCAGTTCTAAGGGAGGCCAAGTTGAGATTGAGATTAAAAGATGATAACTATCAGTTGTATAATTATAAAAATGTACAGGTCAACTATAGAGCTATGTGGAGGCCAAGGATGCAATGCAAAATCAATTATAGGGAATTTAATATTCAATCGCGTGACAATTCCTCCAAGAATGCGTGAGAAAGGAAAGCTGAGGAGAGGCTAAGAATTGGTTAAGTAATTGACTGATTTTTCCTAGATCAGAGTGAGACAGTTGGAAATTTCTCTGAGAGAGAAAAACATTGTATTGTTTCATGATCTTGACTTTATACAATATACATATAGTGGGGTTTTAGGTGGTGTTCTTTGCCTAGATACATCTTGTGTTGTGTGGTTGATTGTCTCTTTCACTTACTTGTTATGTGATTGTGAGCTCGTGTTTTGTTTCTGCAAATTGTAGAAGGATTCAGTGTCTTGTTTTAGTACATTACAAGATTAGTTTGAATACCATTGTCAAATTTTCTACACTTAGCATAGAGGGAGTATCTTTATTTGGAGGACTAGGAGTTGGATTCATGTTCCACTATTGGGACTAGTTATTTGGCAATTGTATATGTATGTTTGGGACATTCACTTTAATAAAATCTCATAGATGACACATTTTCATGCATATGTTGTGAATATAGTACGACTATTCTTGTTGTGTTTACAATATATGTTATTTCTTTTACGTTACTGCTTGTGAACTATTTCATTTGCATTAGTATGAATCTTGTTGAATGCGTGATGCTATATATTTCAATCATGGTTATCTTGTGGATTGTTTTGCAGGCTAACTTATGATTCCTTTTATGCTCACATTTTAATTTCAAGTTACGTACTATCATAGGCTTCTAAGGAGCTCAACCAATTTCTATTTGTCGTGTTATAACCTTTCAACATTGCACTTGAATCTTCCCAAATTTATTCAATTGTATCACCAAAGTCATGAATACATCATTCTATGCATTATAATAGCCAAGGAATACCACTAAAACCCAATATTCCTTCAACCAGGTCTTATTCCAGATGGGGCTCCTACTCCAAATGGTGTGAGGTCTAATTAGGACCTCATATCAGGGAGACCCCCCTGAATGTTGGCAGGTCCAACACCATCAAAATTTCTGGCACTAGAATGAGGGTCAGATGACAAGTTGAGCCCATGAAGTCTTTTTGAACTTTCCTTATCATTAAATGGATTATTCCTATATCTTAACCTCGACATGTTTTTCCAGAGATACAAATATGAAAGTGCCTATGAGGATAATTCATGACTTTTCAAATATAAAGTTTGATGGAAAGGGTGGAACAACCATTCTCGAGCACACCACTTGCTTTCTTCAATTATGCACTCATCACGAAATTCATTGTGGGGATACTACTTGCAGGTTGTTCGTCCTTGTTTTAAGCACACGTTAAAGAATGGTGTTACACATTTATAGATTCTTCTATTGACTTTTTGAACATATTTTCAAGGAGTTCTACTGCGCCTTTGACAAGTATCATTATAAATCTGTTTCTAAGAAAATCATGCATCTTATAAAATCACCAGATGAATCTCTTGAAGATTTTAACGATCACTTCATTCATTTTTGTTATGAATTTCCCGAGGATGATATTGATTGAAATTTCATGAAAGAGAAGTTTGAATTTATTGTTCATATTTCAATGAATCCAGCAAAATATGAATCCTTTGAAAGTCTCACAATACACACTGGTTATGGAGCTTTTAAATATGTGACGTAGGAAGCTGTTATTCCAAGTGAATCCTCATATTCTCCTCATAAAATAACTCCATTTACATAGTTTGAGGTTGGAGAACTTGAGATTTCATCCATTAATCTACCATCATCTTCTCCCACCCCACATATTCAAAATTTAAGCATATGTTTTGACTGTGAATCTGATTTTACCAGTGATGTTATTTCTCCTCGACCTCCTTCCGTTGGTTCCTTTGATCCCCTTGATTGTGAGTTGTTATATCCATCTATTACAATCGCTTCATCTGGTTCTCATGAGGATCAAATTCAGGATGGAGTTTTCATTAACCGTGGAACTTGCGATATCATTCATAATGAGTGTGTGGGATTATATTGCTAAACAAGAATCTGTGATGTAAGTTGATGTTTCTCCTTTTAAACTCTCCCTCATTATCCTAATATCTTCCACAATTCTGTCATGCCTGTTGCATCTTTCAAAGAGTCAATTTCTGACGATGTCGTTTCTGATCACACTCGAGACTCATGGAATGTCAGTTTTACATTTGAATAGGGTGAGGAAAAATATTGTCTTCCATATCTCTCCCATCCATCATTTGATCATTTTGAATAAATAGAGAGTGACATTTATTGTTTTCAATCTTCCCCTCTCTATGATTCATCAAATCATGAGGATTCCATATTTTCAGATAAGGAAATTTCAGATCAAGGATGTCATGGTTTATTCATGGACTCATATACATGTGACTCTATACTGTCCACTGTTTATTTTTCTAGGCCATTGGTTTTCAACAATCTATTTTCTGATGTCTTGGAACTACCACAAGCTAACGAGGCACTTTAGCCTACAGTTATGGTTATTTCAGGTTCTCACAGTATTGACGCTAGTTCCAATCATGATTAGGATATTACGTTATCTCTCAAGAATCCTCATTAGTTTATCACATAATTTGAAAATAAATCTATTTCAAAAGTTTCACACCCTCCATCTATTTTGCATGATCTGGTCACTCAATAATTGGGGGAATCATACTTAGCAATATCGTTTGCAAAACAAATTTTTTTCACTTTCTTTATGTTTTCCAAGTTTGAAAGTTTGGAAGAATGCTTTCACGTGATATATTGTTGTGATGTGCATGAATACCACGATACATTAGCATAAAGATTCACATGTTCTTTATTGTTGTATTTTTATGCTTGCATTTTCAGTCTTCATATGTTGCAGCATTTCACGTTTTATATTTTTGGTAAGTTGTTGTTTACAACAATATTTCTTCCTATTGATCCCCTCGTCCATAGTGGTTAGGAAATGCTTAAGTGGTTACATTAGAAGTATCATTGTACATAATACTAGCCTAAATTTCATCATATTAGGAGTATGATTAGTTTTTTCTAGTTGTTTTGTTGTTTATTTCTTTATTCTGCTACTTTTATTTCCTTTTATTCGTGATAAAATTCTGCATGAGACTGTGTTTGGTTTTTAAGAAAGAACGGGGAAGTTCAAGAGGAAATTGTGCTACTCAAAATACTTGGTTATCTGTTTATTCCCTCTCTTTCCATGTTTATTCCCTTTTAGTCGATGATACCTTGATGGAAAATACGTTCTTTCACTGAGATAACCTTAGTGAAATTACAATGCTTGAATATATAACTAGTACCACCTACTCTAATCGGTTGTTCAATGATTGGTTGGTTTTTCCTAGTCAAATTAGTCGAGTAGAGTGTGGAGGGGAGGAAAATTTAATAAGTGAACTGTATTTTAGAGGTGTATAATTATCGTTCTCTGAAGGGACAAAAATTTATGCTCTCAATAAGTCGGGATCCCTCTTCCACCCCATGAAATCAATAAGTGCCGATGCATAGTTCTATGAATAAAATACAAAAAAATAAATAAAGGGTGATAGAAGAGAAAGGCTTCCTACGCAAAGAGGTGAAGAAAGCAACTCCGCCGAGATACTATCTAGGATCACTGGCAAGGTAATGTTTGTGTTCCTGAAGTGACTTCGTCGGGGTACTCTCTAGGCCTATTGGCAATGGAGCAACACCATAGATGAAAACCAATACTTTAATAATACTTTTCCACTTGTGTAGTTATATTCTCCTCATCCCCAATTGAAAAAAATAAGTTTGAATTCTATTTGTTAGTGTGTCACTGATCAAGAGAATGGTAGGGACTATATCTTTAACTCAAGCTAAGTAAAGAAGATGTGGTGATCAATGAAATGAAAAATACTTCCTGAAGAGCGTGACCTGGTTTACACAAGGTAAAACCCATATATAGAGCTGTAGTTCTACCAATATGTCGCCAAATGTTGTAGTTTCTAAAAACATCTTCCTTTTGTCTACAAGAGTCTATCATTCAATGTCGTGAAGTATTCATGCTATTTTAAAGACATAATTCCATGCAGTGCTTGTGATGTCTTGTTTTGATCCCGATTTGACACCTTTCTAACACAAGCCATCTCCTGCCTTAACCTTGCAGAATTTCCTGTTTTCCCTCTTGGAAATGTGCAATCTAATATCTATGGAAATTGAAATGAGCCTTGAGGATTTGAACTATGCAATCTTGAAAGGTTGGCCAACCTTGAGGATGTGAATTGCGCAATCCTGGAAGGCAAGTAAACCTTGACCTTAGAAATAGTGCAAAAGCTGTCCCTCCCCTTAGAAACTGCGCAATTCACTGAGGCAAGGAATTTCACAAGCCATTGAGCCTAGGAATTGTGAAATCCCCTTTTTCAGTGTGAAAAATAATTTTCCCAAAAATGCAGAGTTGACATCCCTTAAAAATAGGAGTTTCCCAATTAATTTTCGGTGAATTCCACTAAGCTGCTAATTATGACTTTTAGACAAGTAACACTTTTTATTTTATTTTAGGCATGTGTGTTAGAAACCATAACCCACCTATATATATTTAATATATGCCCCTAGAGCTCATTTTCACACTCAATATTGGATCTCTAGCTTTCCCAAGGATATCAAAGAAATTTCAGTCAAGTTTGCGGCGCTTTTTTGGGTAAGTTTTGCACGTGTCTGTTTTTCTTCCACTTTTGTCATTTTGGATTCTATGACTGCTATTTTTCCTATTTATTTTCATATTAGTTGGTGTTTAAACTTATATTATCTTGTAAAAGTGTTGGTTCAATCCGTTGTTCAATTTTTTCAAATGTCGCATTGAGTTCTTGTTTTTTTCCCACCAGTAGTTAGCACTGCTGGGTCACTTTGTGCATGTTCACTTTTTCCTTTTGGATGCTTATTTATAAAAATTAGTTTCAATTATATAGCCTTCCATTAGCCAAATATAATTTCCTTCTTGCCCCAACACTCATATTTTTCATTTTTTTCTCTCTTTCCCAGGATTATTTGTGCAATATTGATGAGTAATTTCCTTCTCTAACTGCGCATTTTGCAGATCTAAGAGACACATTTCGAGCTTTGCATATGATACTATGAAATGCGTAGTCACTGTCTTTCCCAAATTTTCATTGTGTAACCACAATCCTCAACCCTCATCCCTTGTCACTGGGATTGTGTAATGCGTAGTGAATTCCCTCACTCTGCCTAGCTAGGACTACACATTGCGTAATCTCAAGCCTCTAGCTGCTTCCTTGACAACTGAGACTACATAATGCATAGTTTATGAGTCTAGTATCCCACCTTGAGTCCAAGAATTTCACAATATTTCCTCTAAGTGTGTGAGTTTTTACCTTGATCTTGCTAAATAGACTAATTTGTTTGAGCCAATTTTTATTTTCCATGAGTGCATTTTTTCATACAGGTACTACAAATTTTGAGGTTATATTTATCCATTAGTTGTTATCATCATGCCACCCAAGAGATATGCCTCAAAGGAAACCACAAAAAGAAGCACAAGTGATATATTTCAGAGTGTTCCTACCGCTATGCCAGTGCTTTCAGATACACAACTATTCATTGAGAAGGATTCAAACATTATGTGGCACAAAGTGAAAGATGTTTACACAAAAATAAATTTCAAATAAGATCTTTAAGAAAAACATGGCTACATCAATGTCCAAAGGTCATGGTTACATAAGATTTCTTGCAGGTATCCAACCTTTCCATACGTAGACATTGTCAACTAGATTCTGTCACATATGGATATAAAGACCATGACTCTCAAGGATGCCAGTGGATGAAGGCTTGCCTCTTTTATGGCACATGGTTTTCGTTGTATCTATCATTTGTCGTCACCAGAAGCCTACATGGATTCCAATTTCTATGCAGTCACCAGTTACCAGACCAAAAAACATTTCATTAAAGGTTGGGTGAAAGAGCCATCGAAATTTCTCCAGACACCAAGCAACACTTGCAAGACCAAATATATCATGAAGGAATTTCAATACTTGATAGTTCTATGTTGCCGAATCTATGGTCAGAAGAGTACTGAGACCTTTCTTGAAGGCTAGGAATTTTTATTACATCAGATTATGACATAAGGAAACCCATTTAAATGTTCAGACTTTTTGTATCAATAAATAAGGACCCATGTAGCTTATGTTGAAACCCTCCCAAGGGTAAGAAAGCTAGGTTATGCATGTATTCTTACTTTTTGGATACAATCTATGCTCAAAAATCCTTTCATGGCATGAGTTGGACATGGTAACCAAAGGAACCTATTGGACACATTTATTACAAGCTACTTTTGGATTGTGGCCATAAAGGAGTCATGGAGAAGATGATAGATCACTTCCGCACTCCATTGTACAAGACAATATTTGAGGAAGAGCCACCTTGCATGTCTTGTGAGGCGATGGAAGCAGTGCCATAATTATTAGATTTGTTTGTCTCACCATATGACACTTATCTTAGAGTGTTCTACAGTTAGAAGCATCCACATATTTGTAACACACTCTTCCCACATATACCCATGTAATCGAAAAACTAGGGTAAACCAGTGACGAGAGGCTACTATAATGAGATTCAACCTTGTAGGTGACCTTAAGGAAGTGGAACCAACAAAAACACAACATAAAAACCTTGTACACATCAATTACACTCTCAGGAGCTAACCCAACCTTTCAAGCTTCTTACCCCTGGGTCACACTAACCTTTTTACCTTTTTGAGCCATAGACGTAGGAAAAAGCTTGAAAGCTAGCATATAGGAGGCTATAGCCGTAGGCATAACACTACATGCCAACATCCAGGGCCCCAAATACTCAGTTATGTACCAACGCCCCCAGGATTTGAGCCACCTTTTCAGGCCCAGAACCTAGTGCTCCACCCAAAACTTCATGAAAAGTTCAGAGATGATAGATAACAATAGGACAATGATACATAAGCAATCACAACATTATGAACTCATCTATACCCCTCCTAGCCATGACAAGAATTTTTTCAAACATGTCACAAACATGAAAGCTATAGGTATATACAACAGAAAAAAGAAAAGGGGTCTCATACTTATCTTAGAATTACTAAGAATCATTGCTCCCTTACATCATTAGTTATAATACTTTGACCATAGATACGTTGTGCATTCATTTACAAGTAAAAACATGGGTACAACCATATATCATTATTGTCAACATACATTCTTATAATTATCATAATAAAAACAAAAATACCATCGATACACCAACAATAGAATCCACATATAAAACAATGTATTTGTACATCAAATACCAACTAATGAGCTCTTCATTAATTAATGTAGAAACCAACCAGAGATGGGACTTCCACCTTCCACTCGACCATAGATTCGCTGAGCCATATCTCTCTTCAGCCAATCACCCATATGCCATATTCCAAGTATGAATGTGGGATCTCATCAAACACATCAATCAAAACCAATCCAGTGTTTCCAGAGGCCAAACCACCTCAACCACCTCAACCCTCAACCAATGAATCCACCTCAAGGTCATACATCACAACCATCATGGATTGGTCTCTACCCAAGCAATTTTAGGGCTCCGGAGTATTTTTTATAACTAGGGATTCCAGGAATAGTAACTCAACCCCAACTGTTATAGGGCATCCATAGAGTTTTTCAAACCAGGGCTTCTAAGAATAGTAAATCAACCCACCTAGGGCTTCTAGAGAATTTGTCTAACCAACGATTCTAGGACTAGTAACTCAACCCACAACTGTCCGCCAGGCTTCCAGAGAGTTTGTCCAACCAAGGCTTTTAGGAACGAATAAATCAACCCACAACTAAAGGAGCATGAGAACCAACCAAAAAACAAAAAATGAAACTGAACCCCCAACACCATGGATATTGAGGAAATGGAAAGGTTAGGAAAATCAACTGTCAATATAGAAAATTCTCAATGCCAATGAAAAATCATAATTAGGAAACCACATGCAATACCATGCATGCCAAATATAGTGAGGAAAATATACATGCAACTCGGTACCTGCTATAGATGATGATCTCGATTTCCACTTGCACTTTCCTACTTTTCATTTTCCTTCTTGCTCCAAATCACCAAGTATGCCACTCTCCAAGAGTGCTCCAAGAAAAATATAAGTATCCAAGAGTATGAGAGAGAGAGAATAATGAGAGAGCTCCAAAAATACACTAAAAAAAGCTTACCAATTGATCCTCATGAGACTTTTTATTAATGAGGCCTCTATTTCTAAAATTTTCATTAATTTCCTTCATTTTCCTCCTCACATGCAACCTGTGACCTTTCACCTTTCTTTTCTCCTAATTTCCATTATTTTCATAAATAAATGCCAATAAATGCCACTTTTCCTTTCCAAAGCCTTAACCATTTACTATTCAAATTTAATTTAGCCATAATAAACCAAAATAAACCCCTTCTAGGATGTTTTTCCCACCATTTATCTTGGAATACATGTCCCATTAGCTCTGATATTATATATTTTTTACATGTATTTTTACCAGGGTTGTTATAGAATCCCCCCCCTTGGGTGAGCACCATCCTCAATGTTCAATGACACCTACAAACCAAAAAATCACTGAAAATGAAACATACTTCCCATGAAGATTTATAACACAACTCGTTGCAGTATTTATAATGACCACTACTAAAAACATGACAAACATATAATTTACTAGATATTTATAACACAACTCGTTACAATATTTACAATAACAACCACATTTTCTTCAATCATAAATTAAAAGGATACAATTCTCGTATCAACAACAAGGGAATCCAAAGGCTCACATCTCCACCCTCAAGGTAATACCAAGATTCACCTCCTTCCCAGGAAGTCCATAATCCACTTAAAAAGTCAAAGTTCACATCTAATGTCCAACGCTACAATCCTGTGCCACTTTTCTTATTAGTGAATAGTTACTGGCTTATTGTTACAGGGAAGACTCCCAATGTGAATTTGATTCCATCTGGAAATGATAATTACCAAAACAAATATATCCACGACCTTACCTTTTTTGCTACATAGTCCCTCGAGCAATCCGGTTAGCCCCTTGTGTGTAGTCACACACCTTCCAAGTTTTGTTGGCACCCCCAACCCGAGAAGTCCATCCCTTGGCAAGGTTTCCTCGCATTGGAAGGTTAAACAACCAAGACATATACTGTCTCAAAACCATTATACCAGTCATAACATGCTCATCGAAATCAATGGAAACTATTGGGTACCGTTGTCCCACAATGGCCCTCCTCCTGAAGTGCTTTACCAACATACTATTGCATGTTCCAATTCCTTTTTTGATGCTGCTAGTTCTTGTATTCGTGTTCAACCATCCCAAATCAGGAATTACATGCTTTCATGTACCAAGCACATATTTCCATTAGATTCAAAATAAATTTAAATAATTTTAAATCATACCTCTTTGGTAGCCCATTAATAAGGTAAAATTTCACTTATGTTTACTTTCTGTCGCACAAGTCAAACTAATTTTTTGATCAAATAATCATGTATAAACATATCACATATGGTTAGCTCAAAATGTAACCATCATAAATTAAAATCATGAATCACATATACTCATCATAAACCAAAATCATAAATCACATGTAACCATCATAAGTCAGAATAATAGATCATATGCATAATAAAAATGAAATAAAATATTGATACTTATCCTTTAATTGATCCTTATCTTATACCATTATGATATGTCATTTCCATATGCACACCGGATCAATTTCCACACCTCACAAGCACCTAGTGCTTCTCTTCAACCATGTACACATACACATTGGGTGGATCACACACATTTGACCACATACATCATATAAAACCATTCAATACATGTACCTATACCTAACATACCACAAATACACCTACACTAGGCATACAACATAACACATACACCTGCATTCAGGCATACTACACAACACATACACTTGCATCTGGTGTACGAAAAAACACAATACATACACCTGCACCCGGTGTATAATACAATATATATACATACACAATGTAAAACACAAGGAATACACATGTCATGATACCATGACTACACAATGCACATACATAGTACCGCGTGTTCGCAACACAACATGTACGACATGCACACAATACCACATGTATACCAATACCATATGCACAGCATGTACACATTATCACTTATACACAACACTACTTGCACAATGTGTGCACACCATTACATGTATACAACACCACCTAGAGAACGCCAAATGTACAACACACCACATGTACAATGTGTACACAATACCAAATGTAAATAGCACCACATGCATGACATATAAACAACACCACATGTATATAGTGCCACATGAACGACATGTACATGACACTTATTGCACACAACACCACCTGTACAACATGTACACAACACCACATGCACACAACACCACATGTACAATAATGCGCACAACACCATATGTACCTAGCTCCATATGTACAACACACACACAACACCATATGTACATAGCATTGAGTATACAACATGTACATAGCACCACACATACATAACACCGCATATCCAACATGCGCACAACACCATATGCACACAACACCACATATCCAACATGCACACAGTACGATACATACACAACACCATATATACAACATGCATAGAACATCATACATATAGAATACTACATATGTTACATGTACACATCACCATAGGTACAATGATTGAATATAAAACATGCGCAACATACACAATAGTAGTACTACACATCTATAGGCCACACACTGACCCCACAAGAAACCTTGATTCTGGTGTCTTTCAACTATCCATTCTTATCCTAGCATGCCACAGATCACACTACTTTCACTTTGGTGATGTACACCTCAGGATTACCCATCCATAAAATAAACATAGGTATAGTACAAGAATACAATATCAATTCATGTCGATATGATACTGACCTCATATATCTATCAGAGTTACTCTTCCCACTTGATTCCTTATAAGACCACAAACATCTTCATGGTCTTCACCTGCATAAGCAATCATTCCTCCACAAGAATGATCTTTGAAAACCTTGTCATACAATGACATACATACATACATACATGCATACATACATACATACATACATACATACATATCTAATCATTAGCACAAAAAAATGATGATCTTGTTAGACGACGACATTAATACACACATATATACATATAAAATTAACATTAAACAATCATGATCCATGATGACCCTGTCATACAAGAAACACATACATACATATATACATGTGTACATATATAAACATCAACATAATCATGATCACAACACAATTGATAGATATCATAAGGTCTAGGTTAAGAGAAATTCCTTTATTCGTGCATATCATGCACACTGTTTAGAGAAACAACTCCCAACATAGCCAAGGCATCTGACACCTCAAATATATTTACCTTACCCTTTCGGTTACCTTTCTCTTGTGTTTACTACCACTTTCCATTTACCATAATGGATCCAACTAATCCAACCGACTTTCATAGTCTTACCTTCATCTGCCCTTATACATGCACCAGGCTTAATCCAAGTCTTGCATTATCTACTAGGTTTCATTCAGCTCTCCTGAATCTCCATTAACTTCTACCTTTCCCAACCAATTCCCAAGACTCAAAACATAAAAGGAAAGAACAAGAAACAAAAGAAGAAAACCATGGAAAACCAATAGCGATACGACACCATGAATAAAGTGGCATGATTATGCACTAGATTCAATCAATACCACAAATCAAGCACAAAAAAAACAAAAATACCGAAATTATATGACTAGAAACAAATGCCATGACTCAATCCCAATGGTTTCCAAGGAAATCTCAACCCGAGCCTTTTCAAAGACTTCAAGGTAGCCTCTTTTACCATGCAATCCCTCGCATCATGCTACCATAAAACATAATTTTCAATGCATAAATAAAAATAACAACAAGCTAGTTACCTTACCTTGTTATTCCAATCATGCTGCCTTGTAACTAAACACACACATGTCAGCCATATGTATCAACATCAAGACAATGTATCTATCAATTCAAAGCAAAATTTACCAAGGCTAACAACTATGTCATGATCCACAATCAATTCACATTCATCATTCATAATACATAATTCTACAACTATCACCTACTTACAGTCAAGTACATATCAAATGTCTCAATAATATATGTGTTATTACAACCATCTTCATGCAATATTACAAACACATACCCAATTAATAAAAAATTCAAAAAAACCATAAATGTACCATGTTAAATAAATCAACTAGATGATGTAATAGGCACCAAATCACTCAAACATCAAATAGCGACATAATCAAACATTCAAGCACCAAGTATACGACATAAGAAAACTCATACCTTTATGTATCTTAGGGGATGCTATCTTGTCTGCAAAGTCAATCTAGATTAGCACGATATAAATTCACAACACAACAACTCAAACAAAAACAATATCATGATATTCATAATGGTAACTAGCTAACATGTTCACATCATAAGCTCATACAAAATTGGTACTCATGCGTAACAATCACATATGCACAATGAGTCTGGATTAGTAAAACACAATATCACAACTAAGTTAACCCATACCATAATTTCATAACTCTAACCATCTACATAAGGAAATCCAATTTAGTATGATACATATAACATCAAGATATTAATGCTATGTCCCTAATCATCAAGCTAATTAACATATAAAAATAATAAGTTAACATATAACATAATCATAAAAAACATATAACATAATCATTGAGCTAGCTACAAGCTAACATATAACATATTCATCAACAACATATAACATAATGATCAGTTAATACCATGCTTGACTAACCAACACATGTACGTATGATCACACTAGTTAACTAGCATATATCATAACATCAATAGAATGAGAGGCATACACATAACCATAATGCATATGACTACACTGGTCAACCAACATTTATCATACATGTAACCATAATAAAAATAGAATGAAAAACATATAAGTAACCCTAATTCTTACAAAAACCATGAATCACATAGCTGCACACCAAGCCTGCAAACTTGTATGACGATCTGCTCTTGCCCCAAAGTCCATTGTTGCAACATCACTTTAATGATTTTCATCTCCTACTCTATCTCAACCAACACATTAGCATCATAAATACCAATATCATCATGATGAAATAATTTTATATAATGAACCTATGCGCAACAAACTCAATCAAAAGAAGGAAAACTTGACCATATGCACCCACTTGACATGTATAACAAATCATGAACGACCAATGCATGTTCAACATATGACATCACACAAGCAAGCATACACGAATAACACTGAAGCATGACCAATTTGTAACCCTAGCATAAGAAATAAATGCATGTACAATATGTAACAATATATAAGTAAGAATGCAAGAACAATACACAAGCATGAGCAACACATAACCAATCATACACTAATGACAACATGTTGACAACATCACCATCAACACTTCCATGGTGACACCACTACCACCATGGCCAACACAACACAAATGCAACAAGCACATATGGCATAGGTATGAGAAGCACATATGAAACCAACATAAATGCATGATCCACACACTGCCCATCTAGTTTGAGGGTTGGACCATGCTCTGATACCACCCTATAACACCCTCTTCCCACATCTACCCAAGTAATTGAAAAAATGGGGTAAACATGTGACGAGAGGCCACTATAATGAGATTCAACCTCATAGGTGAACTTAAGGAAGTGGAACTGATGGAAACACAACATACAGACCTTGCACATCATCAATGACTCCTCCAAGAGCTAACCCAACCATTTAGGCCTCTTACCCCTGGGTAACATTGACCTTTTTAGCTCTTTGAGCCATAGAAACAGGCACAAGATTGCAAGCGGGTGTACAATAGGCTATATCTGCAGACATAACACTATATGCTAGTATCTAGGGTCCCAAATAATTAGTTTTGTGCCAATGTCACCTATATTTAAGACACCTTTTCAGGCTTAGAACCCAGTGCTATGCCCAAAACTTCATGAAAAGTTCAGAGACGATAATAAAAAAAAGAAAATGATACAAAAGCAATCACATCATTAAGAACTAATATGGACCCCTCTAGCCATGACAAAATTTTTGTCAGACATGTCACAAACATGAAAGCTATAGGTATAAACAACACAACAGAACAAAGGTGTCTCATACTTATTTGAGAATCACTAAGAATAATTTCTCTCTTACATCATTAGCTTCAATACAATCTATTTGAGAATATATACGTTATGCATTCATTTACAAGTAAAAACATGGGTAGAGCCATATATCACAACTATCAACATACATGCTTATAATCAACATAATAAAAAAATAAATACCATGGATACAACATCAATAGAATCCATATATAAACCAGTGCATTTGTACATCAAATAAGAAAAAAATGAGCTATTCATTAATGAATGTAGAAACCAACCAGAGATGGGACTTTCATGTTCCACCTGAACATAGATTAGCTGAGCCATATCTCTCTTCAGCCAATCACCCTCATGCCATATTCCAACAATGAATGTGGGGTCTCATAAAACACATCAATAAATACCAATCCATATCTTCGAGAGGCCAAACCATCTCAACCCTCAACCAGTGAATCCACCTCATGGTTGAACATCACAACCATCATGGATTGGTCTCTACCCAAGTTCTTCCAGGGCTCCAGAGTGTTTGTTCCAACCAAATCTTCCAGGACCAATAACTCAATCCCAGTTGTTACAGGGCTTCCAGAGCGTTTCTCCAACCAGTGCTTTTAGGACTAGTAACTCAACCCACCTAGGGCTTCTAGAGAATTTATCCAACCAAGTGTTCTAAGGTTATTAACTCAACCCACAACTATATGTTGGGCTTCCAGAGTGTTTTTCCAACCAAGGCTTCCAAGAATTGATAACTCAACCCAAAAGTAAAGGAACATGAGAACCAACCACAAAACAAGCAATGAAACTGAACCCACAACACCCTGGCTATCCAGGAAATGGAAAGGCTAGGAAAATCAATTGTCAATCTAGGAAATCCTCCATGCCAATGACAGATCATAATCAATAAACCACATGCAATACCATGCATGCAAAATCTAGCGAGGAAAACATACATGAAACTCAATACATGCACTTAGAAATTGTTGTAGATGCCAATCCCGATGTCCTCTTGCACTTTCTTACCTTTCCTTTGCCTTCTTGCTCCAAATAACCAAGTATACCACACTCTCCAAGAGTGCTACAAGAAAACTCTAAGTATCCAAGAGTATGAGAGAGAGAGAATAATGAGAGAGCTCCAAAAACTTACTGACAAAAGCTTACCAACTGATCCTTAGAAGAATTTTTATTCATGAGGCCTCTATTTTTTGTCATTTTCCATTATTTTCCTTCATTTTAATCCTCACATGCAACTTGTGACCTTTCACCTAACTTTTCTCCTAAATTCCATTATTTTCATAAATAAATTCCAATAAATGCCACTTTTCCTTTCCAAATACTTAGCCATTTCCTTTGCCAATTCCCTTTATCCATAATAAACCTAAATAAACACCCGTTAGGATATTTTTCCCACCATTAAGCTTGGAATACGTGTCCCATCAACCATGGTCTTATATATTTTTTACATGGATTTTTACTAGGGCTATTACAATATTCTACCAAGGTATGCCACCGACAAGCTGGTCATGCAAGAAGTTTCTTATCATCTATCCACAGGGTTATCAAGAGTGTTGTAGAGGAAGAAGAAAGAAAATTGGCCTACTATTCCTTTACAAATTGGATTGTATGATATCAAGAATCTGAAGGTTGCTCACATTGAAGGTAAAGCGATAGATAAATTCTCATTCTTTCAAATGGATTACAATCTGTATGATCCTAGGAATGTTTGCGAAGAACACTGTATAGATATATTTTCTCCAACGGAATGTAAAGACCCATGAATTCACTTTAGCGAATGCCCAGCATGCACCTCATTTTCAATAAGTTTCAACTTTAGCACAATATATAAATATATCACCATGTATGCATATTCCCCAAGTCGATATATATATATATATATATATATATATATATATATATATATATATATATATATATATATATATATATATGCAGTGTGGGGCCATCGCATCGGCACGAAGGCTGAGCAGTGGAACATAGCAATGAAGTTTGCGATTGCGATTAATCGCATCAGAACAATCGCAAAGGGTGTAATTGCAATCGGAAATCATCGGAGGAGACTCATTGCATCGGAGCACAAAAAAAAGTTCGGATGGTGGGCCCGAAAGGGAATTTTATATGTTAAACAGGCTTTTACTATTATGCCGAGAGCTGAAGTTGTGTTATATATAAAAGGCACTGTTACAGATACATAGTAGTTACACCACGACAGTGCACATATCAAAATGTCTTTTTATTATTGTGCCGAGAATCAATTAGCTTGATATAAAAAGCACAGTTACATATGTATGATAGATGGTCGTTACCCTGTGACAGTGAATAAGGAAACAAACAGAGCCGAAAGGGACAAAGACACAGTCAAAGAAAAGACAAATGCGCAGCGAGCCAAGAGGCTGAATGAGTGAGCTGGAGTTTTCATAGTAATTGAATGTAAATGATTTTGTTTTATATTGTTTTTGATGCAAAGGCAAGTATCCAAAGGAGAAAGAAATATCCCACTGAAATGTTAAATTGGTACCTATAGTTATATTTTCTGAATGAGCGGATAAAAGAGTTGAGGAGGCAGAAGGCAAAGAGACATGGCTGTCCATTTTGAATTCCCAGTAGAATACAAATAGCCATGAAGCTAGTTTCTATAAAATAGGATAATATCCAAGGGGATAAAGTTACGAAAACAGAGTGAGAGAAGAAGAGAGTGTGTAGCATAATTGAAGAGAGTTGAAGAAAATAAGAAAGCTGCAAGAGGTTAGAGAGAGAGAGGTTGGAGAATGTGGAATTGAGGCAGAGAAGATAAGAAGAAGGAGGTGTTGAGCAAAGAAGAAGGAGGAGTTGATAGTGAATATGAGAAGATGCAGAGATGATACATGACAGATATGAGGGCTGATGAACAACTGAAGAGAAGGTACAGAACATAGCTAATATCCAAGGTAAATCAGCAAGTGCTTTTCTTTTAAAAGAGTAAGGAAGTTGGAGCTTCCCTATCAAGTTGTAGCTTGATAGATTTCAGTAGTAGCTGACTGAGGTAGGAGCCTCCTGTAGGTTGGTGCTTGCAGAAAATATATGGGAGTTGGTGCTTCCACATCAAGTTGTAGCTTGATAAAATGTCAGTTGTAACTGGCTGAGGTTGGAGCCTCCTGTAGGTTGGTGCCTGTAGAAAATTAATGGGAGTTGGAGCTTCCTTGCAAGTTGTAGCTTGCAGAATTGAGGTAGGAGCCTCTTGTGGGTTGGAGCCTACAGAAAATCAGTGGTGAGAGGGAGTTGGAGCTTGCCTTTATGTCACAACAATAATAAGATGTGGTTTTCTCCCTTTATGGGTTTCCACTTATATTTGGTGTCTCTGTGCATGATGTGTATGTGTTGATATGGTTTATCTCATCTGCTTAATACTTGATGCTCTCATATTAAGTCTGCTGTTACATTATATTAATACTTGCTGCTCACATTCTAAGATTACTCACATATTAAGTTGAACATGAAATGAAGGTGTAAATAAGTTTTAATGAAAAGTTTTAAAAGTCCATGAATGTGTTAAACTGATTCACCCCCCCTCTCAGTTTAACTAAAGGTTCAACAATTGGTATCAGAGCCAAGTTCCTTTGGTGTAAGCTTAATAGCTTGAAGGAGATCTGGTTGAGTCATGGACTATCAAAATGTACCTGTGCTAAATACAGAAAACTTTCCTGAATGGAGAGAAAAGGTTAAAACAGGTTTAATGGCTGATGAACCTGAGGTATGGAAGCTTGTTTGTGATGGTTACTGCACAGAATCCCCCACGGTAAAATAACAATAGAGGAATGCCAAGGCAAAATGTGTGATATATAACAGTCTTCATAACAAGGACTTTGAGTTGATAATGAACTTAACCTCTGCAAAATAAATCTGGGATAGATTGCATTTCATGCATGGAATAGAAACAGAGGACTACATTGTAAAGAAGGAGAAGATAATTAAGAAGAAGAAAAATTCAGGTCAAAAGGAAAATATTCAATCAAATGAGGTACCTCCTAGGGTGAATGGTAGTAAGAACCATGAAGAAATTACAGCTGAAGAAAAATCCAAACTAGACACAGCCTTGACTGAAATAGAAAGATTTAAGAATGAAAACAAATACCTGAAGACATTGGTGCAAATATGTGATGAGAAAGAATATGAAGACAAGAAAGAAATTATTGGCCCAAAGACACAGCTTGAAGAAGCAAAGAAAGTAGAAGACACTCTGCTGCAACAAATGAGAGAGAAAGGTCAGGAATGTGAAATATTAGAAGAAGAAGTAGTGAGCCTAAGAAATAATTTAGAAAAATCCCAAAGAGAACTATTAATGAATACACCTCTAATGAAAGGCTCTGGACAGTTGGACCAGATTCTAAATGCATAAAGGTCACCTCTCATAAAGACTGGGATAGGATATGAAGGAGAAACCAGTAAGTCCAAGGCAGAAGATAACAAGAAAATCATCTTTGTAAAAGCTGTAAAGGAAAATGAAGCAATTCAGAAGATTTCTACAGTAGCAGAAGCCAGCAAGAACATGAGTTGCAGAAAAAAAAATAGAATCAAGCATCAACATGAAAGGACAGAGAATGAGAGGATGAAACAATCAGCTGAAAAAGACTCATACACTCATGAGGATGAACTGAATAAATTTGGAAGATTTCAAAGGAGGTTCTTCCCTCCTATAAAACATAGCACATGGTTCTCTTGTCATAAACCAGGACATAATGCAACACAATGTAAGAGAAGGCCTATCAACTACAACCAGCAAAAGATGCAGCAAATGAGAAGACTACCTCAAGCAAGAAAATGGAAAAGACAATCTTCCACCAGGTACACAAATCATTTTCATGGTTATTGTTATGCATGCAATAATTTTGGACGTAAAATTGTTGATTGTAAAATGTATTCAAGAAATGGAACAAAGTATTGTACATCAGCTCAAACATATCTTGGTAGAATAAGATGTTATGTATGCCTCAAGCTTGGTCACATAGCAAAAGAATGTAAACTACCATATACATTAAAGAGCTCTAGACAGAGGATGGAATCAAAACAGATCAATCAAAACTATGAATCAAAAAGAAGAGCAGACATTATGAAGAACCCCAATAAAGTATGGAAGGAAAAGATAAATGGGGAGCCTATTATCTCAATTACATAATGAAAACATCATAGTCTCAGGGGGAGATGCTGTAGGAAACAAATCAAATATCCAACCAGTGATAAATATGAAGCAACATCACAGGGGGAGAGCAGTTCATAATTATTCCCCATTAGAGTAATCTAAGAAGAGCTCCATGTAATGAGAACAGCTATGAGATCAGGAAGAAAAAGGAAATTCCTCTAAAAAGAGAACTATAGAGAAAGAAGATCATCTGAAGTTTTAAATAGCTGACAGATTAATGGAAGAAGAGAAGAGAGAAGGAATCCATGATGATAGAGGAAACCTTAGCAATGAACATGTAAGATAAGAAGACTTTAGCACATTAAAGTGATGATCACACTATGCCTCATACTACTAGAATTAACAATGTATCACATTAAGAAGGATGAGTAAGAAAAGTGCCTGTCATCAGTTCATTACATCTTTCAAAAGTTCCACTTGGAGAAATGCAGTAATCAGCCCATGAAGATTCATAGAAAAGAAATTGAAGATGTATTCCTGAAGATCATTATGTTAGACAGTTGAATTGCACTTAAAGCAGTAATGATTCTGGAGTAGTCCTAGAAAGGAAATGCAGTGACATTCTTTTAAATCAGAATGACAGACTAAGAAAAAGGTTAATGATGACAAGATTAGATTCAATATATTGATGACTGTGGGTGTGAACAGTGGAAAGCTCAATAATATAATTTATGAATGATGTCTTAATTATGGGTTAATGTGCAAACTAAAGTGAAATATCTGCATAATTTACCAAGGGAGTATCAATTGGTACTTGGTAATTTACCAAGCATCATGCCTATCAATAGAATATCAAGTGTTGTCATGAAGCAGAAGTATGATACAGGTCCTCAGGATCAAAGGATTAAGGTAAAATAACACCAAGTTAGTATCCCAGAGTTATCTACATTATTCAAGCGTGAAAAGGTCAATTACAGAGCAAAAGGATCAGTATTGTGTTCTGAAACATTATATTGAGTATTGAAGCAGTATCTTTTTCCATATATTTACATGCCTTCCTGAAGTCAGTACATATCTATCAGGCCTCTCTCTTGAAATCATTCACAACACCTTGTGAAGTCTGTTTACAGAGATATCAATTAAACATCATGAGAATGTTTTGTGGAAGATCATCTTGATAGAGCAGTCAAAGTATCTGAAGCATAAAGGACTAGTTGTGATTACCATTTGAAGCTCAAAAGTATTTTATTAATTCATCTAAATCCTTCTTCAGCACAAGGGATTTGCTGGTAATTCACCTTTAAAGAGAGATTGATTATTGACATACATACCCCATTATGTCATAAATAAAACTGCATGGTTGATAAGTGAAACTAACCAATACATTGAAGGGTTTATTTTGAAAATATAGTGTGCAAGCAGTAAAAGTCATTTGGCCTCTCATATTGAAAGATATTGCCTAATCTCACAATAAGTTGTAAACTTTGGCTTGATTCATTGTTCACATCAACAACAAGATCCTCTCAGTCTTTAAAAGTAAAGTAATTAGTTAGTTTAATATTAAGAACCTTTATTTTCTCTTTTTGCAAATAATTTCAAACCACCTAGAGTCCACCATTCTAACACTCGAGGAAAATTCATTTGTGAATGCCCCAACCCTTTTAGTCATAAAATTTTATCTATGGAACTTTTTTTATTAAGGTTCATGTTGAGATATAAATTGATTTATGTAGTTTGGGCTAATAATTTCCTTTAAATCTATGAAAATGAGGCTCAATGAGTTTTGAAACAACAAAGTATTGGTTTCTTGTTGTTGAGAGGCACTAGAATAAAGATTTCTATATTTAGTATTTTGATTTTATTTTTTAACTTTGTCCTATCAATATTGGTAAAATGTTGTAGGAACTTTGTGAGAAGAAGGTAGCAGATCAACTTCACAATTAGGTCCTTGTTATCACCAAAAAATGATCACCTAGCCATTTATAACTAGGTGGATCAAAATACACCATGTGAGTTCAATTTTACGATAGTAAAATCACTTTCACTATAACAAATAATTTAATAAACCACTTTTATTAAGTTATTTTCGATTAAAAGCCATGAAAATAATTAAAATAAACCATTATTTATTTAATTTTCTCTTGGCATAGTTTTTTTTTTAATATAAAAGGGTAGTGATTATATTAATCCGAGCCCTAACTCAAAAATTAACCAGGTGACTTACAGTTACATTTATTTTCCACTAAAGGCTCCAAATGTTGTTAAGAGATCTCATAACCTTTCAAAATTACAAAAAATCTACTATTAAACTGGAACACTGTCCTACAACTATAGATTTGAAAAATCGCTTCAACAGAAGCCTACATTTACGAAGTTGCATAATAACATAAAAAGACCCTATACACATGACTACTAAGAGATGTTTATTATTCCATGCCTGTCGGGTTGTTGAGATCTAAGCCCAGACCCTTCAAGTCATCCTCCCTTCTTTTCCTATTCTGCTGAAACTTAAGCTCCTCTAGCTGTCTCCGAAGCATGTCAATCTCATCATCCATTTGATTAATTTTTTATTTCTTGGAAATGTTCTCGTATTGGATGTTAATCATCTCCTGTTGCTGCTGATGCATGCATATATGGATAATGTGTAGCCTCGTGCGGATGTATTCCATCTCAGCAGTAAAATTATCACAGTTAACTGTCCCCAACCTACATCCTTTTCCTCTTGTAGAAGGCCCATGGGCTGACCTAGGTCCGCGTCTACCCAAAGGCCTCATGTATGAACTACCCACATCCATCATGACACCACCACTATGTTACCAAATCACTTTTCTAGAAGTATGCAACACCAAATTCTGCCAACCAACTCCCAAATATGCTCTATACTCTGCACTCTCAGGAACTACTTGCCATGATTAATTCTCCTAGAAAGGGCTAGCCACAAGACTCCCTTAATCTATTTTCCAAGCCTCAAAATTTTTTGCTTCTCACTCTCCTCCCATTCAATCTTCTTTCCACCCAAATCACCACTTTCGACCTTCTCCCCGATCGACCAGAGACCAGGGAATGCACCAATTTTTTTATCTTTCCCCTCCAACTGCCCAAAGCCACCTTTGTCACAGTCCCACCATAAATGGATAACTCCAACACTCCTTACCTCTGTGCTAACAGAGGCTGGGCCCAAAATTTCAACATAGAAGTCTTCTATTTTCCACAAAGTTAATTTCCAGTATGCTATTGAACCAACATGGGCTCCCAAGACTCTAAACTGATTCAGTCTCCTAATTACCATGGGAAATCCAGTACCCTTGACACCACCACACTCCTTCTTCTCCTCCTTGGAAAACACCCTGAGAACAAAATTAATCCCTATCACCTCTCTTTCTATGCTCACTTCTCTGGTCAGAATCTGCCTCATGGACAAACTTGAACCTGTAATGCAATTTTTTTTTACTATTCTATCTTCTAAATATCTGGAGAAACTGTATTTATAGGAGTTGAGACTAGCTTGGTTGACCTAATTTATCTGCATCATTGTGCCACCATAATATTTATTATATTCCATTTCCTTCTCGCACTTTGTGTTTTCCTAGGCTCTGTACTTCAGATTTAATTTTATCCCTCGAAAGGCTCACATGCTTCTACCATGAATGCACCGACATATCTTCCTCCTTTAGCTTCAAGCTCTTTTGTGATCTCTTCTTCTGCGTGCATAGAGGGCATGTGACCTATGGAGAAACCACTAGCTAGTACACGTCTTTAATTCACTTCCTTCTCTTCTAAATCCTATGCCATGAATCACCATTAATATTCTTTGGAAGGGAGGCCCAATGGGGATTTAGCCGGAGGGACCCAAAGTTTATGATGGGGGTGATGGGGTAGGCAATTGAGTTAGCATATACACGAGAGATGGAGGGGAGCTCAGCATGGACAAGAGAGAGGGGAGGATGAGTAATTAGGAGGAGGAGAGTAAATTAGAGAGATACGATGGGAAGGAGTGGGCATACCTAAATAGGAGGAGGGAGAGGAGCCAGGTGGAAAATTCCACCTAAATAGAAGGGGGGGAGGGGGGGAGGGGGGCCAGCCAATATGGTCTCAGCCACCAAGGGGATAGGGGAAAGGAAGGGGAGAGGGGGAGGGGGTAGAGTGGTGAGTGCGTGGGTAGGAGGAGCTTGATGGGATAAAGCTTATCCATACCCAACCAATTCCATCTATTTCTTCTCTTTGGAAGATCATCTAACTCATTTCTAAGTCCAATGTCACTATGTTTGGTATTTTCCCCATTTTTTCTCCTCATTTTAACTTTGTCATGGGAAAGGGTTTCTACCCTCTTTACCATTTACCATGATTGTCTCTCCTGCCAATAGGTAGGCTTGGTTCGCTTGTCTATCTGCCTCTTTATTTTTCCCGTAGAGCATGTGATATTATTTTTCATTTTCCAGGGTTGTTTCAATGCCTTTCGTTTTTTTTATAATTTTTTTTTAGATTGTAGTTTTGAGCCCAAGAATCCTTGACCATGTGTTTTATTACTAAGAGAGAATCCCCAAGAACGATCACTTCCCTTATTCCTTTTTCTTGTACTAGAGAAAGTCCTAACATCAGACTCGAGGCCTCTGCTTGATTGTTAGTTTTTGTCCCCACACCCCATGCATATCTTATTTCTACTTTTCCTCTGCAAATAATAATAATTCCTCCCCCACCTACCACACCAGAGTTTCCTTTATATGCTCCATCAAATTGATGGATCCAATTCCTTTGTTCTCGCATTCACTATCCATGTTCTTTGCCTTTCATTCGAAGCATCCAAGATGGTTTCGGGTTGGGGAATTTAGTGATGTTTATTTTTTCTCCCTCTTTGACCCAGGGGCCAAGCCAAATCTTATCTAAATTGTCTAAAGTGTGTTCTAGATATGGTTGATGGAATTCCATGCATGAGGAGAGATATTTTAGAGCGAATATTCTCGTTGGGATTTTAATCATTCTAAATGTGTAATATCCCCAAATGGGAAAAGCAGGAATATAGTGCATGAATATAAAAATAAAAACAAGTATCAACACATTACATGTGAGCCAAATGATAGATCCATGGTATTATGTATAACAACAATAAATGAGTACAATAATTTGGGGATCAAACCCCACAATATAGGAAAAAGAAGCCTCCAATGCCAAAATGCACCCAAAATATGTAATACACTGCTACACAAAATACTGAAGCAAGAAAAATGCAGTTTTAGTGACTAATACTGTATCTGAGACATATAAATAAATGGATATGAAAATATCATGCTCATACAAGGCCAAAAATGGAGATCTATGCTCCCATACACTTTTCCTAGACAACCCAGGAAGGGTTTCCGGAAATACACAAAATATGAATGGTGGATCTAAAGCCCTAGGGCTAAAGATGCACTAAAATTGAAGCACATAAAAGGAGGTGGATGAATGTAATGTATATTTGAAAGAAATCCTCAAAAAGACTCTCTCAATGAAGGGTTTATCCCTTCAATGTAAATCAAACACTCCAAATGGAGCACTCAACTTGCCCCTGCAAAAAATCACTAAAATAACACAAATCTAGACTGAAACTACGCTGTAGGGGATAAAATTAGCTTGGCCTGATGCCAAATATGTCAAATAATCCCAAGGGGATCCTTTACTAGCCTCCCAATGGAAGGAAACCTTCCTCCACTGCAAAACTAGTTCAAAAAACACCTAATAAGATCTTCCACTGCTGCACCCTGCAACTCAACACATCTCTCAACAGAAACTGTGTTGTACCACAAGATTGAAGCTTGGTCTGAAACTTGAATGTGGAAATGTAGTGAAAAAATCTTCCAAGAGGCCTCTCAAGGAAAGAGGTGGGATTCCCAATCAGGAACACCCAGTGCTAAAAAACACTGCAATCTTAGCGAAACAACTGAAGAAAGCTTATATGTCCAAACAGACCATATAATTTAAAACATAACATATCATAACATTAATAATACTTCTTCCATCGTCTTCCTTATAGCTTCCAAACCCTAAGCCCCATCCATTAATGACACTACTTCCATGCAATGTGTCTCCATCTAAAACTGTGTTGTCCCTCATTAAATGCCACTCCTCCATGACAATGCTATTGATTTGGTCATAGTTGACCCAGTCCACATGCTCTAGCCCCTGTTCACACCTTAGGGTGATTTATTAAGCTGAAAATATGATCCAATTTCACATGTGAAGTGGTTTTATTCCTAATAAAGATATTTATGGGTCTCCCTACCCACTTATTCATCAAAAAAGAAAGCAAAATTAGATTTAATATTCCAATTATCTGCATGCTAATTTAAAAATATTACAATCCTCCCCTCCCAAAATGTTTCTTGTCCTCAAGCAACTACAAGGATAGATCTGCAAAATATAGGGAACCTTCATCCCCATGTGAAGCTCCATCCTCAAAGCTATCATCCATATAAAATGAATCACTCTCCAGAATGGTAATTCATAGAAAAATCCTCCCATGTGAGAGGATCCTCCGAAAGACATAAGTCAATCATGTGGATCCCTTCATAAGAAAACAAGTGATATAATGTAGCAGCCACATAATGTCCCATGATACTCTTGAAGCATGAAGAAGTGTGGGAAGTTCCATTCCCAATGGACACATCCAACCAATGTGTCATCACTCCAATCATGTTCCCAAAAATAATAAGAACATCATCAACATATAGGATCATAATCAAAGTCATGTCAGATTCCATATGTAGTAATGGAGAAGGAAAATGGTCCCTCAAGTGAAACCATCATAGTTTTACTCCTAACTGCAATAGAATATGGCATGATGAGTGGTTTACCAACCACTTGTTTGCTGCCCCAATCTCATCCCAAGCTTGGGGAAGGTGTATGGTGTATGGTGCAAGTTGAGCATACCCTGCATAAGATATCATCTCCCAAAGATCTCCTAGGGAGTGGCCATCATCAATGCTGCTTATGGCCTTAGGTAGAACATGAAGTTTATAAGGAAAATTTCCCCCTCTTGGAGCAATTCCCTATACATGTATGTTAAGGAAATGCAAATACATAGTAAATGAATCATGATGTACAAAAATAGAATCTTTACCATGTACTTGGTTCAAGCTAGTGAGATGGCTCATAGATGGGCCTCCTCTCACTCCCAATGAGAAAGGAAGTGTCTATGATAACTCTACCAAAGAGTCATGTCTCTCCTCATCCTCCAAATAATCCATGTGTCTCCTCATATTTTGGTGCATCTCCTCTTTGAAGCCTTCCCAAATGAATCCCTCTAGGATAGTACGGTATGATCATATAAAACCAGTGGGTTTGGAGAGCAACCCTTCATATGCTGCACCTAGTAGCTTCTTCTTGAGCTTAGAGGCTCTATTCAAGAAGACTCTAATATGAAAATAGATGACCCCATCTACCACTATATATCTCCCATAAGATATTTGGTCATTAAGCACTCTGCATGAAAAGAGATCCTTAGAGTTTTCCACTAAAATATGGGATCTCCAATAAGGGTTAATACTCAATAATGATAGCGCTACTGATCTATTATGTGAAGCTTCTGTCATGTTGCTGCTCTCTTCTTTGACATCTCCTATGCCAAAGTCATACACTGGAATGCTGCAATATTTCCCTTGTTGCTCCTTTCTCAACGCAATATCTGAAATGAGAGTGGGTAGTGATGATGTTGGGAGAATGTCTCCCTCCTCCTTGAGCCTACCCAAGACTCTCAATGCTGTATTATGACCTCCCAATGCTCCCACTCCTCTTGCATCTATGAGTTGTGCAACATGTTGAGAGAACTCTTTGATCATCTTCCAGTCAGGGGGCCTCCCTGGTGGAATGCCTCCATGTAATATGACATCAAGGCCTAGAGTAGGCTGTCTATGTGAGTGGAATGATTCGTCCCTTCTCTCACTGTGCAAATCATCCTCGTGCTTCTATGCATAAACCTCCTGAAAAGGATGGGGGTGTATGTTTCCAATCACTGGATTTTGGCCCTCCTTCTCATCTTCTCCTACCTCCTACAAGTCATCACAGTATAAGGTGTCTTCTTTAGATGTAATCAAACCATGTACACCCAACATCTCCTTGGTGTCAAGATTCTTGATCAAAAAGGAATGATCTATCTTAGTGTGTGTCCCCAAGACTGTATTCAATGTTGGAACAGACTTCCTCCATTGTTTTATCTCATTGCCTATCAACATAGACACATGTTGCTCATGATATTCATATGTAAGATCCCTTGGAACTTATTGCAAAGATACAAGAGCTCCTCTAGTTGAAGCAATTGCTTCATCTCCATATCCAAATAGAAGTAGATCTCCTCCTATTGTCACAGCACTGGAGGATCTTCCCAGCTCTTCCTCTTCCTTCTCCTCATCTATGGAGAATGCCTCATCATTAAGAGATCCTTTTTCTTGATCTCCTTTTGAAAAAGGAGTCCTCATTTCTCCTTGAGAAGAAATTTATTGTTGAAGTGGGGCCTTTTCCCTTGGAAAAGCATGTTGTAGATCTTTAACCCCCTCAACGATGTTCTGAAATGGAGTTGGTTTCACGGATGCTTCCAACTCATGCAAAGGTTCTGATTTCTTGGGTTTGGTTTGCTTTCCCAAGGAAGTTTAAGATTGTTTCAAATAAAATATTTTCACTAACCTCCTAGTGAACTTTTCATAAGTAGATATATTTGCATTATTCAATGAAGAAGATTCAAATAACCACCAGGCATAAGCCTTACTTTCAATATGCAACATTGCTACTCTAATGGCTTCCTCTTCTGAAACTTGATGCAACTGGAAATATGTGTCTATATCCTTTACCCAAGCCTTGGTTGTGCTCTTGGGTGACCCATCAAAAGTAGGTAGAAAGAATCTACCTAAAGTGTGCTGCATGCACCCTCTCCTTCTATTGTGATGACTAGGTCTCCTCTCTTCTTTGAGTTGACAAAATCCTTGGAAGTTTAGATGCTCCTTGAATCTTCTAGATTGAGATTCATATTCTTGGAGATAGTCACCAAGAGTCTCCTCCTTTGGTGTTTCTCCTTGTTCTTCTTCTCTTGCCAGGAATGTAGGCATGGTACCACATTGTAGATATGATTGTGTGGCTAAATGCTCACACACATAATATGAAGAACTGGAGCTTTCTTCATGCATAAATATTCTTGAGGGATCTTCATGCCTTTCCCTCCCCATTCCCTTGATTTCTCTTTTAATCTCATGCATAGCTTGGAGAAGAAGTTCTGAAAACTTCTTTCCCTCCATTTCTCCAAATAATGGAGACTTGACTTTGTCTCTTCTGTGAGTCTTCTCTTTTCTGTGAGAAGATTATTCTTCTTCTGATAACACAGATTCAATGTATTCACAGGCTGAGCCAAGATTATGCTCTAATACCACTTTAATATCCACAAATGGGAAAATAAGGAATATAGTGCATGAATATAAAAATAGCAGCAAGTATGAACACATTACATGTGAGCCAAATGATAGATCCATGGTATTATGTATAACAACAATAAATAAGTACAATAACTTGGGGATCAAGCCCCACAAGATAGGAAAAAGAAGCCTCCAATGCCAAAATGCACCCAAAACATGTAATACACTACTACACAAAATACTGAAGCAAGCAAGTTAAGTTGCATCTTTGTCTGAATTTTTATGATTTTTATCAAATAAATACATACTTGTACCTGGTGTTTTTAATCGTTATTAATCCATTATGTTATTAATTAGAGGAATTTAGAAACAATAGCTATTATTCTTGTTATTAGTTAATTTGATGAGTGTTTTTAATAAATTCCTTCTTTGTTGCAGGAATGCAGTTGAGTACAAATTCACTAAATGCATAAAAGCAGTGGCTAGGTAGTTGAATTGATATAGGTGAAAATATCCAATTTGTGACAGATTGGAGCAGAATCTCTAAATTCTGAGATGTGGGTTGTGTTCAGAGCACCGTGTTTCCTATAACCTAGAAACCGTTTGGTGAAATTCAGCTTCGTGAAAGAGTTATCGTCAGGGGAATATTCCACTGAAGGCCACTCCTGAACGTGAACGTATTGGGTCTCTATGAATATTGCTACTCTGGTTATGTTTGGACAAGTTTACAACATACAAAAATGGAGTAGGTGACTTAAGTGGAATGAAATTAGGTTCTCGACAAATATACTTCACATTCCCAGCTGAAAGTACTTTTACTGAGGAAGATGTTTATAATTACTTCAAGACTTACGACCCTATGCAAAACGTGAGGATTCCTTACCATCAGAAGTGCATGTTTGGATTTGTAACTTTCAAATATCCAGAAACTATGAAGATAGTTTTGGCAAAAGGGAATCCTCACTATGTTTGTGGTGTGCGGGTTCTTGTTAAACCATACCGTGAGAAAGGGAAGCTTGGAGATAGAAAGAATTCCGACGGAGGCGAGCAGTACTCAAAATATGCGCCTTTCAATCATTTTGATGCTAAGGACTACGATCATATGCATCTGGGTCCCATAATCATGGATAATTTTGACACTATAAGAAGACACATGGAGGAGCTAGATTAAGCGATTGAACTCGAAAGGAAAAGGCTTGCTGAGTTACACTTCGTAGATGCACAAATGCTGCATTTTGCAGCAGCAGCTGAGAGCCACATCTCCTTTGCATCAACACCTCTTGTTGTTTCTCACCCCCTCGAGAATCGATTCACTAATGGATTCACATAGTATGAAATAGAATCCAAGGCATCAGAAGATCTCAACAATTTTCCTTATACCGATCATTTTGGGTATCTTCTTGAAGTATTGGAGAATAAAAAAGATGAGCCCAAGCAGGAGGAAAATGATGATCAAGAAAGCTATGGCCATAACCTTCCAGATAGTCCATTTTCAAATCTCAATGGATCCAATGGTATTAAAACAATATTATATACTTCAGAGAAAACATTGGGGAACATGCCCACTATTTCCAGAGCTTTAACACAAGCATCAACAACATCTGTTATCAATAAGATGTCATTCTGGAATCAAAGAAATTAGCGTGTAGCCACTTATTTTGTTTGAAATGTGTGCCAATGGTAATTAAATTTTTGAATATTGAGGAGTGCCCTATCTATTTGCAACAATACAAGGGCAACCAGGTCTTTAAACTTTCTGAAAGGAGAGATTTACAATTTGATTGTTACTTGGGAGACAAGAGGTGAAACAAACGGTCGTAGCTACCCTTGGAGAATCTGGCATGAACCTTTCAGATGATGTGGCTGAAAGTATCATTGATATGACATTCGAGGAGGAAGATACGAAACATGATGGGAAGATCGATAAGGACGAGTGGAGGAGTCTCGTTCTGCAACATCCTTCTCTGTTAAAAAAACCCATGACTCTTCCATATCTAAAGGATATCACAACATCGTTCCCAAGCTTTGCGTTTCACTCCGAGGTGGAGAATACATGATTATACTCCAGTGGTCATTCGATAGCCTTAAATGCACAAAATGTAGCATGCAGTGGTGTGCTTTGGGGAATTTCTGATCAGGGATAATAGCTACCGGTCGTGGCACCCATAACACACATCGTTTCAACCATACATTATAGATTGGGGATAATCCAGGCTTAATGGCATTCTGAGAGGCGTAAAAGGAGAATCACAGCCTTCGTCGAGCTCTTATCAATTTTCCATCCTTAAAATAATTGTTGAAGCTGCCTTACGATACCTCTGCCAGCAGTGTGTGAAGTTACATTCTTCCAGAAGCCAATTGCAACTTCCAACAACAACAAAATCCCACAAAAAGGAGAACATTTTCCTGAATTGACATTCTATTTTAAAACCAATTCTCATTCCCGCAATTTGTAAAACAAATAATCTTCTATTAGAAGCTCTAGTTTTGCAATTAAAATGTATAAATATTAGCTGCCGTAGTGGATCAAGGGAGGTCGATAGAGTGAGGGGAGGTAGTAGCTGTAGAATGGAGAAGTCGATGCATTAAGAATGAAGCAATCGATGTTGGAAATGATTGTCATTGATGGCAAAGGAGGTAGCAGATGCAAAAAAAGGAACAATTACAAGAAGACAAAGACAGTCAATGGAGGCAGCAAAGAGGAAATGAATACAAAATAACAAACATGAAGCAGAGGCAGTTGTGTAAGAAAACTAAGTTGTGTATGAAGAAGGATTGGTTTCAGTATTATATGGATATTGTTGATACAAGAATTCTGTGGCAGCCAGTATATAACTATCAAAGTGTGACTATTGCATATGTGTATCCTTGGTGTGTTGAATAAATAAACTCTGTGGTGAGGGTTTTGTGGAGTTCTACAGAAAAATGAAGAAAAATCCTTGAAGATCTGCTTGTATGTTCAGTAATGAGAATGTGTTCCTGATGAAAGGCTTCGCCTCTGTCTTTAGTAATCTGAATAGAAGTCTAACTGGATGCTCTGTGCTCCAGAGTCCAAACTGTATGCGCTTGTGGGGAGGATATACAAACCCTGTGACGAGAATTCCATATGAATGAGACCCTGTAGCAGAGTATTTATAAGAAATGCATAATGAACCTCTGCATAAGAATAAACAAAACCGTGTTATGTATGGTGGAACTCTGCATCAGAATATAAAAGAACCATTTATAACAACAAACCATGTTGAAATATGCAGTATGAATGAAGGCGGAACCATAATAGTAACAAAAATAAATATATATATATATACATATAATTGAAATTGTTGGAGAACAGAACCCGGAGTAAAATTTTGGATCGAAACCTGGAGTGGAGAACGAAACCTTGCAAGAGGAACAGTGAAGTGGTTTAGCGTGAACAGTAAAAGCCGTAAGTAGATTTCATCGCATCGCCTATCGACCATAAGTGGTATTTCCCGGAGGAGCAGCAATTCCATTGATTGATCAACACGTGTCCTCGACCGACATACCAAAACCATCGTTTAACGTGCGCCTTCGCGCATTAACTATCGTGCAAGACCTGAGGCCAAATAAACTGAGGCCCAGGTGATGCGAATGAGCCGACCATCTAGCAGTGATGCTTGTTGGGCTCCCCGCACGAGGATATCATGATCCGGAGGTCACCGAACAGTGAGAACAGTTTGTGATCTTTAGTATGTGTCATCCCCGAGAGGCGATCATACAAATGGTGGAACATCTTATCATTTTAAATTATTATAGTCTTAATATAAAGATTGATGGAATATATTCAAAGAAGAATGCCTTCAACGTTTCAAGGTTCGGAGACAATACATAAATTCGAGATATCACCATTTGGGTTATTAATATAAGGCGACAACCTTGGTTATAATGTTCGACAATAAAGTTGAAACTCGTAAATATATTACATATTACCACGGGTCTTGACATTTGATCAATTACAAATATAGTTTAAATATGCGAATGACGGGTTATCCGTGTGAACGAATTGCAGATATTATATACACTGGGATAGTTTACAGGTGATTAAACACAGAGATGAAAGTTTGTGAACAAGAAAAATATAGGGATTCAAAAGAGCAGTGAACAGGTGAAATGTACACATGACAGTAAAAAAAGAAGATGCAGAACAACTTCTTAACTACAGTAGAAAAAGACAAAATCCAGTAAAGCCAAAGTTGAGAAGAGGAGCTGAGTGATATTGAAATATGTAATTGACAATGTGAATGTAAATGATGTAATTATTTTTATTGTTTGTGATGCAAAGGCAAGTATCCTAAAGAAAAGACAAAGTCCCACTGTAGCATGGAAATTTTTACATATTTCTATAATTTTAAAATGAGTTGGATAAATGAAAAGGTAGAAGGAAAAAAGTCAGGACTACTCACTTCAGATTCCCTGAGGAATGTAAAGAGTCATGTAATGAACCTCTATATATAATATA
Source organism: Pinus albicaulis (assembly GCA_034641835.2). NCBI lineage: Eukaryota > Viridiplantae > Streptophyta > Pinopsida > Pinales > Pinaceae > Pinus > Pinus albicaulis. The sequence goes on from CM076580.1 coordinate 233,750,958, forward strand.
TCACATTGATATGCACAAGGAGAGGTTAGAGAGTGAGAGAGAGCAAATATTGAGAATGCAGAATATAGAAGAATAAGGCAGAGAAGATTAAGAGAAGGAGAGCAGAAAGAGAAGCTACAGAACAGAGCTGATATCTGAAGTAAATCAGCAAACATTCAATTTGATAAATTGAAGGGAGTTGGTGCTTCCTTGCAAGTTGTAGCTTGCAGAATTGAGGTAGGAGCCTCCTGTAGGTTGGTGCCTGTAGAAAAACAGTGGTGAGAGGGAGTTGGAGCTTGCCCTTGCATCACAACAATAATAAGATGTGGTTTTCTACCTTTATGGGTTTCCACTTATATCTGGTCTCTGTGCATGATATTTATGTATTGATCTGATATGTATCATCTGCTTAATACCTGTTGTACTCATATTAAGTCTACTTCTATATTAAACTAATACTTGCTGCTTACATTCTAAGATTACTCACACATTAAATTGGATATGAAATGAAGATGTCAATAAGTTTAATGAAAAGTTTTAAAAGATCAGGAATGTATTAAACTGATTCACCCCCCCCCCTCTCAGTTTAATTAAAGGTTCAACAATTGGTATCAGAGCCAGTTCCTTGTATATCAGTCTAACAACTGAAAGGAGATCCTAGGCTATCAAGATGACAAGTCAAGAAGGAAGCTCAACCAATAAAGCCCCTTTCTTTACAGGTGCAAATTATGCCTTTTGGAAAATCAGAATGAAAGCATATATAATGTCTTTAGGATTAGAAGTTTGGGATGATGTGGAATTTGGATATGTCACAAAGTCAACTGATTCAGAGAAAGAAGCTAAACAAAGCTTTGTAGCTAATGCAAAAGCAATCAATGCAATCTTAAATGGACTATGTGAAGCTGAGTTTATCAAAATAATGCACAGTAAGACTGCCAAAGATATGTGGGACACTCTAGAGAATATCCATGAGGGAAATAAAAAGGTTAAGACTGCCAAACTTCAAGTATATAGAGCCCAGTTTGAAAATTTAAAAATGAATGATGATGAAGATGTTGGAAGCTTCTTCTTAAAAGTTGCAGAAATTGTTAATAATATGAAAGCTCTTGGAGAAACCATGCCAGAAAGTATAATTGTTCAAAAGATTCTAAGATCTCTTCCATCCAGATTTAATCCCAAGGTGTCTGCTATAGAAGAAACAACCGATTGGGAGACCTTGACCATGAACCAACTACTTGGAAATCTAACAGCATATGAGATGAGGCTTCCACAGAAGAAACCAAGTACGAGGGAGGCAATTTTTAAAACAAAAAAGAAGAAATAAGAAAAGGAAGACATATGCTCTTGCTCTGATGAAGAAGAAGCTAAATTTGTCAAGAAACTAGATAGAGGCTCAGGTAGATACAAAGGTAAACTACCCTTCAAATGCTTTAACTGTGGAAGAGTTGGACATTATGCTGCTAAGTGTCCTCACAAGAAAGTAAGGAATCAAGCTCAAGAATCAGAGAAAAATACATCAAAGAACTGGCAGAAAGGAAATAAATTTAGCAGAAAATCCTTCTATGCTCAACAGAAAATGACGATTACATGCGAAGAATGGATAGATCCTCGGAAGAAGAACCTACGGGTACAGCGATGGCCATAGAAGAACTTGAAGGTCTCCTGCTAGAAGATGAAGAAGAAGAAAGTGAAGTTGACCTTGAGGGGGAGCTAAGAAGTGCCCTGGAGGAGATTGAAAGACTCAAACTAAAATGCAGAAAACAAAAAGAGATTCTCCTCAAATATGTGAAAGAAGAACAAAATTCAGAAGTCCTCATGCAGCTGAAGGTAAAGCTTGAAGAAGCCAAGAAGATTGAAGATATGTTACTTCAACAAATCAAGGATAAAACTCGAGAACAAGAGAAGCTGGAAGAAGAAATTGTATGTATGAGGAAGAAATTAGGAAGTGCCCAACAGAAAGTGTCTATATACCCTTCTCAAATGACAAGCTCTGGTAAGTTGAATGAAATCTTGGATGCTCAAAGATCTCCTCTAATAAAAACTGGGATAGGCTATGAAGGAGAATCAAGTAAAGGCAAAGAAAAAGAAAACAAAAATATATTTTTTGTGAAAGCAAAGAAGGCTGATGAAGCACCTCAAATAATTCCTACAAAAGAAGAAGCATGTAAGGAGGAAGACAGAACCCAGAAGAATCCTCGAATAACAAAGAATGAAAGAAATACTCAGACAACAGAAAAAGGTTCATATAATCCTGAGTTTGTCAAATTTGCAAACCATCAAAGGAGATCCTTCCCTCCTATGAAGAATGCCACCTGCTATGTCTGCCACAAGCTGGGACACATTGCTGCCTACTGTCATGCAAGGAGGAGTAATTCAAACCAGCTAAAGATGCAAACATCAAAGAGACTGTCTCAAATAAACAACTGGAGAAAACAACCTCACATCAGGTATGCAAGTTGCTTCTATGGTTACTGTTTTTATTGTAAAGAATTTGGCCATAAAATCATTGAGTGTAGAAAGTATGGACAAAGATTGATTTTCAACACTTCAAGGAGGTTTATGAATCAAAGAAAGTCTGCTCATACTCACAATTTTGCAAAAACTATGATCAAATGCTTTATGTGCAATCAAGCTGGACATATGCCTTCCAAATGTCCTCTAAAAGGATGCAATTCATCACCTCACAAAAGATATCAAACATAAGGATGCCTCCAATGGAAAAAGAAGGAGAATAAGTGTGACCTGGCTCTAACTGCTCAAGATCTGAAAAGCCAGTGGTATTTGGACAGTGGCTGCTCTAAACACATGACAGGAGACAAAAGTAAGTTCATTACTCTTGATAAAAAGAAATCTGGTAATGTTACTTTTGGCAATGATAAGTCAGGAAAGATCAGAGGAAAGGGTTCAGTAAGCATAGATAATGGCAGAGGAAAGGCCCAAGATGTACTATTTGTAGATGGGCTGAAAGAAAATTTATTAAGTGTCAGTCAGATGTGTGACAAAGGCTGTGAAGTTCTCTTTAGAGCACAATATTGTGAAGTCAGATCAAGCACAACAGGAAAGACTCTGCTCAAAGGTGTTCGAACAGAGAGTAATGTTTACATAGTAAAAGAGGAGGATGAAGCCTGCCATCTTAGCAAACTTGAGGATTCATGGTTATGGCATAGGAGACTGGGACATCTCAGCTTCGACCATATCATCAGACTGAGCAAGAAGAAAGCTGTCAGAGATATGCCAGAAATAAAAAGGCCTTCAAATACGATATGCAAATCTTGTCAATTGGGGAAACAGATTTGCACATCCTTTAAATCTAAAGATGAGCTATCAACAAGAAGACCACTTCAGCTTGTACACATGGATCTATGCGGATCTGATAGAACTAAGACACCCAGTGGAGAATCCTACTTCATGCTGATAATAGATTATTTCTCCAGAATGACATGGGTTTCTTTTCTCAAGAAAAAATTAGAAGCACTGGACAAATTTAAGATATTCAAAGCATTAGCAGAAAATCAAACAGGATGCAAACTAAAATGTATCAGATTAGATATAGGAGGATATTTTACAGATTATGACTTTGTTGACCTATGAAATGAGCATGGCATAAAACCTCAATTCACTATTGCAGGAACACCTCAGCAGAATGGAGTAGCAGAAAGACAAAACAGATCTGTTCAACAAATTTCCAGAGCCATGATGCAAGAGAATAATTTTGCTCAATCCTTCTGGGCAAAAGCAGTGCACACAACAGTACATATCCTTAATAAAGCTCACTTAAGGCCAAGCAGTGACAAGACTCCCTATGAACTATGGCATGGAAAGCCTGCTTCAATCAAACATTTCAGAATCTTTGGAAGCAAATGTTACATAAAGAATAATGATGAAAACCTTGGGAAATTTGATGCAAGAGCAGATGAAGGGATTTTTCTAGGATATTCTTCCAAAAGTAAAGGGTACAGGTGCTATAACAAGACTCTTTGGAAAATAGTTGAAAGTATTGATGTGAGATTTGATGAAGAACTTCCAAACAATACAAGAGATACAGACTGTTACATTCCATCAGAAAATCATGAAGAAGAGGACCAAGATGATGATGAAACAAGAAAAACATCAGAAGATGCTGGACTGAACTCAAAAACCTCCTCAAGATACACTCAAAAGAACCATCCAGAAGAACAAATCATAGGAGACAAGAGTGTAGGAGTGCAAACAAGAAGACAGCTAACTGAACAGACAGAAGAAGTATACATAGCAATGTTATCACAAATAGAGCCAAAGAAGTTTGAAGAAGCCAACAAGGACAAGTATTGGGTAAAAGAAATGAATGAAGAATTGGACCAAATTGAGAAGAACAATACCTGGGAACTAGTTCCTAGACCAATTGAGAAGAATATCATTGGTTCAAAATAGGTATTCAAAAACAAAATGAATGAGCAAGGACAAGTAATCAGGAATAAAGCCAGGCTGGTCTGCAAAGGATACTCACAAATTGAAGGACTTGATTATGAAGAAACATTTGCCCCTGTAGCCAGAATGGAAGCTATCAGAATGTTTCTGGCATTTGCATGCTATCAAAACTTCAAAGTATATCAAATGGATGTAAAATCTGCATTTCTGAATGGAGACTTAGAAGAAGAAGTCTACATGGAACAACCACAAGGCTTCTCATTGACAGAAAAAGAAGACTATGTGTGCAGACTAAAGAAGGCCCTATATGGACTGAAACAGGCTCCTCGTGCTTGGTACTCAAGATTGGATAAATATTTGCAAAAACAAGGCTTTAAGAGAGGTGGAGTAGATAGCAATCTATACATAAAATCCCATGAAAATGAACTCCTAATTGTTGTAGTATATGTTGATGACATCATGTTTGGAAGCAACAGAGATGAAGTAGAAAAAGGGTTTGCTGATGAGATGAAAACAGAGTTTGAAATGTCTATGATTGGAGAGCTCAGTTTCTACTTGGGACTGCAAATTCAGCAAAAGAACACATGTACATTCATCTCACAAGAAAAATACTTAAAGGAAATGCTGAAAAAGTTCAAAATGGAGGACTGCAAACCTGTGTCAACTCCCATGACCACAGGTTTCAAGTTGTGTGTTGATGATGGGTCTGCTGATATAGATCAAAAACTCTACAGATCCATGATAGGAAGCCTGTTGTATCTGACAGCATCAAGACCAGACATCATGCTAGAAGTAGGACTAGTGGCAAGATATCAAGTAGCACCTAAACAAAACCATCTTCTGGCAGTCAAAAGAATATTTAGATATCTACAAGGAACAACACAGTATGGACTTTGGTATCCAAAAGCCAAAAACTTCACTTTATCAGCCTAAACAGATGCAGATTGGGCCAGCTTTGTGGATGACAGGAAAAGTACAAGTGGAGGTGCTTTCTATCTAGGAGAAAGTCTGGTGGCATGGTTAAGCAAGAAACAAACATCCATCTCTCTATCTACAGCAGAAGAAGAATATATAGCAGCAGCAGCATGTTGTACACAAGTCATGTGGATGAAGCAAACTCTTCAAGACATGAAGGTAAGCATTTATGAACCTATCTCAATCAAATGTGATAATACAAGTGCTATAAGTATATCTAAAAATCTTGTAGTTCACTCAAAAACTTAACATATTCCAATAAAGTATCATTTGCTTCCTTGAACAAGTGGCTCAGAAGACAGTAAAGCTGGAGTATGTACCAACGAAAGAGCATACAACTAATATATTTACCAAACCTCTTGCTAGAGAACCATTTCAATATTTGAGAGATAAACTAGGGGTAGTATCTGCAGATGCTACTCTCTGATATAAAAAGAAATCACAATCTCAGGGGGAGAACAAAAATGAAAATATCATTCTCAGGGGGAGATCAACCAGCAAGGAAAGCATGAATTAGGTCCTCAGGATCAAAGGATAAAGGAAAAAGAACACAAAGTTACTATCCTAGAGTTATCTACATTATTCAAGCATCAAAAGGTCAATTACAGAGCAAAAGGATCAGTATTTTGTTTTGAAACATTATATTAAGAATCTGAAACATAAAAGACGAGTAGTGACTATCATTGAAGCCTCTCAGCATTTTTAGTTGCTGAATACAATCATACATCTCAAAGTGTTCTCTGAACAAGTCTTATACATCACTATGGAGCAGCATGGTACAAAATCAGCAGAAGAGGGCCTAAACATAACTCAGAGAGAGGAAATGCAGAATGCAAACTAGGAAATGACCAACCCTTTTGCCATTGATGACAAAGGGGGAGGAAAAGAAAAAAGGGACTTCTAATAGGCAAGCAGAAGAAGCAGAGGATTATTGGTGGAGTGTTTCCGTTAATGCCAAAGGGGGAGACTGTTGGAAATGATTGTCATTGATGGCAAAGGAGGTAGCAATGGAGGCACCAAAGAGGAAATGAATACAAAATAACAAACACGAAGCAGAGGCAGTTGTGTAAGAAAACTAAGTTGTGTATGAAGAAGGATTGGTTTCAGTATTATATGGATATTGTTGATACAAGAATTCTATATGAAAGAGCTATGATATATAACCATATATGCATTAATGAATTAATTGCATATGTGTATCCTTGGTGTGTCGAATAAATAAACTTTTTAGTGAGGGTTTTCTGGAGTTCTACAGAAAAATGAAGAAAAATCCTTGAAGATCTGCTTGTATGTTCAGTAATGAGAATGTGTTCCTGATGAAAGGCTTTGCCTCTGTCTTTAGTAATCTGAATAGAAGTCTAACTGGATGCTTCGTGCTCCAGAGTCCAAATTGTATGCGCTTGTGGGGAGGATATACAAACCCTGTGACGAGAATTCCGTATGAATGAGACCCTGTAGCAGAGTATTTATAAGAAATGCATAATAAACCTCTGCATAAGAATAAATGAAACCGTGTTATGTATGGTGGAACTCTGCATCAGAATATAAAAGAACCATTTATAACAAGAAACCGTGTTGAAATACGCAGTACCATAGTCAAAGGCGGAACCATAATAGTAACAAAAATATATATAATTGAAATCGTTGGAGAACGGAACCCAGAGTAAAACGTTGGATCGGAACCTGGAGTGGAGAACGGAACATTGCGAGAGGAACAGTGAAGTGGTTTAGCGTGAACAGTAAAAGCCGTAAGTAGATTTCATCGCACCGCCTATCGACCATAAGTGGTATTGCCCGGAGGAGCAACGATTCCATTGATTGATCAACACGTGTCCTCGACCGACATACCAAAACCGTCGTTTAATGTGTGCCTTCGCGCATTAACTATCGTACCAGGACACGGAGCGAAATAGACAGGAGCCGTCGATCTGGTGGGCTGACATCTAACGGTGATCGCTTGTTGACCCGCACGAAGGTTAATAAAGGAGTCAGGAGGTTAAGCCAGGTACAGTGGGCGCGTTTGATTGGTCTTTGACTATATTGTGGGCCCAGGGCGGAGTCATACAAAATGAATTGGTTTATTTATGTTTTTCGGTGTATTATAGTCTTAATATAAGGTTCGACGGAATATGTTAAAAGAGTTATAACCGCGTTTCCAAGGTTCGGAGATAATACATAAGTCGGAGATATGTGTAATACATTCGGGTTATTAATATAAGGTGACAACCTTGGTTATAATGTTCTACAATAAAGTTGAAACTCGTAAATATATTACATATTACCACGGGTCTTGACATTTGATCAATTACAATATAGTTTAAATATGCGGATGACGGGTTATCCGTGTGAACGAATTGCAGATATTATATACACTGGGATAGTGAACAGGTGATTAAACACAGAGATGAAAGTTCGTGAACAAGAAAAATACAGGGATTCAAAAGAGCAGTGAACAGGTGAAATGTACATATGACAGTAAACAAAGAAGATGCAGAACAGCTTCTTAACTGCAGTAGAAAAAGACAAAATCCAGTAAAGCCAAAGTTCAGAAGAGGAGCTGAGTGATATTGAAATATGTAATTAAGAATGTGAATGTAAATGATGTAATTATTTTTTATTGTTTGTGATGCAAAGGCAAGTATCCTAAAGAAAAGACAAAATCCCACTATAGCATGGAAATTTGTACATATTGCTATAATTTTAAAATGAGTTGGATAAATGAAAAGGCAGAAGGCAAAAAGTCAGGACTACTCACTTCAAATTCCCTGAGGAATGTAAAGATCATGTAATGAAATCTATATATAATATCTGATGCACAAAGGAGAGGTTAGAGAGTGAGAGAGAAAATATAGATACACAGAATATAGAAGAGAAAGGCGAGAGAAGATTAAGAAGAGCGAAAGAGAAGCCCTACAGACGGAGACTGATTTTTGAAGTAAATCAGTAATAAGTGTTTGATAAATTGAAGGGAGTTAGTGCTTCCTTGCAAGTTGTAGCTTGCAGAATTGAGGTAGGAGCCTCCTGTAGGTTGGTGCCTGCAGAAAAACAGTGGTGAGAGGGAGTTGGAGCTTGCCTTTGCATCACAACAATAATAAGATGTGGTTTTCTCCTTTATGGGTTTCCACTTATATCTGGTCTCTGTGCATGATATTTCTGTATTTATCTGATATGTATCATCTGCTTAATACCTGTTGTTCTCATATTAAGTCTACTGCTATATTAAACTAATACTTGCTGCTTACATTCTAAGATTACTCACACATTAAATTGGATATGAAATGAAGATGTCAATAAGTTTAATGAAAAGTGTTAAAAGATCAGGAATGTATTAAAATGATTCACCCCCCCCCTCTCAGTTTAATTAAAGGTTCAACAGTCGATCCATTAGAGGAGAATTAGCTGCGCACTAAAAGGGAGGGCACAGAATTGATAAGTTCATCCATCAATTTGATAGAGCGCAGATGAAGCAATGAGTTTGTCAATTAGAAAGCATAATTTCCCATCTCCAAAATCAATTTTTGAAGATGTAGAGAGCGCAGAATCAATTAATCCGTCATTTAGACAAGGAGAAATTAAATGTCTCAGGTGTAAAGGTTGAGCTTCTCAAGGTCAATTTGCTCAGATGTAGATCCGACATCAAATTTCCCAGGAGATGATGTATTTGTTGATTAATATTTGAAGCAATGTTTTGTTTTGATTTAATAAATTTTGGCTCTGCATTTATTTGTTTTTATGTAAGCATTGTAATTTTTGTTTTTAACGTTGGGTTAGTTTTGGACTTGCTCCAGGGAGTGGCAAGAATCCACCACAACATGGAGTCGAGTCCTCATTTTTCATAGCTTTAGGATTTGTTTAATTTGTAGAATTATCTTTTTCTTTAAATTGTTTTTAAATAGCATCTAATTCTGCACTTAAATTATTTTCTAATTTTTGAGTTTAAATATGTAATTAGAACAGATTGTAGATGCTTTGAATTTGAATGTGTTAACATTGCTCATTTAAAATATTAAATCATTGTTTGCATTATCTGATTTCTTTGAATGTTTGTAGGATTTAGATGCTTGTTTGTGCATGATTTCACTCAATAATTAGATCTCTTTTAATTAGAATTTGTTTTGTTTTAGATCTCTTTTTAATTATATTCTTTATTGTTTTTATAGTGTAATCATTTCCATATGTGAGCAATTTTGAGTGTGGATTTTGTTAAGTAGAGATATCAAGTTTAAATGTAGTTAAATGATTCGATTTGAAGTAGGCTTGCTTGCTTTTTAATAGTTCATTTTCATTTAGATTAAAATATTTAAATAGTTTTTAATGGGATTCTTAAGTGTTATTTTATAGAGTGAAATGGTTTCTTTTAGCAATAGATAGAATTGCAATTTGTTAATTTAAATATTGAATTTTTTATCAAGAGTAACTTTAGTTAGTTTAAGGTTTGAAGTTATTATTAGGGTAATGTGTGTGTTCTTTTAGTTATCTCAAGTCTTAGTTTCAAGTGTTAGTTTCAAGTTGATGAGAGGAATAAATAGATCACAGTTTTCAAGATATCATAGGAGATTTTAAAAGTAGAATTTAAGTGCAAGAATGATCTAGAATTGCTGTGTAGTTTAATTACAGTATGGAGTTTGCTTGATAGGGATTAGTTCAGTGACTTTCATTTTTCAAGATTTTTTATTTGCGAGAAAATTCGTGTTTCATTCCAGTATCTAGTTTATCATTACAAAGGAATATATTTATACTCTTACCATTAAGCTGAGCCAATACGTAGTACAAATTGCGTTTACGACTCTCAGATTGATAATTAATATTGAGAGGTTTAATCTTACAATTAAGCCGACCAACATTTTGGCGCCGTTGCTGGGGAGTTTTATTTTGGTTTAGGTAAAAGTGTCTTATAGAGTTTCAAGGGTATTGCAGGACATCAGGGGGCAGAGAGTGTACGGTAAGACGTGAGTGAAGAGCCACGCATCTACTATTGTGGGGTTTCTCCTAAGTCTGGCCATCTTGCGTATCTCTTGAAATTTTATATCCTTTAGGTGTAGAAGTAGAAGCAGACTTTAGACATTTAATTTCCAAATTGTTTTGCGTTTAATAGATTAAATAGTACTTTCATTCGGCATTTTCCTTTCATGCAAGTGTGGTGAGCTTTATTTCAACCAGTATCTTTTAAATCCATTTATCTTCAGAATCTAATATTCAACGTTATATCATTTTTGGGGTGCTGTAAGAACCCTTGCATACTAATCCATGTGATGACAGAATGTACCAGTTTGCTTGTTGAAGACAAGAAGATGGTATTTTGAGGAATCATTCCATGAGGAGTTTTGATGCTGCTACAGAGACGAAAAACTCATTCAATGAAGAATTCACAAGTGCTGAATTTAATATCTTGCTTGAACATAAATTTAATATAATTAAATCTTTGATTTCAAAATTTGATGATCTGTAGGAACAAGAGAAGGATGAAGAACCACTGCTTATCCTATGTGCCAACTGTAGAAACAAACACTGCCTTGGAAAGTGTCCACTTAATGGTCTAACAGTTTTCAAAATTTGCGAGGATGGTCATGCAACCGAACATTTCCCATCACTGCCATGATTACGAAAGGTACTCAGGGAATCAAGTAAGGAATTGAATCAACCTCCAGGTATAACTCAAAACCCAACACCATTTGATACATGGAATAATGATTATTTTCCTGAGAAGGTTGCTCAACATGTTTATAATCCTGGAATTTCATGGAAAACTTTTAATCCTCCTCCAACTGAATATCCTACTTCATGGCCGCAGCAGCCCTCGCCTTGGCTGCCATCCTCGAGTGATATATCTCCATGGCCTCAAGAATTGTTTGGATCTTTATCTCTAGAGAAATCTCCCATGAAAATTCAATCATATGAGCACCAAAAACAACCACAATATATTTCCAATGCACCATTAAGTTATCCTCTTCCATGGTCCCAGCCATATGTGCAACCATACCCTAACCCTAATCCATACCCTAGTTCATACCCTAGACCTAACCTTAATCCACACCCTATACCTAACCCTAATTCTAATTTAAAACCTAGACCTAACCCTAGTCCAAAGCCTAATCCTAATCCAAATCCAAACCTTAGTCCAAGCATTAACCAAAACCCTAACCTAAACCATGTTTTAAACCCTAATCTAAACCATCAGGTTGCACAGCAGTTTGAACCACCTATTCTTCCTATTGATTCCTCTATTGAACAAAATTTCACACCTTCTATGTTGGAAAAGGGAATGAATTTGGAAAATTTCCCCAATATCGCAGACCATTCACCTCGGGAAGATATAATTCAAAGAACACAAGAGGAGGAATATTTCATTGGAACTTGTTCTAAAAATGTTGTTGAAACTCAAAACCCTAGAATCTCTCTCAACCATTCTTGTCAATTTGAAAAGCAGATATTTGAGCCTAAAATTGAGGGATTTATCTTTTGTCTTTTACCAGATTCTTTGTGCCTCTAGGAGAGTGACTATCAAACTGTGAAATATTTGCATCAGTTGGAGAATCATAAATATGTGGATTCTATTGAATCATGGTCTCAAGCAGTCATTAAGCCATCTTATTTCCTCAACACTCAGAAACTCTTGGTACCATATCAATTAAAGCAACAAGTTTCTCATGCTTTCGTATGTCTTGAAGTCTATTCATTAAAACTAAGTGTGATTATAATCAGCATTTTGTTACGCACATGGCTTCATTGGAAGTAATCCTATACTTAAACGGGAGTTTTTCGCCTCTTAGGGTAACGTAGGGTAGGAGAATAAATAAATAAAGAAGTTACAATGCTATTAGGGTTTTGAATTTTAAATAATGCCTGTTAAAACTACTATTGATACACATTAGTTGTGATCACACACATTTGTGACAAATCTTGTTGAGTACAATTTGCTCTAATGCCTCATGATTTTTCAAAAAGTATCTATGATTAATCGCTCTAGTAAGTTGTCGTCTCGGATATAAATTTTCAGTTGCCCTTAGAAGGTACTATTGGAAAACCCCTATGGTGGACCACTCTTGTTAAGATCATAATGAGATATTCAGGAGAACACTAGCATTCTTAACTCAAAGAATCTTTTAGTCATTGTCTGGGATATCTTTAACAAGTCTTTAGGGTAAAGGAATTAGCTAGCAATGATTAGTCATTAAAAAACTTTCACGCCATCCTGTACTCTTAAGGAGTAGATATGTCTCCCCACTTATTAAGTAACCTTTAAGGTTAATCATAATCAGAGCTTACAAAGATTTAGGGAAGGATAGGAGGTCTCATGATGAGTCAACCTACCACGATCATGAGACCTAGCATGCATGACATTACTGCTCCTGGTCACCAAGCCAGAGTAATGGCTTTCAGCCAAAAAGCTGGAAGACAGGAGGTCTCATCACAAGCTGACCTGTTCATCCATGTTATTTCTTATGAGTGGCACTACCATCAGCTGGTTACCAAGCCAGGATAATGGCCTTCATCTAAAAAGTCAAATAAGCTAACTCTGAATCTGTATCTAGTAAGTGGGATACTGACATTTCACTAGGTTAAAAAGACATCCCTATCAAGGTTATGGACACCTGCGGGCAACAGGGCCATGTATGTGGTATTAAAGTTAACTGCATACTATGATTTGTTTGGTTATCCTTCTCTTTCCCTAAGACTCATCATTTTTCTTGGACAATTTTTTTAAGACAATTTGAACATGATGCTTTGAGTTCTATCTTTCAAAAATCAAGAATCTTTGAATGCTGTGGTACCCTTAGTGAAGGTAATTCTTTGTACTAGATTAAGAGAAAGTCTATTTTCGAATCCGGATAACAACAAAATTTAGAGTGTTCAAATAAAGAGGTTACTTATTGGTATCATAGCTCACTTTAATTTTCATGGTATTCAGAGTGATGAAATGCTCAATGATGACTACTCACAAGGTGTTGGTTGCCGACAATGTGTATTGATTGTAGTTTCCTCTAAATATGTTCTGCATGAGCTAGGTACAAGATTGCTATAGTAGGTGCATGAAACCTGTGGTAGCATTTTTGCACCTCTTCAGTAAAATTTGATTTTCATCATAAGACTTTGGGCAGAAACAAAAATTCATTTGGGACAAGGTAACAAGTTTGTGCAACAATATTTTCTCCATAAATGTTACTTTTGGTACCTGATATTTTTTTATCATCTCACATGGTTTTAGCTGGTGCCGTAATAATAATGTTGCGGGTTAATAAATGCATTAAAATATCAAGCTAAACTCTTTGCTGACATTTTCCCTACCTTATTTCATCATCTTATAGTTTTTTCTTACACGAGGACATGCAAGAAGTTCAGCGTGGGGGGATGTTCAGCTGCATCTTTGTCTGAATTTTTACGATTTTTATCAAATAAATACATACTTGTACTTGGTGTTTTTAATCATTATTAATCCATTATTTTGTTAATTAGAGGAATTTAGAAACAAAAAATATTATTCTTGTTATTAGTTAATTTTATGAGTGTTTTTAATAAATTCCTTCTTGGTTGTAGGAAGGCTCGGTGTAGGAATGCAGTTGAGTACAAATTCACCAAATGCATAAAAGAAGCGGCTGGGTAGTTGAATTGATGTAGGTGAAAATATCCAATTTTCGACCAAATTGAGCAAAATCTCTAAATTCCGAGACATGGGTTGTGTTTAGAGCACCGTGTTTCCTATAGCCTAGAAACCGTTTGGCAAAATTCAGCTTCGTGAAGGAGTTATCATCAAGGGAATATTCCACTAAAGACCACTCCTGAATGTGAACGTATTGGGTCTCTATGAATATTGCTACTCTGGTTATGTTTGGACAGGTTTACAGCATGCAAAAGTGGAGTAGGTGACTTAGGTGGAGTGAACTTAGGTTCTCGACAAACATACTTCACATTCCCAACTGAAAGTACTTTCACTGAGGAAGATGTTTGTAATTACTTCAGGACTTATGGCCTTGTGCAAAACGTGAGGATACCTTACCAATAGAAGTGCATGTTTGGATTTGTAACTTTCACATATCTAGAAACTATGAAGATAGTTTTGGAAAAAGGGAATCCTCACTATGTTTGTGGTGCGCGGGTTCTTGTTAAACCATACCGTGAGAGGGGGAAGCTTGGAGATAGAAAGAATCATGACGGAGGTGAGAAGTACTCAAAATATGCACCTTTCAATAATTTTGATGCTAAGGACTATGATCATATGCATCTGGGTCCTAGAATCATGGATAATTCTGACGCTATAAGAAGACACATGGAGGAGCAAGATCAAGCAATTGAACTCGAAAGGAAAAGGCTTGCTGAGTTACACTTCACAGATGCACAAATGTTGCATTTTGCAGCAGCAGATGAGAGCCACATATCCTTTGCATCAATACCTCTTGTTGTTTCTCACCCCTTCGAGAATCGATTCACTAATGGATTCACACAGTTTGAAATAGAATCCAAGGCATCAGAAGATCTCAACAATTTTCCTTCTACCGATCATTTTGGGTATCTGCTTGAAGTATTGGAGAATAACGAAGATGAGCCCAAGAAGGAGGACAATGATGATCAAGAAAGCTATGGCCATAACCTTCCATAGAGTCCATTTTCAAATCTCAATGGATCCAATGGTATTAAAATAGTATTATATACTTTAGAGAAAACAGTGGGGAACATGCCCACTATTTCCAGAGATTTAACACAAGCATCATCAACATCTGTTATCGATAAGATGCCGTTCTGGAACCGAAGAAATTAGCATGTAGCCACTTATTGTGTTTGAAATGTGTGCCAATGGTAATTAAATTTTCGAATATTGAGGAGTGCCCTATCTGTTTGCAACAGTACAAGGGAAACCAGGTCTTTAAACTTTCTGAAAGGAGAGATTTACAATTTGATTATTACTTGGGAGACAAGAGGTGAAACAAACGGTCATAGCTATCCTTGCAGAATCTGGCATGAACCTTTCAGATGATGTGGTTGAAAGTATCATTGATAAGACATTCGAGGAGGCAGATACGAAACATTATGGGAAGATCGACAAGGACGAGTGGAGGAGTCTCGTTTTGCAGCATCCTTCTTTGTTAAAAAAAATATGACTCCTCCATATCTAAAGGATATCACATCATCGTTCCCAAGCTTTTCATTTCACTCTGAGGTGGAGAATAGATGATTATACTCCAGTGGTCATCTGTTAGCCTTAAATGCACAAAACGTAGCATGCAGTGATGTGCTTTGTGGAATTGTTGATCAAGGATCATAACTACCAGTCGTGGCACCCATAGCACGCATCGTTTCAACCATACATTATCGATTGGGGATAAGCCAAGCTTAATGGCATTTTGAGAGGCGTAAAAGGAAAATCGTAGCCTTCGTCGAGCTCTTATCAATTTGACATCCTTAAAATCGTTGTTGAAGTTTCCTGACGATACCTCTGGCAACAGTGTGTGAAGTTACATTCTTCCAGAAGCCAATTGCACCTTCCAGTAACAGCAAAATCCCACAAAAAGGGGAGCATTTTCCTGAATTGACATTCTGTTTTAAAACCAATTCTCATTCTGACAATTTGTAAAACCAATAATATTCTGGTCGAAGCTCCAGTTTTGCAATTAAAATGTATAAATATCAGCTGCCGTAGTGGATCAAGGGAGGTTGATAGAGTAAGGGGAGGTAGTAGCTGCAGAATGAAGGAGTCGATGCATTAAGAATGAAGCAGTCAATCCATTAGAGGAAAATTAGCTTCAGACTAAATGGGAGGGCGCAGAATCAATAAGTTAATCCATCAATTTGATAGAGCACAGATGAAGCAATGAGTTTGTCAATTAGAAAGCATAATTTCCCATCTGCAAAATCATTTTTTGAAGATGTAGAGAGCGCAGAATCAATTAATCCGTCATTTAGACAAGGAGCAATTAAATGTCTCAGGTGTAAAGGTCGAGCTTGTCAGGGTCGATTTACTTATATGTAGATCCAACATCAAATTTCCCAGTAGATGATGTATTTATTGATTAATATTTGAAGCAATGTTTTTATTTGATTTAATAAATTTTGGCTCTGCATTTTTTTTTTTTATGTAAGCATTGTAATTTTTGTTTTTAACGTTGGGTTAGTTTCGAACTTTCTCCAGGGAGTGGCAAGGATCCACCACAACCTGGAGTCGAGTCCTCATTCTTCATAGCTTTAGGATTTGTTTAATTTGTAGAATTGTCTTTTGTTTTAAATTGTTTTTAAATAGCATCTAATTCTGCACTTAAATTATTTTCCAATTTTTGAGTTTAAATATGGAATTAGAACAGATTGTAGATGCTTTGAATTTGAATGTGTTAACATTGCTCATTTAAAATATTAAATCATTGTTTGCATTATCTAATTTCTTTGAATGTTTGTAGTATTTAAATGCTTGTTTACGCATGATTTCACTCAATAATTAGATCTCTTTTAATTAGAATTTGTTTTGTTTTAGATCTCTTTTTAATTAGATTCTTTATTGCTTTTATAGTGTAATCATTTCCTTATGTGAGCAAGTTTGAGTGTGGATTTGGTTAAGTAGAGATATCAAGTTTAAATGTAGTGCGATGATTCGATTTGAAGTAGGCTTGATTTTTAATAGTTCATTTTCATTTAGATTAAAATATTTAAATAGTTTTTAATGGGATTCTTAAGTGTTATTTTATAGAGTGAAATGGTTTCTTTTAGAAATAGATAGAATTGTAATTTGTTAATTTAAATCTTGAATTTGTTATTAAGAGTAACTTTAGCTAGTTTAAGGTTTGAAGTTATTATTAGGGTAATGTGTGTGTTTTTTTAGTTATCTCAAGTCTTTGTTTCGAGTGTTAGTTTCAAGTTGAAGAGAAGAATAAATAGATCATGGTTTTCAAGATATCATAAGAGATTTTAAAAGTATAATTTAAGTGCGATAATGATTTAGAATTGCTGTGTAGTTTAATTACAGTATGGAGTTTTCTTGATAGGAATTAGTTCAGTGAGTTTCATTTTTCAAGATTGTTTATTTGTGAGAAAATGTGTGTTTCATTCCAGTATCTGTTTTATCATTACAAAGGAATATATTTATACTCTGACCATTAAGCTGAGCCAATACGCAATACAACTCGTGTTTACGACTCCCGGATTGATAATTAATATTGAGAGGTTTAATCCGACAATTAAGACAACCAACAAAGCACAAAGAATTTTTAGTGACTAATACTGCAGCTGGGACATAGAAATAAATGGATCTAAAAGTATCATGCTCATACAAGGCCAAAAATGGAGACTTATGCTCCCATACACTTAGACAACCCATTGAATGGTTTCCAAAAATATAGAAAATATGAATGGTGGATCTAAAGCCCTAGGGCTGAAGATGCACTGCAACTGAAGCACATAGAAGGAGGTGGCTGAATCTGATGTATATCTAAAATAACTCCTCCAAAAGATTCTCTCAATGAAGGGCTGATCCCTTCAATGGAAAGCAAACCTCCAAATGGAGCACTGAACTTACCCCTACAATAGCTCACTAAAATAACGCAGATATGGACTGGAACTACGTTGTAGGGGGTAAACTCAGCTTGGCATGATGCCAAATATGTCAAATAATCCCAAGGGGTTCCTTTACTGGCCTCCCAATGGAAGGAAACCTTCCTCCACTACAAAACTAGTTCAGAAAACACCTAATAAGATCTTCCACTACTGCACCCTGCAACTCAGCACATCTCTCAATAGAACTTTGATGTACCACAAGACTAAATCTTGGTCTGTAACCTGAATGTGGAAATGTAGTGCAAAAATATTCCAAGAGGCCTCTTGAGGAAAGAGGTGGGATTCTTGATCAGGAACACCCGGTGCTAAACAACACCACAATCTTAGATAAACAACTGAAGAAAGATTATATTTCTAAACAAACCATATAATCTAAAACATAACATATCATAACATGAATAATATGACTACCATCCATTAATGATGCTACTTCCATGCAATGTGTCTCCATCTAAAACTGCATTGTCCCTCACTGAATTCCACTCCTCCATGAAAACATTGTTGATTTGGTCAAAGTTGACCCAATCCATATTCTCTAGCCCATGTTCACACCTAAGGGTGCTTTATTAAGCTGAAAAGATGATCAACTTTCACATGAGAAGTGGTTTTATTCCTAATAAAGAGACTTATGGGTCTTCCTACCCACTTATTCATCAAACAAGAAAGAAAAATTATATTTTAATATTCCAATTAGCTGCATGCTAATTTAGGAATATTACAATATGGCTCTGTTCCAAGATACCAAATTTTCCAACACATATTTTGGAAGGGCGGTCTACACTTTTTTGAAACTCTCGTTGGCATGAAGGGAGCCCCCATACAGAGAGGGCCATGTGAAGTAGTACTGATTAATATCCCCCATCCACTTTATTCTATTATATATCAGGCATATGGTAGTCACCCATACTTCTCTTGTAACTCGACATTGCAAGAAAATATGGGTTATTGAATCCTCTGCATTTTCACATAACACACATCGAGATGGGCCATGTTTCCCTCTTTTGTGTAGGTTCTCAAATGTAAGTATATTTTTTTGAAACAACAACCAACTAAAGAAGTTAATTTTGGGATAACATTTGTAGTCCATATATTTTTCCATTTTGCCTCTTTGCGGTGTATTTGAGAATTGAAAAGCAGGTGATTGTAACCTTCTTTTACTATGTATTTAGATTGTTTCCAACCCAAAATATCTTCCATTGATGTTTCCATAGTGGTGCATCCCCTAAGTTCATGAGCAAGAGATATTTTAAGGCTTCTAGGATGTGGTCTAATTTCCAACCCAGCTAGAAGCCCTGATCATTCCACTTTTATATCTGGCTTAGAAATACCATGCCCCTCAGAGCCAGATAAGCCATAAGAAAATTCATTATCGGGTCCCACCCTATTAGGGGGCTCCCCAGTATTGGATCTTGGAAGATATATGTCTGGGCACCATTTCCTGACACTTTACTTATATTATCCTAAATTACTTCTACTGATGATTTTACTAACTTCTATATCGGAGATCCCATATACCATTTTTCTGGTGATTTTCTACACCTACTAAAGATGTTGTATTTTTATATAGCACTTGAGACCCCCAGAACTATTTTTTGGTTGTTAAAATCCAATGCAATTTTTCTCCCATTTCCAATTTCGCTAGCTCCGGGTCTTTGATACCCAACGAAGAGCCAAAAATTGATACAATGGTATTGCATTTAAGATTTCGTTAACAACGATGGTTCTTCCTGCGAAGTTTAGCCATATTCCTCCCCAGTTTTTTATTTTAAATTTTATCTTTTTTAGGATGTTTTTCCAAGTTGTAGGGGGCATTTTAATGAGAGATATTTGAACCCCTAAGTAGATAAAGTCATTCCATTCTATGATTACTTTGAATCTTGTTGCTTCCTCAATATTTCTGGCTTTCCAGGGAGAGATGTTCGAGCTATATATTAGAATTTTCTTGTCATTAATTCCCCCCCCCTGAGGCACACAAGAAATGATCCAAGGTGTCTTTGATTCTCATGGATATCACCACATAAGCACCCCCCAGAAGAATGGTATCATTTGCAAATTGTCCATGGTTTATAGTCTTGATGC
This sequence comes from Pinus albicaulis, assembly GCA_034641835.2. Classification (NCBI taxonomy): domain Eukaryota; kingdom Viridiplantae; phylum Streptophyta; class Pinopsida; order Pinales; family Pinaceae; genus Pinus; species Pinus albicaulis. The sequence goes on from CM076580.1 coordinate 233,770,932, forward strand.
TCTCTTTAAATCTGATAACTGGTAGAAGTTGAGCTCCCAATCCTTTTTCTAACTGCCTGCTAAGTGCCTCTGCTTCTATGATGTAAATAAAGGGGGATAATGGGCACCCTTTTCTCAACCCACTGGAAGCTCTAACAAGTATCGTCACTCAACCATTCACTAAAGGGGCGACCTAGGGAGACTCAAAGAAAAGGGCGAGTCATTTAATGAAGGTCTCATAAAATCCTAGCTTATTTAGAAATTTTAACAGGAATCCATGCCTCACCCTATCAAAGGGATTGGCCATATCTAATTTTACAATTAGGCCTTGGTCACCCCTTCTCCAGCTAGAGTCTATAGCCTCTTGAATCAAAATTATATTGTCAAATATTTATCACCCCGGGACAAACCCCCCTTGATTTTATGATATTATTCTTGAAAAAATGGTTTGAGTCTTAGGGATAAGAGTTTTGAGAAGGTTTTGTAAGACACATTTCATAGAGAGATGGGTCTTATTCTCACAAAATAGGATGGATTTTTCTCCCTCGGGACAAGGGCTAGAAAAGAGAAGTTAAACACTCTGCCTATTATAAATATTTTCAGTGAGTATCCCACCATTCTATTCAAGTCCCTGTGTATAATTTCCAAATTGTTTAGTAGAAGTGTGCCAAGAAGCCAGCTGGTCCTGAGGATTTATCTGTAAAAAATTAAAATACCACAGGCGCGTGAATCTCCTCCAATGAAGGATCCAATGTTAGGGAATTATTCACCTGTTGAGAGATCAACTTTGACACATTCTCAATAAAAGAATCCTAAATCTCCTCATTTCTTTCTTTGGCTTCCTTATAGATAAGGCTAAAGTCATCCACTTTTTCTCTTATTATGGCCACAAACTTTGTAATCGTCTTTCCCTCATGTGTGATCTTAGTGATATTGTTTTTAGCCTCCATAAATTTTTCTTGATTATGAATTTTTTTTGTGTTTCTATCCCCTGGTCTCAACCAATTATTCCTAGACTTTAGCCTCCAGTAATCCTTCTCTTGCCCGAGGCTAGTATGTAGGGCTTTAAAGGCCTCTTATTCCTTTTGAATTTTTTCTATTTTGATTTTAGTGGGTGCCATATGACCTTCGATATAAGCCAATGCCTTCTCCATCTCATTTACACTTTGTTTTTTATATGGGTAATTTTCTTTGAGCCAATTTTTGATATAAGTTTTTAACCTTTTAATATTCTTTTCCTAGATTGTGACTAGGCTCCCATCCACCCAGCCCGCTCAAGAAGAGGAAACCATATCCTGAAAATCAACAAACTCTATCCATACTAGATAAAAACGTAAGGGGATCAGACCAATTTTAAGGGGATGGGAAATCAAAAGGATAATAGGTCGATGGTTTGAACCACACCAAGGCAGGATGGATGAATCTATACAAAAATTTAAGGTTAATAGATTGTTCGATTCCAAAAAATGGTCTAGGTGAGTGACTATATATCCTGGGCAAGTCCTTTTATTATTCCATGTGTAAATATATCTTTGGGGTTTCAAAACGAAGATTTTAAGTTCCAGGATGAGATCCTCCATGTTTTCTTGGAAGACATCCCTCACTATTGTCCCTCCTATTTTCTCTTGTCTCCCCATTGTGGTGTTGAAGTCTCCTCCAAATATGAATTTTTTTCCAAAATATGTGTTTTTTATTTTTGATAGAGTGTTCCAAAATTCTATTTTCTCCCGATATTGTACTGACATATATAAATTTACAATCGTAAATAATTGATTTAAATCTATTATATTGTTTTTTTTTTGTTATCCATTGAGTATTCTCTAGAGTGCATACCACTTTTAATTTTGTGGGTTGCCACAACATTCATAGATCTCCAGAGGCACCTCTGGAGCTTTCTGAAACCAAGTCGCTTCTGTTCCATATTTTGTTATGATAGTTGAGGATCTTTCTATCTCTCATTTTAGTCTCTTGTAACAACATGACAATACGCTTTTCTTTATGTATTAATGATTTTATTTCTTCTATTATCTTTTTAGCCCCCATGCCTCTACAATTCCAAGAGATAATATTCATCATTTACTTCTTGTTTTGTGTCACTGCCTTCCCTAGCCCTGTTTGGTGTTCTTCCCACCCCCTGATTTTATTCCCAAACCCTACTAGCTGCTTTATGATAGTGAATTGAAACCCCAACTCTTTGTCCTTTTCCATTTTTTCACACCTTATTTCTTTATTCGTTTTTCTTCCTGACTTTCTAACTTTTCTTTTCAGCTCCTTGACTTTCATACCATCTGAGTTTTCATCCATCAAGCTTCGGGGGGGATTCGAGAACCAGGTCCCTATTTTTATGAGAAAAAAACCTCCTCTTCTTACTCCTCTTTTAAGGAATATTCTGTCCTAGACGAGTCAGAGTCCAATCTGACTAAATTTTTCTTCTTGGAGTCGGAAGGGCGAGCCTCAACTGACTAGACAGAATGAGGTGTCGATACAAGGGGGGATGAGGGGATTCTGAAGGAATTTGAGGTGAGAAACCCTCCCTAGAAAAAGAAGCCAAAGCTCCAAACTAATTCGAGCCCATAATACCATCCACCTTTGCAAAATCCACTTCAGTCAACCTTTGGGGGGGGGGGGGTTACCTTCTGCTAATATCCTCTAGGCTGCGAGGAATGTCTAGCACCCCTAACACCCCCAAGATGCAACTTAGAGTTTAATTTTTTCATCTTGACTTGTTTCCATTGTTCATTTATGCCCCAATGTGCGCCTCTTGATGTTCCCAAGATTTCTGGAAGTTCTTGGCGAAATGGCCATACTCATGGTAGAATTTACATTTAAAGGGAAGCTGGTCATAGTCCATCTCCTGCTCAGTATTCCAACTATTCATATAGAGGTTGAAATCCCCTGGTAGGCCTTTTTCTAAGCCTACTTCAACACAGATTATTGCGCAAGAGAAGATACGATCCCGTGCCTCCGAGAAGTCAATGTATTTTCCCAGGGATTTTCCAATCAACCTGAAGCTAGCATCATTCTAGTAATGCAGGGGAAGATTAGGAAGCTTAACTGAGACCGGGACCAAGGTAGGGTCCTCGCATTCAGGATTGAAACTTAGACTCCATTTGTCGAGGTATGTCCTCGAGAGCCCATAAAGTAAGGGCCGCTTTGAAACACTAAATCCTGATCCATTATGTTCTCAAATTAGAAGTTGAAGAAAACCATCCCATAGAAGGAGGAGATGACTTCTTTAGAGATCATAAGTTTCTAGTTTTTTCTATCCAGATTTTGACTGACCTTGGAAAGGGAAATAAACCCATAAACTATCCAATTATACCACGCTCATCTAGTTGAAGCATTCTTGAGCGAGCCTAAGGAGCACTTATTACTATTTTCAGGATTGTTTCTGCCTTCTTAACAAACTTAGACTGGCGCTGATTCTGAAATTTGGGGGTAGAAGTCACCATTCAATCGAGGACTGATACTTATGCCTTCCAGGGCATCTCATTTTCCTATGCCTCGAGAGTCACATCCGCTTGTGAGGGGGCGACTTGGGCCTCCACACCATTAGGGTTGACACACCACACATGGCCCCTCAAAAGAGTCCGGGAGGGTTGGGCTAGTAGGTTGTGATAAAAAAAAAGGAAGACCTGCAAAAACTGTCTAAATTCAACCTGCCAATGTGTAGGGAACCTGATCAATGGGAAGCCTCAGCAGGAGGCTGGTAGACCACCTACGACTGAACCTCCAACCATGCCGCACCAAAGACTCCAAACTTCCCACTCCGCTCACCTTTGAATCAATTATTAAGGACAAAGGAAAGCAAATTTCTCGAGGAATAGTTATTAAATCATTATTTAATAAATATTCCTTGTCACATTTGACTAAATCACTTAGGAACAATTGAATAAATCATTATTTTTTTATTATTCCTTTTTTCCATATTTGAAATAATTATTAAATCATTATTTAATAGTTATTTCATTTTCACACCTTTCTTAACATTCCCGAAATAATTAATAAATCATTTGTTTATTAAGTATTTCTAAATAAAGGTATTTAACCATTTTAAATATATATTCCCCCTCCAAAAATATAATGAAGTATTCGAATCAGTTACATCTAGATTTTGGTCAATAATATTTTATTATTATCCATTTTCAAGATCAACCGAACACTTTTCTATAAATAAGAGGTTTTTTCATTCATTTTTGAGTCACCATGATTATTATCATCATCACCATTATCGTCACATACCATTCGAGCTCAAATTTTCAATTTCTATGTTGTATTGGGTTCACACATTTGAGAGAGAGGAAGATTTAAATTCTAAAGCGATGAGGACATCAAAGGACACATCCATTGAGGTGGACTTATAAAACTTTGCAAATCTCCTTCACTAGGTGTATTAATATAATTATTTTCTTTCAAAATATTTTCCAAGACTGGGTTTTTACATCGGTATTATATCTGTTGTTTGTGCTTTTATATTTTCATACATCTATTGTTTTTGCAGGTTTTCTCACATATTTGTTACATATATGAAGTATAAGTAGCCATAATTGTTTTTAGGGTTAATAGTCACTCGTGACTGAAATTATATGTTTTTGGTACACCTTCTAAGGAATTTCATACTAACAAATTGCGACTCCATTAGTGTAAAAACTTTAGTTTCCTGTGTGAGTTTTGTTTCGGAAATTTCAGGGCTTTCTGCAGCTATTTTTAGCTTTTTTTTTCTATTTATAGCTTTCTCTCCATTATTCCATCAAATTTTCGGTTATTGGTGGTCTTTTAGTGTTTTCCGCAGGTCACAGGTACCATCCACGCAGGAGACAACAACATCTTGTGAGACCTACCGCCTGAGAACCATGGAGACCAAAATGCAATTTTCAGCCCCATAAGTCGGTTATGAGGAAAAAGCACCCTATTTGGCCCAGAAACAACATTTTCCTTCAAAAAATAGTCAGAATCTGCATTTTCATATTTTTCCGGAAGTTTTTTTTATGAAAATTTCAAGGTTTTATGAGAGTAATGTTTTGGAGTTTTTAACCTCTATTTCAGCCCTCCTTAGGCCTAGATTTTCTTAGTTTGTCTCTTTGAGGTAGAAGAAAGCTCCCTTAGGGTTTCTAGTACACTTCCAACTTTCTAGGAAGAGATCAACTGAGTTAGGAGTCTATGGTTTTCAGTACTTTCAACCATTGTTTTAGGGTCTATCCTTTTTATTACAACCCCTTTGGATAGGTTTTTTAGCCTTCATAACTTCATTTTGAGTTTGATTTATCCTTAACCCCTAGAATCCCCTTGAGTATCCTTGGCTTGTTTAGCTTCTTACCTTTCCTTTACAACCGATCTCACCTATTTTTTTTGCTGTTAGTCTGCACCATTTTTAGAATCATAGAGCCTTAGATCCTGTGCCCATTAACATTAGATCTTGTATGCCCTTTTCATGTGTTTTGAGTAGCTTGTTTTCATATTTTTTCCTAGTTCTTTGAGAGCCTTCTTTGGGTGGGGTTTGTTCTTTATTTGTTGTTTATTTTTCTGTCATATTTTAGTGGACTCATGGAAAGGACAACCTTGAGAGATTTTTCGATCACCTTAACTCTATTTCAACAGAAACTAAGTTTACTATGGAAGTTGAAAAAAACAAGAGAATTCCATTTTTGGATGTCCTTGTTACCAGGAAAGAGGATGGAACATTAGGGCATCATTTTTTAAGAAAGAAAACTCACAAGGATAGCTATATTCATGTTGATTTGTACCATCACCCAACTCAGAAATTTGGTGTCCTAAATAATATTTTTTTTTAGGTCCCTCAGAATATCAGACGCCAAACACCTTAAAGATGAAATCAAGCACTTGACCTCTGTATTTAAAGGGATTGGATACAAGGAGAGGGATATTAAGAAGGTCGTAAAAAGTGTTGAGGGTGTGGTTCTTTCCAAAGAACACCAAGAACCTCAAGAGTCACGTGGTAGGGTTTTCCTACCATACATTCAAGGTGTCATGGATAAAATCACTAAGGTTTTAAGAAAGAAGGACATAGTCACACAATTTACTGCCTCAGGAACTATAAGACAAAGAATGCAGTCAGTTAATGATAATATCAATTACAAGAATCTTAAAGGAGTTTATAATATTGATTGTTCGTGTGGGAAGAGTTATACTGGGGAAACCAAGTGCTCCTTGCAAAAGAGATTAAAAGAGCTTGGAGATGATATTAATAATGAGACATATTGTACCTCGGCCCTTACTGAGCACTCCTCGAAAACTAAGTATCATGTATGTATAGAAAGTGCCAAGATTATTGCAAGGGAGGAGCACTATCAGAAAAGGAAAATCAGTGAAGCTCTTGAGATCATTAATAATCCTCATAATCTCAACCGGGATGGAGGGAGCGAAATTAGTGACAGCTGGCTTTCTCTGATCAAGAAGATTGGTTCCTCCGACTCTTTATTCCAGGTATAGTATCTCAAATATGTTTTTCTTTCCCTCTCATCATTATGGTTTAATAATATAATATATGCATAATTAATTAATTTATTAAATTAAATTAATAATTAATCAAATATACTTCTTAAATTAATAATTAAATAATTTAGCCCTTAACTATTATTATTATAAAAATAATTTTAATTTAAATAAAATCAAATTTGTGATTATTAACACATAAACCCTATTAAAACTTTAATAATTAAAATTAAAATATTAAAATTCATTATTAATGAAAATAACATTAATAATCATTCTAATTGACTTTGTTAAATAGTAATTTTTATTAATAAAATAGTAATAATAATAATAATAATTACCACTTATTAATAAATGAACCCTTATAGGAAATTCAATAATAATTATTAAAATTAAATACTAAAATCATTATTATTGAAAGTCACATTTATTTAATAAAAATAATTATTAATAGTGAATAACATTGATCACTAATAATGATTTTAAAGTAATAATATTTATTAATAAGAATTGAAATAATTATAAATAAAATATAATAATTGAAAAATAAAAATAATTAAATGAATTAATTTAGGTTTTAGTCGGATCTTGTTTTGTTCGCTCTCCCCTCTTTATCACTAGTCTAGTTTTTCTTTCAATATTTCATTCAAAAGATTGTGTTGAAGATGGATCTCCGTTGGGATTCAAAAAGTTGACATGATTCTTATTACACTTTAGATAATCCAAGAAATTCTCTTACAAGTATTTCAACATCTTATTTCAGTAGCATATGGCATAAAAAAACATGCTTAATTTACTCATCCACTAAACACATTTTTTCACACACATACCCACCCTAAGTGAACGCGAACTTGGTTAACACCACCAAGTCAAGACTTTAAACACCACAATCCATAATATAACACACATAGATTAAGCCCACTTGGGCATCAGGGCCAAACAATCTATGTAGTTATGTGTAGGATTGGTGGGATAGGCTTCCAATAACACCCATTTATCATTTGCATTGAGATATAACATTTGAGTTTTTAGGGAGCTTAAAATCCTTCACCATCCCACGGTCAAATCCAGAGTGCGTCAGAAACCCGATTCAGAGGGGGTTAGACTAGAACATTGTGCGAGCAGTTCTCCTCAGGGCTACCCAACCCGTGGTAGGGAATTTCATATGTTGTCTGATTTACCAAGAAGCTCAAGAATCAACCATCCCCGTGGGAAGAAGGTAATCGTAGTGACCAATGTTAGGAAAACACCTTATAAGTATGGTTGTGGGAAGTGGTTGGTTCTCTACCCTACCTTCTACTGGAAGGCCATATTAAACAATAGATTTATTATTGTTTTAGGAATTAGATCACCTTTAGAATAGTAGTCATTTTATTTTCTAGGACGGTTTTGCTTGTATTAGAGTATCATCATTATATTGTTTTTTTACACTTGGTATCATTGTATTAGGTGTTTTCTTATTGTTTGTTGCTATGATTTTTTCTATCATCCTCTAGTACTTTAGTGTTATCTTTGTCTTGACATCACTGTGCCACCTATGCGTTTGTCGCAACAAATTCAAGGTCTTCATCCTCAATTCCCATTAGGACATATTACTTCTCCCCATCAGGTGCAAGTTCATCCTCCTAGTCCTCCATCAATTCCTTCTGACTCTGAGTCTATTCATTCCTTTAATTCTGTGTCTTCTCAACCTCATATAACCACCATGTTAGGCATCAATGTAGGTGCGGGAAACCAAGGTGGTACCTCGGGTCCTACCCCAGGTAATACCACTAGTGGAACCTCAACCGGTACAGTCACTCCTACTCCATTGCTACCCTTTATGGCTGGTTTGAATCTCCCAGATTTTAATCAGCATATCATCGATTCCCTTCTCCATGACCAAATTTGGTGAATTATGCCTACTATATTTCCTTCAGACATTCCCAAGTTTGAGGAAAATCCTGGAGAATACCCCAATAATTATGTTCGCTCATTTCATATGTGTTGTTCCTCTAATTCCATTACCGATGACTCCATTCGTCTTCATTTATTCCAACACACACTTACTGGAGTTGTGCTTAAGTGGTATGTTGATCAACCTCGTGCCTCCCATTCCACTTTTGTGATGCTTGCCAAAGCTTTATTATAATATTTTAAATTACCTCTCTGTTACGACACCGAGACCGAACTCTTGACTAAATTCCACCAAACTTCTGCCACCCACCTTTCTCACCATGTCCAAGAATGGTGCAGAAGGAAGAGCACATGTAGGGCTCCTGCTTTTTAAGACCGTGTCTATATGGATTGGTTTCTTAGATTGTTGTTGGCCCCCATAGGTATAGATTTCACGTCACACTTCCCTCAGACAAAGGAATATGTGCTCCAAATATCTTTACATTATGACTTGATCCATGCCAAATCTGGTTAGCTTTATACCATTCTACCAGACCTCCCTAGGCCTGGTGGTGCTAATGCATCGGGGGCATCTCATGTCACCGACGATATCATTGGATCTCCTTCACATCCTTATAAAAATTAATATGCTATCCCTCAAATGAGTTATTTTCAACCCCATGGGGGACCAATACCTCCTACAATTACCCCCCTCCACCACAAAACTCTTATCTAGGTCAAAGCATGCCATACACATATCCTCAATCGCATCAGCAGATGCTAGGGTTAGCTACTGCTCAACCTGTTTATTAAAATGTTTCACCTCATCCATATGTTCCTTATGCACCGCCTAACGCTCTAGCCCCTCCGAGACAAGCGCCTCAACCTCCCATGCATCCTCAACATCTACCACAAAAACCACCTCCTCCTCAAGGTAAAGTATATGCTCAGTAGAGTGCGACCAATCCCCCGAACACCAAGAAGAACAATAAGGGGAAATGTAATAGGAATTAATCATACCAAGGTAATTGTAGTAGATCTGACAAGAAAATGTAAATAAATGGAAAATATGCCCAAGAAATAACACCATAGAAGATAAAACTTCAGATCTTCATTAATAACAAAACCCTTAAGGTAGGGCAACACCATACATTCACTCCTTAAGGAAGGAGATCACTCCACAAGCCATATGCTTGCCCATACAATAATCCTTGACATCTCTCAATGGAGAGTCTCTAACCTCTATATAGGTTTCTGTTACACTAAAAAATGTCACCTTGACATTCTGCTGACTGTATGAGCTCATTGACACTCATACTTACCTCCTCTGCAAGTCTTACAACCTTGGTTCCTCATTCCAAGCCCTGAAACATGGAGAAAAAAACCCTGAAAAGCTCAAAAAATTTGGGTACGCAAGTAATATTAAGCCTACCTGCGTTCCTGGCTAGGGTATGCAGGTAATGTGAAGAGGAACTGCGTTCTAGAATGCATTTTTCCAGTGTTATGCTTGCGAAACCCCTGTAAGATAAAAAAAGCGCGAAATTAAACTGAAAAAGTTGAATTTTGGTCAATTCTAGAAGGTTCTAGATGAGATTTTTTGGGGATGAGTATGCTTTAGTAAGGTGCATGTATCCCACACCTTAAGGAACTAATCCCTTGATGTGAGGAGCCTATCCCTTTGAAGGAGGGTTCTATCCCTTTAAAGGTGGAATCCTAACCTCCTCATCTACTCTATAAAAGGAGGCATTGGGTAGCCTGAAAGGGTTAAGTGAAGATTTTTGGGTGAAGTTTTTGGAGATTGAGAATTGAAGTTCAAGCTTTAGAATATTTGAAGTTAAGTGCTGTTGAGATTCAGACTCAGTTGATTAAGACTTTTGTGAGGAGAGATTACATACCTCTATTAGTCTTTGTTGAAGGAGTGCAGAGCTTATCAAAGTAAAGGAGATTGCTGCTTCAGACCCCGGGAAGGCCTTTCGAACATCAAGGCTAAGGTTGTAAGGTTCTTCTGTATATTTTAAGATTAATACAATCAAGTTTTGTTTTTCTCAATAAATTTTCGTTCGATTGTTTATTTCAATAAGTTGTCATTTGATCGTTTATTTCATAGATTCCTTGATCACTATGATAGGTATGTTTTATAATTATTTGTTATACAGGTGCTACTGATATTTTCTTGTTTGTGATTGCAGATCGACAAAAGGATTCTTGTTGCGATGGAAGGATTTTGATGCGACGGAAGCACTACGACTGCAAATAAGCATTTGGATCTAAGGTAGGATCGACACCTTCATAGCATTTAATTGCAAAACAAATATATTTAGAGAAAGACAAACTTAGTTGTTCGTTTGTTGCTAGATTGTCTTTTGACACTAGGGAGATCGGTCTTGTCCGCAAGAACGATTTATCCGGCCAACAAATTGGCGACTCCACTGGGGAAAGAACTTGTTGTTTTTGGTTCTCTTTTATTTTGATTTGAGGAAAAGTTTTTCCTGGTTTTTGATTGATGGATATCTACCTGGGTAGCTTAGTTTTTCTTTGTTTTTGAAAATTTTGAAATCTTTTAAGTTTTTCTTGAAATTTTCTAGAGACAACTTCTTTTTCACAGTGCGGGCAGTTTCGCACTTTCTTTAAGTAAATAGTGCGGGACCGCACCTGTTACTTCTGGAAGCCTGCGGACCCTGTTAAATTTTGGAAAAACTCTAGATTTCTTTTTTCCAGTTTAGTTTAGATTTGATTTAGGATTCTTAGCATCTACCCATATTTGTATTTCTCTATCAAAAATCTCTTGTTTCTGAATTTCTTTCAGCAATTCTTCATCTCATCAATCTCCATTAAGTTAATTGGGTGTTTTGAGTCTCTTTTTTGAGAAATTATTAATTTGATTTCCTTTGTTCATTACTTGGAGGTTTGTCTCAGTCTTTTCACAAATTTTCATCTTTTTTCTTCTGTTTTTGCAAAAAAAATTCCCCCTCATTCACCCCAGGGGGGGGAGCTAAATTGTGTATGAGTGTTAATCGCCTTTGAGTGTTTTTTGATCTTTGGAACTCTCACCCGATTTTCTTGACTTGCACTTGATTGGTTCTTAGATTACATTAGAATCATCTTGTGTTTGAGAATTCTCTTGCATAGATCACATTTACATAATTAGAATTCTCATTTTCAGAATATGAATGAAAAATGTGCATAGATTACATTTGCATACTTTTCATGTGAATTGTGCATAGATTACAATTGCATAGTTTACATTCTGAAAAATCAATCATAAATTTAGATCAATTTTCTTTGATTTGAATTTAGATGTTTTTCTGCTTGTTTTAAAAACATAAAAATATAAAAAATTGTTTTGGGATTGATTTGCATTAGTTTTTCTTGATAAAATTAGTGCATTAGAGAATTTGTTATATTTTCTCTTAGTGATCAATTTTCTGCATTGTTGGAAGTGATGGAAACTCTCTCCCTAATTTAGTTAGGATTCATCGAATTGAAAAGATTACATTATCATATTCGATTGCATTCAGTTTTGGGTCGGGTCATAACACCATTGGTTTCATATCCATTTACCCTTTTGAGTAATGACAACCTAAATAACTCAGGGTTTAATTAAAATTCATCTAGTAATTTTTACATTTTTAGGGCTCTTTAAACCAATATATCTCAGGATTAGTGCTTTGGAATAGGTTGTAGTTAACTTTCCAAAGCAACAAAAACAAACAAGTAGATAAATCTTGCGGTAGGAAATAAATCCAATTGTAATTTGTATAATCTGGTAAGCTTCTCTTAAAGAATTCAATCAAGAGATCATATCCGAACCTTTGAGACAATCAATTCTGTTTCATTGGGGAAGATAGAAGATTTTGCGTGCATTACAAACGGTAAAACTCAGATTAACCATTGTCGAGGAGCCTGGGGTCACTTGTCGGTAAACCTCGGATTGACCATGTCGAGGAGCCTTCAAGGGGATTGAGCTTTGTTACTCTGCCCTTGCACGTGGAATTGGATCATAGACTGTTCCCCCAATTGTATTTGTTATTGTTGGTAACCTTAGTGTCCATAAGCTTAAGATTATTTCCTAAGGTGACGGTGAAGGAAAGATCTCACTGTACCTGGAGCAGACGTCGACTAGACTCACTTGGACTTCGGGGGGGTTCTCTTCACTCGAGATGGTTTTCTGAAGAAAATTGTGCCAGTCTGTTTCATTAAGCAGGTTGTCGGGGTAACTGTTCCAACCGCCCTTTCTGTATTAAATTCTACGATGTTGGATTTCATCACCAACTAGTGTTTTTAGTACGGGAAGTTATTTTTTGTGTGTGGTTTGACTCCTAGATTTGATAACGCATGTTAATTTGTTTGTTTTTACTTTTAGAGACCATAGGTGTGAATTGTGAATTTTAATTTTTAGGTGTGAATTGTTAATAAAATTCACTGAAGTTGAATATAATGGCAACTGTTCCAGAATTTACCAACCAAGGAACCCCTCTTAACGAGAATGCTAGTACTTTTCCTTGCTTTGGAAATGTTGGTCCTCCTTATATGGCTACTTTGTCGTTACCTGGATTTACAATAGGTTTACTGATATGGTTATTTTCAACTTCGTTGGCCCTGAATACTCCATTTGTTCCACCTCAACCGGATGCTTCACCTCAACAGAGTTCACGATCTCAACATCACCAACCTTCTATTGAATCTTTACCTTCTTCGCCTAATATTTCTTCCTCCATTTCTTCCTCTTCGCTTGGTAAAAGCCTTGACGCTAGCAACCAGGTGGCGAAGAAGAAGAAAGGGAAGAAGAAGAAGAAGAAGAAGAAGAAGCAAGATAAGAAAGAAGTCAACCAACCAACCATGGCTGTAAGTGTTAGTTATGTTGAGAAAACCTCCAACATGCATCGTAAACCCAAATACCCTTCCAGGCTTTGTAAGGGTGACCACTTCCTTATCAATTGTCCTGGTATTGCAAAGGTCTTGGAAGTATGGTCAGAAAAATCTCATCAACTTTCCGTTGATCCATCAACCAGTGATAGTCAGGTTCCTGGGAAAAAGGGTGAAGTTAGGTTTCCTTGTAAGTTATGCAAAGGGAGTCATCAAACTCACATTTTCCCTCACATGGATGAAGCCTCAAAATTGTTGGAAAACCTTATTGTTCCATAGTAAGAACTTCCAACTGGTTACCATCAAATTTCTCCCAACCTACCATCAACTGACGGAGGGATTGATCTAATTTCAAGTACAGTTGATCCCACTCTTCGATTGAAGAGTGAAACTCATATCACTAAGGTTGATGAAACATTAGTTGATCAAGTGGTCGATTCAATTTCACATCTAGTCGATCCCATTCTCCCTGTAGAGAATGAACTTCATACCACTCAGGTTCTTCTTGTTACATCAGATTCTTCTACGCCGTGGTGCATTTCACCTGTTTCTACAGAAACCCCTCCAAGTACTGAGGTCTTTTCCTTTGATTGGAATAGACTGAAAAAACCTCGTCTTCCTTCCTCCATACCTTTCCAAATCATTGTGAAGTTGGGTGGTAGGGACATACATCGCACACAAGTAGATGAAGGTGCTTCTGTTAGTATTTTATTCTCAACTGCTTGGAAAGCTTTGGGTTCTCCTCAGCTTGTGCCTATTACGCAGAATATGAAAGATTTTAACAGAGCCATTAGTGAACCTTTAGGTATCCTTCCTAAGTTTTCTATTACTTTGGAAGGTAAAACTATCTGTATTGATCTTATGGTAGTTCGAGGCCCCTTGGATTTCAATTTACTCCTTGGGCGAGACTATGTCTATGCAATGAAAGCTGTAGTATCGACACTCTTTCGCATGATGTCTTTCCCTCACAATGGAAATATTGTGACTGTAGATCAACTTTCATTTCCTAGTCTTGATTTGACTACCAATAATCCGACATCCCTGAATGTTCCTCATACGAAAGTGGTATCTACCCCGCCACGGGTTCATTATGTGACAACTAGTCCCATGTTTTCAGTTACCAATGTAAGTGAGCCTCTCATGGTTTGCTCGTCTTCCTTTGACTTAGATCTGGTAATTGACATGGAAAAATCTATGGGATTATTTGAACGAAATGTTCTTATCCATTTTGAGTCCCTTGACATGCGTTCCTTCCAAGGAATTGTTCTTCCATCTGATGAAGACCTCATGGAAGCCATGATCAAGGTGTGTCCATTAACATGTGTTTCTTCCAGTTGGAAGCCATGATCAGTGGTCAGAGGATAATTCCTGTTACTGAGTCAACCTCGTAAAAAAAAATGAATCAGGTATGAGGATAGTTCCTTTTACTGTGTCAACCTCATTAAAAATGAATCAGTGTATGCTGAGGATGGTTCCTATTACTGAGTCAACCTCGTTAAAAAATGAATCAGTGAGTGTGAGGATAGTTCCTTTTACTGTGTCAACCTCATTAAAAAAATGAATCAGTTGGTCAGAGCATAGTTCCTTTTCTTGTGTCAAGATCGTTTAAAAAATGAAACAAGCTTCTATGAGGAAAGTTCCTTTTACTGTGTCAACCTCATTAAAAAATGAATCAGTGAGTCTGAGGAGAGTTCCTTTTACTATGTCAACCTCATTAAAAAATGAATCAGTGAGTCTGAGGAGAGTTCCTTTTACTATGTCAACCTCGTTAAAAAATGAATCAGTGAGTGTGAGGAGAGTTCCTTTCACTGTGTCAACCTCGTTAAAAAATGAATCAGTTATTTACGAGGATAGTTCCTTGTACTGTGTCAACCTCGTTAAAAAATGAATCAGTGAGTCCGAGGATAGTTCCTTTTACTTTTTCAACCTCGTTAAAAAATGAATCAGTGAGTTTGAGGATAGTTCCTGTTACTGTGTCAACCTATTTAAAAAAAAATGAAACATGTCTTTGAGGATAGTTCCTTTTACTGTGTCAACCTCGTTAAAAAATGAATCAGTCGGTGATGAGGACAATTCTTTTCTAGTGTCAACCTCATTAAAAAATGAATAAGTAGGTAGATTGTAGAGAGTAGATTGGTAGATTAGAATAAATAGTTTCTGAGGACGGTTCTTTTCCTGTGTCAATCTCGTTAAAAAATGAATCAGTTGGTCAGAGGATAGTTCCTTATACTGAGTCAACCTCATTAAAAAATGAATTAGGTATGAGGACAGTTCTTTTCCTGTGTCAACCTCATTAAAAAATGAATCAATAGGTTATGTAGGTAGATTAGAAATAAGTAGTTTCTGAGGATAGTTCCTTTTACTGTGTCAACCTCGTTAAAAAATGAAACACGTTGCCATGAGCATAGTTCTTTTCTTGTGTCGAGCTCGTTAAAAAATGAAACAAATCCTCCCCTAATTGAGTCGAGTCTTTGAATAGACCTTGTAAATGTTAAGTCATATATTTAGGTTAGTTTTTAGGTCGGGTATTTCATATGATCTCGTAAATGAACCTTCATTCCATCCAGCTATTAATTACCAGCAGTGTACTTAGTTGAATGAAATAAAGCTGGGCGGGCATGCGCTCTAGCAGTTACGCTTAGGGGGCATCAAGCACAGTTTTCTCTTTGTTTCAAGCTTGTGTAAAATGAAACCACTCTGAAGCATAGTTTTTCTCTATTTCAAGCTTTTGTAAAAATGAAACCTATCTTGAGTCAATTTCGGTTATTTTCAAGACTCGTTAAACTCATGAAAATCCCGAGATTATTTTGGTATCTTTCATTCTCGTAAAACACATGAAAATTCCGAGTTCTTTCCGTCTTTTCCTGCTCGTAAATTAAATTGAAATTCGGCCATATGAGTACATTTTTATCCCTTTTTCAAACTTGTTAAAACTTACGAAAAAGTGAAAACCATGAGTACATTTTTATCCCTTTTTCGAACTCGTTAAAACTTACTGAAAAAGCGAAATCTTGGAGTCCTCTTTTAAGCCCTTTTTAGACTCTCTAAAATTGAAAAGATTGCCGAGCACTTGATTATTCGAACTCGTTAAGGTAAATGAATGATCGTTCCTTCAGTATAATTTTACCCCTTTTACGGATTGAAATGGACTATTTACGAAAAAGGTATACATTGACTAAATACGGTCAATAGAGTTCTCTCTCGCATTATTTTATCCTTTTTTGGGCTCGAGAGACTAAATTTACGAAAAATTACACCCACAGAGTTTTCTTATGTTTTTTCTTCTGACTCCCTAAAAATGAAAAACACCGAGTTTCTCCTATACTGGACTCATTAAAATTTAACAGTAAAGGACCTGTTCAAATTTTAAACAGGAACGAACCACTCCTTCTTAGGGTTCGAATCTTAAACTAAGTTGGAGTCATCCAAAGGATGAGCTTATAAACAAGAAAATGTTATCCTCCTCAAGCTTGTCAAAAATAAAGAGGTACTTGCCAGAAATGGTGGGGAAAAAGAGAGAAAAATGAACCTGTTTGTTACATTTTGATTATTCGGAAAACTGTTAACTACTCTTGAACACGACACTTTTTGTTCACCTGGGTTGGGAAATCATTTACCTAACAGTTAATCAAACCATATTGAAAGTCTTCAGCCAGTTTCTGAGGATTAGCTTTGGGTCAATTGTCACCAAGCCATCTGTAGTGTCGTTATGTGTTCAAGAGGACAGTTCAAATAAACCATTCATCTGCAAAATATCTGTCATCCATTTTGACGATCCCTGAGTCAGTCCTTGCCAATATATTTTCAAAACTTGATCTATGATTTCATGTTGTGGGCTTGCCTACGACGGATCACTTTCTATTGACGACAACTCATTATCTAGGAAGTTGATCCAGAAATCGTCAGTACCTTGAAATCTGCATGCCTCAATGGCAGGTTTCTCACCTTCGACGACAGGTTGCATCATTGACCTTCGATCGAATGATTCCGTGAAATGTTCGACTTCAGCTCATTCATTCACATTTCATGGATTGTACTGAGTACTTTGAGAGCCATTGACATTACTGGTGGTTACTCTCACACTTGTTAACAGTTTACGTCATTGACTGGTAATCAAGTGGTTTCTACCATGTTCGACTTCGACACATTTATTCAGATGGATAGAATCGTACTAGTTCGAGATGCAGAAATCAAGACCCTGGATTTAGTTTCTACCATCCAGGCTGCGAGGAATTTTGTTATCATTCATACAATAGACTATTTATAAACAGATGGCTGCGTCCATACTGTGTCTACACATGTATATGCTGTGATGTATTCAAAATCATTCCTGTATCAGAACGATTTAAATCAATTTTCTAGTTAGTTTTGATCTGAGTATGGGAATGCCTACCTCAGCGATGATATGTTTACATATATATATTTTGCATTGAATTTTTTTACAGGTGTTGACTGGGGTGTCCACAGGATGATCCTTGAAATGATAAAGTACTTCACTCTTCATATATGACAGACTTCATCTTCATCTATTTCAGACTTCGCACTTTAGGGGGCAATCTGTTACACTAAAAAATGTCACCCTGAAATTCTGCTGACTGTATGAGCTCATTGACACTCATACTTACCTCCTCTGCAAGTCTTACAACCTTGGTTCCTCATTCCAAGCCCTGAAACATGGAGAAAAAACCCTAAAAAGCTCAAAAAACTTTGGGTACGCAGGTAATATTAAGCCTACCTGCGTTCCTGGCTAGGGTACGTAGGTAATGTGAAGAGGAACTACGTTCTAGAACGCATTTTTCCAGTGTTATGCCTGCGGAACCCTTGTAAGATAAAAAAAGCACGAAATTAAACTGAAAAATTTGAATTTTGGTCAATTCTAGAAGGTTCTAGATGAGATTTTTGGGGGATGAGTACGCTTTAGTAAGGTGCATGTATCCCACACCTTAAGGAACTAATCCCTTGATGTGAGGAGCCTATCCCTTTGAAGGAGGGTTCTATCCCTTTAAAGGTGGAATCCTAACCTCCTCATCTGCTCTATAAAAGGAGGCATTGGGTAGCCTCAAAGGGTTAAGTGAAGATTTTTGGGTGAAGTTTTTGGAGATTGAGAATTGAAGTTCAAGCTTTAGAATATTTGAAGTTAAGTGTTGTTGAGATTCATACTCATTTGATTAAGAATTTTGTGAGGAGAGATTACATACCTCTATTAGTCTTTGTTGAAGGAGTGCAGAGCTTATCAAAGTAAAGGAGATTCCTGCTTCGGACCCCGGGAAGGCCTTTCGAACATCAAGGCTAAGGTTGTAAGGTTCTTCTGTATATTTTAAGATTAATACAATCAAGTTTTGTTTTTCTCAATAAATTGTCGTTCGATTGTTTATTTCAATAAGCTATCATTTGATCGTTTATTTCATAGATTCCTTGATCACTATGATAGGTATATTTTATAATTATTTGTTATACAGGTGCTATTTAATATTTGCTTGTTTGTGATTGCAGATCGACAAAAGGATTCTTGTTGCGACGGAAGGATTCTTGATGCGACATAAGCTTTACGACTGCAAATAAGCATTTGGATCTAAGGTAGGATCGACACCTTCATAGAATTTAATTGCAAAACGAATATACTTAGAGAAAGACAAACTTAGTTGTTCGTTTGTTGCTAGATTTTCTTTTGACACTAGGGAGATCGGTCTTGTCTGCAAGAACGATTTATCCAGCCAACAGTTTCATGCATGCAATACCATGGGTCTCTCAATACCATACATCCAATACAATGGGCTTATCACTTTATTCCCTTGCTACATGTGATCCCTTACATAATGTGGGTTAACCACTTTATTTATTAACTATGGCCCATTTATTTATCATTCTTATATTAATACATCATATTATTCCCTTGGGTACCTCCCTCTGTACCCTATATTATCCCCCCTAGGTACACTACATTACACCCCCCTTAAACATGGGTAGTTACCATGGGTCTCTCAATACCATACATCCAATACAACGGGCTTATCACTTTATTCCCTTGCTACATGTGATCCCTTACATAATGTGGGTTAACCACTTTATTTATTAACTATGGCCCATTTATTTATCATTCTTATATTAATACATCATATTATTCCCTTGGGTACCTCCCTCTGTACCCTATATTATCCCCTCTAGGTACACTACAGTAATTGGGGTAACCAAGGTCCTCAACCTAATCAACCCTAGGGAAATCAACCTAATCTTGCGACTGAACAACAGGGTGGAAAACCGAAGCAACACAAGGCCCTTCATGCAAATAAGCCTTGTGCATGTTGTGATGTATATGGCCATTACACTCATAATTTTACCCTTTTATTTCAGATGTGTAAAGTATGGGAAGTCAAAGAAGGTACTTCTAGAGGACAACAACCCATGGCTCAACTTCCTCAGGCCCCTGCTTCATCTAAGCTGACAATGCTTACCAACTCATTTCCTCACCAAGGATACATAGCTTCCCAACCCAAACAAGTTCAGGGAGTGCTTCAACCTCCACAATCTGGTCCCACTAAATTTCATACTCTCATGATGAATTCTGATTTCGTCAACACTGAACATGTCAATCTTCAGACTCGATCATGCTAGTATGACAAGCTACCCACTAAGCCCGTGACTCAATCCCAACCAAAATTTTCCACTGATTCCATTCCATCATCAAATGGTACCTTACATATCCCTCAACCTAAGGGAGAGGTTATTGAAAATATCCCCGAAGGACCATTATGTCGTAATTCTGCTTTAGCCAAAGTTGCCCATACATACAACATAGTAGATGACTTGGTGCAATATCCTAATGCCATGTCAATGTTGTAATTTTTGCAGTTGTTCCCATCCCAACAGAAAGCTATACTTAATTCCTTTGGCATTCTAGATCCTTTAAATGATCGCATAATTGTATTTGACATTTACCATTCAGAACATCCTCCACTTCATTCATCTGTTTCTTTCCAAATACTAGCCTCAATAAGAAACATCGTTGTACAAGGATGTATCATTAATGAAGGTTCCTCCACCTATGTTTATGGCTTCTATTCTTTGGAAACAACTTAACTCACCAAACTTGTCCCCATCCACCACCAATTTTCGTGCATGGGATGCTAATCCATCTCAGCCCCTTGGATTACTTCAAAACTATCCTATCACTGTTTCTAGCAAGACTGTCTCCATTGATATTGAATTCATCGACGCCCCAATAGATTACAACATCCATCTAGGTAGTAGTTACACTGATGCCATATCAATTGTCACATCTGAGGTTTTATGTAAGATGTGATTTCCCCAAAAATGGAAATATCATCACAGTCGATCAACTAACTTACTATGATCATAAGGAACAAAATTCTCCTCAAACCAACATTTCATCCTTGACTGACGATACGACTATCCCGCCCCTCACCAATGTCTCACCGAGAGTCATAAAGATTCTTGTTTTCTTGGTGCCTATTATGGTCCATCACCTACCCCTTATGAGCCCAAATCGTCTAGTGGTTGCATGATGCAAGTGTCATAGGCTGCTCACAAGTGGTCTGGTACACTCGTCCCAAAGCTAGCTCCTTCGCAACATGTTATCCTCAACTCAACCCAACATACAAGTATAATTCCTAAGGACCACCTCCTTCTGTTGGTGTCTCTCCTAATCTATTTCAATCAAGAACAACTCCTCGAGGCCTTAACCTTCCAGGAACAGTTCCTATAGGACATTATCCTTCGATTTAGATATCATTCGTATTCCCATCACCATGAATTTTATCTACCCCTGTCATGGCTATGTTGAGTTTACACAATATTACTCTGGGGATCCTAGTCTAGTACATCGATCCCCCCGTAAACACTCCACCTGATTACCTTAAACCTTATAAAACTTTGACCTTGTTGCAAACGGTTGTACCTTCCCCTTAGTTTGCTTCAGTTCCAAAGCAAACTCAAGCGACACCTTCAACTGTTGTGAAATCATCTAGTGATGGGGGTAAAGAACAGAAAAACAGAACTAAAGAGAAGGCACCCAAACAACTCCAGCTCCTCCTAAGCCTCCAAAGTTGACACCTTTGTGC
Organism: Pinus albicaulis; assembly: GCA_034641835.2. Lineage (NCBI taxonomy): Eukaryota > Viridiplantae > Streptophyta > Pinopsida > Pinales > Pinaceae > Pinus > Pinus albicaulis. The sequence continues at coordinate 233,792,183 of CM076580.1, forward strand.
GCCTTTTGTGATACATTTCCTAAACTCCCTCATCTCAAAAAGGTTGTCTACAATAAATTTCCTAACTCTAACATCCCAAAGGTCCATGTTACCTTACCTGAGTGAGCCAAGAAAATAAAATCATTACGCACGAATTACCCTTGTGCTTTATGTCATAAATTTGGTCACTATTCCCATTATTGTCCTCGTCTCGAATATTTTCGTGATACCCGTCACGCACTTTGTGAAATAAAGGTCATTTGTAATGAACCCACCACTTCTTTACCTGTGGATTCTAGCACCAATATTGAGCCAGAACAGGAACCACAGATTGTGATTCCTCCTCCTGATATTGAGATGACGGATAACATTGCTACCATTCTCTACTTGTCATCATCCATGAGATCCTCGTCTCAAAACTCTTTTGAAGTTCTCCATTCTTATTCAATCGAATCTTCTTTGTTGGATACCCAGGTCTCAACATCAATATATATACCATCTACTAGTCAGTTGTCCCCTCCTATTGTCGATTTTCATGTGAACCTTGTCAATCATGACAGTTGTTTAGGTAGTTCCTCCACATAAAGTGGTCTCTTTGCCTCTCGACCACCCATATTCCATTTATATGAAAAAATCATGGAAGCCATGACAACCCATGATTATCCTTGGGATGATATGCACCATTATGCATATTTCCTTTCATAGAAAACCCATGATCATCATCCTGTAGATTCCACCTCTTACCTGCAAACCCAAAAATCCCCCCCATCTTAGTCATGATGATCGATGACATATTTGACATCAAACCCCTCACTGCCTCCTCATCGGTGATGATATTTATTGTCGCAGTGTTGACACTATCGCTCGTCATTGTCTCATGCATCCTAAAGCTAAGAAAGTGCTCAATGCCTATCACGGTGGTGCTTGTGGTTTTCATCTCTCTGGAATGGACACTGCCCAAAAGATCATGCGTGCCGGTTACTTTTGGTATTATCGCTTTAGCATTTGCATTGAGGCAGTCAAAATTTGTCTCAACTGTCATTTATGCACCCCTAGGGTGCGAGCTCCATCTACTCCCCTCCATCCTATCATCGTAGCCGGTCCTTTCTGTAAATGGGCCATTGAATTCATGGAGTGTCTACCTCCATCTTCTAATAACCACAAGTATATTATCATGGCTTTTAACTATTTCACCAAATGGGCTGAGGCTATGCCAATGTTCAATAACACTACTGCTAATGCAATCTTATTATTTTTCAACCATGTTATCATTTGATTCAGGGTTCTGAAACAATTGGCTTCTAACCACAGTGAAGATGAGATATGGCATGAGCTATCCTCTCTATTTAGATTTGAGCACCAATATTCATCGTCTTATTATCCTCATGGAAATGGCCAAGTTGAAGAGGTCAATAAAATCCTTAAAACTATGCTTCAATGAACGGTGATAATCACAAGGCCAACTAACACCTTATGCTCTTCCCTGATTTGTGGGCATATAAAACCTTTGTTAAAACTGCCATTGGGTTTACTCCTTTCCACCTTGTTTTTGGTGAGGAGGCAGTCTTACCGATCGAGTGCGAAATCCCCTCCCTTCACCTTGTATTCAAACTCCTCCCAGACACCCAAACTTTAGAAAGAAGACTTATCATGCTTGAGTGTGCTAATGAAGACCATCGTGTTGCATTGCAAACCATTGAAGCGACCAAAAATTGCACCAAAGCTCAATATGACTGAAAAGTCCACCCTTGTACTTTTCATGAAGGTGGCCTTGTTCTTGTGTATGACCAAGCTCATGATGTCTTAGGGAATGGGAATTTTGAATCATAATGGCTAGGGCCTTACATCATCCATAAGTGTTTGGGCAAGGGGGAATACATTTTAGAGGATTTCGAAGGCCAACTCCTTCCTAACCCTTGTAATGCCCTCTACTTGAAGAAATTTTACCCATAGAATTTAGCATCGAGATGCACATATCTATTTATATTGTTCGTTTAGGTAGCTTTAATCCCCTCCCATCAACTCATATATTGTATTCTTGTATCTTTCAAATGGATCCATCATCCACACCTCATATCAGTTATGCCGATGGTGCGAGTTGCTTCTCCAGGAATCTTGCCTTGGCAACTTGGGCCATTTTTACCCCTCTGTATTTGTTAGTTTATTCCAACGATTTATGCATTGGATCTACCACTAATAACCAGACTGAATATGATGTTGTGATAGGTTCTTTTGCCAATGCCCTTGATCGTTGCATCCTTCATCTTCATGTTCGTATAGATTCCATGCTACTTTTCATGCAATTGAATGTATTTTATCATGTGCATAATCATGTCCTATTTAGAAAATACCTAGGAGTGAAGATTTTGGCATGCGAATTTGAAGTCATTACATTTAGTCATGTTCCTAGAGCCCAAAATCACTATGTAGATTCCATTTGAAATAAAATTCTAGATTGGAATTTATCACTTACAAGAAGGTAACCATAAACATTAAAAAATGGGAACCAAAATCGTCACAAAAGATGCATAACCATATTATGCATCGTCATATAAAAAAATATAAGTGTTTGGAGTCCACTACTCTAAATACATCCGACATGACCGTACCATGTTACATAACACAAAAATGGGAACCATATGTACCTATCCCTAGTCACTATCATCTGGAGGCTCTTGAGATAAAGGCTCCATACTACCATCTTGTAGTTATCGAACTGCTTGTCCAACCATCAATATGCATCACATGATACCTCGCCACTCTAAGGAAAGACCAGTGCACTCATCCATATACCTATATTCTAACTCATTCCATCTACGCTTAGCCACCCCTGTTAGTAGCATGTCGAATCTATGATGGAGGTCCTCTAGCAAAGAATAACTATCGGGTCTTTGTCATGACGTCAATGCACCCTGATCTATAGCCCTGGGTATTGCAGCTCGACCTGCATATCCTGCCGGTTTCACCGGTGCTCTATCTTCATCACACAAGTTTGGAATCAGCACCACATATACATACACCACGTGGATCAAAACACACCATGTGAGTTCAATTTTACCATAGTAAAATCACTTTCACTATAAGAAATAATTTAATAAACCACTTTTATTAAGTTATTTTTGATTAAAACCCATGAGAATAATTAAATAAACCATTATTTATTTAATTTTATCTAGGAATAGTTATTAAATCATTATTTAAAAACTATTCCTTGTCATATTTGACTAAATCACCTAGGAATAATGAAATAAATCATTATTTGTTTATTATTCCTTATTTCCATATTTGAAATAATTATTAAATAATTATTTAATAGTTATTTCATTTTCACACCTTTCTAAACATTTGCGAAATGATTAATAAATAATTTGTTTGTTAATTATTTCTAAATAAAGTTATTTAACAATTTTAAATATCTTTTCCATCTCCAAAAATATAATAAAGTATTCCAAACGTTTAGATCTATATTTCTGTCAATAATATTTTATTATTATCCATTTTTGAGATCAACCCAATACTTTTTTATATAAATAAGAGGGGTTTTCATTCATTTCTCACTATGATCATTATCGTCACCACCATTATTGTCACATACCATTTCAGCTCCCATTTTCAAGTTCTACATTGTCTAGGTTTCACACATTTGAGAGAGAGGAAGATCTAAATTCTGAAGTGGAGAGGACATCAAATGCCCCATCCCATTGAGGGGGACTTATGACCCTTTGTAAATCTGCTTCACCAGGTGTATTAATATAATTATTTCTTTCAAAATATTTTCCAAGATTGAGTTTTTACATCGGTTTTATATCTTCTGTTTTTGCTTTTACATTTACATACATCCATTTGTTTTGTAGGTTTTCTCACATATGTGTTGTTGATCTGAAGTATGAGCAACCACAATTGTTGTTAGGGTCACTAGTCACTCGTGACTGGAATGATATATTTTTGGTACACCTTCCAAGAAATTTCATACTAACAGTTCTCCATTCATATCCCTTCATTGTTGTCTTGCAAAAAGAAATTATACACTTAAGAATCACTTCTAGAGCACTCTCACCGATAAAATCATAAAGGTTAAAAATATGGAGTCAACCATGTGCAAGTATTTCTAGCATATTGCATATGAGTTTGAGGATAATATTTTCCTTCTTAATTATGTGATGGAGGAAGTTTAGTCCTTGTATGAATTACAAAATGTAATTTTGATGAAGAAATTTCGCAAGCTAGAGGTAGCAAGTTATGTATGTTGGCTATTTAAATTCCTCAAGGAAACTATTTCATGAAGAAAAAACCCTCTTAAAGTAGAGAACACTATATTATTGTATCAATATAAAATTCTAAGATAATATTATGATGCCTTTTCAGAACAGTTGAATGAGAAGAATGGGGCCATTTAGGACTTGCAAGAGTGCAAGAAACACCTTGAACTAGAAGTCAATTTCCTTTAGAATGATTAGAAGGATAATTATATGGTTGAGATTTAAAGTCACCTACTGATGCTGATAATGGTTCTTTTGTTTTACCAAGATTTGAATGATACACTAATGGTATCAAGTCTCGATTTTTGAGCGAAATGGGATATACTAGAGTACATATTGGGAAGAATGAAGAGGGAATCATTGTTCCTATTAACCATATAGTATAGAAAATAAGAGAAGGTCTTGGATATGATATTTCTATTGCCTCATTACTTGAATATAGCTTTGTTGAGACTAAATAGGTTTTTTTTCTTGTCATAAGAATTTGGACTGAGGTGTTAGAAGAACATGCTATTGTTGATTGTAATAAATAGATTGGTGACATGGATACTAATTTCATTCCAAATGAAAGTGTTTTTTCACTTATCTTTGAGTCTATAAAACCAAAAACTAAGCGATATCAACATTCTCATAAGGATCACATGAAATCACCCATGCATATACATTCTTGGTCACATAGTAGCCCAACATTTAGATCATTGTAGAAGAGACATGAAAGGTTCAACTGTGGAGAACTGTTGACCATAATGATCAATTATGGTTGGATTGATGAATGGTCGTGAAATCATTTGAATACATGTTTTTAGAATTCATATTGTTGTGTCCCATCAGTTGTGCAATCGTTTAGAGTTCCCCCTGTTAGCTATTGATTGTCATTGATCCCTCAATTATGTTGTCAGCATGGGGGATTCATTGGGGGGGAGAAATACCATACCACATGGGTTCATATTGGGGGATATATATTGAGGAAAAACTGAAATAATGTATAGAGCATATATTATGGGGTAAATGGTTTTTATATTGGCAGGTATAAAAAATGGAGCTCAAAGTTAATGAAAAAATATAAAGGGGTATAAAAAATGTTAATGAAAAAAATGGATACTTAAATATCTAGTAAAAGTAAGGTTTTTTAATTGGGAAGGTGTTTTGGGTTCGTATTTGTAGGGGGTTAAATAATGTGATTTTTAGAGGTATATTCCAATATGTAGTTAAATTAGCAGTATTTTTTAATATGCCGTGAAAACATGTGATATGTCAGAGGTTCATTGAGTGAAGCCCCCTGTGACTTTTTTTTTGGTGGTGAATTTGTAGATGATAGATATTGTTGATTACTGATCCTCATGTAGTTGTGTTTCAAGGGGGGAAATTTGACGATGAAAAATATTGTTGTTGTTTCTCTGTTGACTGCATTCTAGTATTTTTTTGGAATGGTGGTGGTGTTCAAACATATTCATGGTTGTAATTTTACCATGTTTGAATTGATTTTCCCATACTTAAAAGCGTCATTTTTTATTTGTTGGTTGATGGTGTTGCTTTTGATTGAAGCCTTTTTCTTGGTTCATTACTAGCACCTATTTTCCCTGAAGCATTTTTTGGGGAAGTTGATAGTGCAATTTTCCACTCTTGTGCCTTTACAACATCTTCTACTTCAAATATTAACCAAGTTCACCGAGGTTTCTTAGCACTCATCTTCATAGTTTTTGTATTTAAACTTTTCATGCTTCCTAATTGGAGCATAGCCCTCTTCTTTCCATTCAATGAATTGTTGTAGGATCTACAATTTCAACTCATATTTATCTGAGCACTGGATTCCTTCTCTCTTTTGGAGAGAAGATTTTTTCCTATGGTTTTTTATCCTTTTCTCCATTTATGAGAGTTTGTACTTGGGTACCTTATTAAGCCTCATTTCTAAGACCCAATTGTTTCTTTATGTTTTCTCCCTAAGTTTTTCTTAAAGGGGGGATTAAATTTGGTATTTTCCAATGATTCTTTTCTTGAGGAGCTAGGTATAGTGAGTTGTAATATTACATAGGGATTTGTATCTATCTAGTTTTCATAATTATATTTAACCAAGGTTGGGCCTCCATTGTTATATAATGGAGGTATTATATGTACTTTTACAATTGTGATTAATACCATGGCTAATTGATAATCTTACACTTCTCACAATAAGAAAGGAAACCATAGATAAAAGAACCAAGATTTTCTTTCTTAGGAATCCTTGTGAGAAGAGAGTTATTATCATTCACAATTGTGTAAAGATGCTCAAGAAGAACAAAACATAATTTACATTTTAAAGATAACAACTAGCCCAAGTAACAAAAAAATGATATGTTGATGCATGGAATTAGTGAAGGTGGAGATTAGATGAAGATTATAATATAAGTTGAATATTATTCTATGAAAGTTGAACATGAAGTAGGACAACCAACCCAAGTTAAAATGGAATGATATGTTGATGCATAGAATTAGTGAAGGTGGAGATTAGATGAAGAAAATAGTAGAAGTTGAAGATGTTTCTATCAAAGTTGAAAAAAAGTTCTTGTAAAGTAGATTATAACAAAGAAGATATGGTTCTACAAGGTATTGGAAAACTTAAGAAATAAGCAATGCTAAATTATTAGGAGATAAAATATCTTGTTAAGCATGGGAATTTGAAAAAAATAATCCCTATTGGTCATGAGAATATGGAATAGATGTCCTATTGGAAATTAGTAATTATAAATGTTAGGACCTATTGGAAATAAACGTATTGAGTACATAAAGATGAATAATGATTTTGAAAGAAAGAAGCAACACAATGATGAAAATTGTAGTGTTTGGAAGTTTAAGAAGAATAAAATGAATGTTAGCTCAAGAAAGCTAATGGCCTCATGAGAAAGATGTTCACATTTTCTTAATCATAAGGGTGCGTAGCAAGAATATCATTGGAATATAAGACTATTCTGCACATATTGTTTCTTTTTGTAGTTTATTTTTATGGTCATTTATTAAATATAGTTTCTCATCTATTATTAGATCACAAGAATGATAGTGTCATAGATTTTATGTTGCTATAGGAAAATTTGGTTGTAGAAGAGTGAATATAATCCTGGATAATTATTTTATTAAACCTAATTTTGAGGCATTTTACCTAAAAATTGTAATGTTTTGAAAAATTTATTCTCCTTAGTAGCCATTTTTCAAATCCTTAGAATATGAAAGATTGTGTTTGGAGGAATTTTCACACCTAAGGTGGTTGTAAGACTAAAATATAAAGAGCATAAAAAGAAATGTAAGTTTTTGAAGGAACATATGGTATTTGGATCTCCTTTCATTTGGATTTGTGTGGCATTAATGTTTTTAATTATAAAACTTTTCTTATTGGCTATGTAAATATAATATAACTTGAGAGCCTTCACTAGACTTAACAAAGCTACAAATATTTTTATTAAAAGTACTCTATGTAAATTTTCATATAATTTTTAATTTAAAAGAAATCATGTATAAAATGCTTGTTATTATTTTATATATTTGTATTTTTGTTACAAATTATGCTAATTCAGTGATATAACTTTGGTCATTGTATAAAAAGAAATCAACTAAATCTTTGCTATATTTTTTCGCAGATTACTAAAAATATCTATGGCATTAGACACTTATTTAAAAAGTAAAAACTAGATACTATGCATCACTTCCTTATTTGATGAGGATCCCTCCTTGTGCAGCCTTTTTATTGACCCAAATATAGATTATTAAAATCTATTCTATTCTTCACTTATTTAAAAAATGAAGACTAAGATACTATGCATCACTTCCTTGTTTGATGAGGATCCCTCCATGTGCAACCATTTATTGACCCCAGTACTCGAGTAAACCACAACCCATGTTCGTGGAAAGAAACACAAGAAGTAGTGTGGTGGTAGGAAGACTTAACAAAAATCTTCACAAAATTTCCTTCTCCTTATGCACTAAAATATTAAAATTATGTTCTTAACGAATATAACAATTAAAAAAAAATTGGAATATGCTTTGTTTAAGTTTTACATATATTATAATGTAGAATAGAATATAATATTTATGGATAAGGTATGGGATTTATGGGGCCAAGAATTTTGATGTCTTTTATCAATGTTGTCTCATTTTCTAGCGATTTTTTTATAATTCAACAAACTACATAAGAGATTCAAATATTCATGATGAATTGACTGTTTTCTTCTTACTACTTCACATACATGATAATGTATCATCATATAAATATTTAATTTATTTCTTTCATTTATATTTTTAATCTTCCCATTTTTATATATTTCTTTGGGAGGTATTGTTATTCCTTGCAAGTAATCACCAACCAAGTTTATTTTGTGTTGATATAACTTTATTATTTTACAATGTCCTTGTCATGACTTCTCTATTACCTTCTTTTGTATCAAGTCTAAAATGGCCAGTGATTTCCATCATGGTACCAATCATCATCTTCAAATTCAATATTTCTTATATTGGTAATTTATTTGAGTCCATATAATTTATTGTTGTAATTCTTATATATGTATGTTATGTTTTTTATTTTAAGGTTAACACACTTGTTTTGTTGACATCTTAGAGAAAGGGTTTGATATTTGTACTCTTAACTCTTCTAACAAGTATCAATTCTAACTCTTATTTTTTATTCAAAATTACTTATGAAGCCCTAAAGTAAAAAATATGGCCCAAACAAAACAACCATACAAAACTAGTTTTTTTTTAATATCAGTAATAAAAACATATTCCTCGATTTCTAACTCTATAGATGAATATTTATACATTTTTTATGCATAGATTATAAAACTTCATTTCCCTTATTATATGTTTTCCACATAAAATTTCAATTATAAATATAATCAAATTTAAAGGTTAAGTAGTTGTGGGAATTAACTACTTCCAATTTGTCACCATTACATGTGATGGTTATATCCTTCACAAGTTCCTATTACCATTACGTTTTTTATTTTACATCAACTTTCATTTAAGAGTAGCTACAATATTTTAAATACCATCACAATATATTTATATACTATCTTTGTGCTCTGTAAATAATAGAACATCATTTACACAAATAAAAGAAACAAAGAATAACCTATTCCCTCATTCTACTTAATCCATCAATTTAAATGATCTACGAACATTCTTAATAATGGTGGGGAAAGGGGATATCCTTATTTTTTCCCATATCACTCTTGATTTTAATGATCATATTTTTATCATTTATTTAGACCATATAATGAGATAACCTTTTCATGTAAGAGGTTAGAAGCTTTTGTCAATTTAACTCCAATTCTTGCTTTTTATATTCTTTCTCAAAACTTTGAGATATTGTATCAAAGGGTTTAGAAAAATTATATATATATATATAGTTAGATATTTATCATTGGGATTATGGTACTGTAAATATTATTGTAAATATTTAATCTAGGAAAAAAATGAAGAGTTCAAGTGAATATAAACAACCATTTGACATATAGGAATATGAAAACCAAAGGAAAACTATGGGTGCATGTGTGTAGCTCTCTTTGATGTAAAACCAAATTAATGCATGGATTTATTCATCTTAGGCCTGGTGGTGGTACCAAAGCTTGGAAACATTTTTTATAACCCTTATATAACTCCTTGGATCATTTAGTCCTATTAAGTTGCACAAGTCATACATGTCCATATAGACCATTCTGAACTCTACTAGGCACATAAAAGTTCAGTTAAGAGACTATTGTATGTATAGTTAACTTAATCTCACTTTTTAAAAATTTCTAATGGGAATTCATTTATAGGAACTCATAAAGGTGGTGATTGTATGAAAACTAGAATAATTTTATTCATAAATATATGTCAACGTCTTCTTTTCATTTTTTGGATCAATCACCAAACCCTTAGAAGATTTTACCAGACTTGGTTTCAGTTTGAAGTGAGTGGTGATCTTAGCCCCTCCTTGACATCCTCCTAAGCTTCAATATGAGCTCTTCATTTTCTAAAATTATATTACCATATAAATTGAAATATAATGGTATCCATTAGGTAAAATGTTTTCTTGAGAATTATTACTTCTAACATGGTGAAAGCACAATGCATTCGAGAATTAAAGTATTTTAACATCTGCATTATTTAAGTTTCTTTAAATGATTTGGTTGATATCATGATCCCTACAACGGGTGGCTTGTAGTACTAGAGTGGCTCATCCTTTACTCTATGTAGTTGTGGCTCATCCTTATGGTAACATTACTCACACTTTATCTGTCTACACAATGGATAACCTATCTTCAATATTATTTTTAACCTAGCCAAAGCCATTTTTGGTTTGTAAAGACCCATTCTGGCATAATTTCAATATTGGTTAGTTTTTACTCAATAATAATTGACATGGTTTTGTTGGAATTGCATAGAAATACTGAGAGGGGATGTGATTCATTATCACTTAGATTTAAATTCTTTTCAAAAATAAAATATCATCACATAATCAATCATAAACACAATGCATAAACACATACATTAAAGTGAAAATCCAAACTTAGAGAAGAAACACTTGAATTCTTTTCAAATAGTCTCCAATTTATTACAACCACTTGTGAGGACACCAATCCTATGTAAGCAACACATTAAAAAATTGTAGACCCCAACCTGTTAATAAAATGAGGACGCCAATCCTCAATAAGCACCAGCTTATAGTTTTTTTACTATTCAAGAGACAATATTTAGGTTTAGAAACTATTCCAAAATAAGGTGTTCCCTTTAGACAACTTGTACCCAAATGAGTTTAGAGCTTGGCTTTCAAACAAAGCTTGACCTCCAACAAAACTAGGTCAAAAAAAACTAAGTCTCCTCTTTAATAGGACTCAACCTTCTTAATAGTAGGACTCAACATCCTCAATAAATCACATCCTTAACATAATCTAGTCTTAAACATGGCTAAAATAAGCCTCAACAGAATAGAAATCGGCCTCCACAGAACAAACTCAACCTAAACATAATTTGGTCTTTAACAGGGATGAACTCAGCCTCAACAAAAGTGAACTCATCCTCAATAGGGATTCAAATAGATTACAGTACTTCCCAAAATTACGCCCAAAACCATCCCAAAACTCAGGTAAGATAGTGAAATCTTCTTCAACTTGACTTTTCTTTTCTTCTCACTAGTTCATAATGTATGAACCTCAAACCTACTCATATTCCTTCCTAAAACGAAACTAAAATGGCTTAAGTGATGGCCAAAATAATTTCCTTATCCCACCTATTTGTAGTGCTTTAAGGGTCTAGGGTAGGGCCGACTTGTCCACTAGTTAGGGCGACTTGTTCGCTGGCTGCACCAACTTGTGCAACTAAACTAATGTATAATGAATATTCGAAAAACAAAATTCCTCAACCATGAGGAGTTATAAAGCATTCCATATATCATAGGAAATCTCTCAAAGTATTTTATTTTACTATGTATCTTTTGAGTCTTTCATTTGGATATCTATTTACACCAATAACAACCATTTATAAAAAGATCCCTCTTTGTTATTGATGGAAATACATATATATATATATATATATGTTTCTTTCGACAGTTTATCCCCCTGTTTATTTATTATCCATATTTGTTATCAGTTTCTCCCCTTGTCTACATTCTCTCCCCTTTTTATATCAATAGTAAAAAGTGCCCCCTGAGTTTGTGCTTTATTTACTGAGGTAAATGAGAGATCTATCCCAACTTCTACTTGAGATATTCAAAGGTTTCGTAAAGGTGTCAACCATTTGTTCTTTGGTTCCAATATATTCCACCATAACATTCTACTCAACAAACCATTCTTTAAGGAAATTATATTTGATTGGAATGTGGTTTGTTTTTGGGTGTATGATAGGATTTATTAAGATATTGGCTGCACTAGTCTTGTCACAGAAAATGACAATTGGCTGATCATATTCCACTTTGATGTACCAAAGTTTGTTTTGTTCAGATTCAACAAGATGATGAGCTTAGTGAAAATGAGTCGCCTTCACTAAGTGGGCACACAGGCTATTTTTAGGTGCAAATCTATTTTTAGACTATGTGTATTTTTAGACATGATGATCATATTTCAGAAGTTGCAGGACGCTATTTGTGGATGGTTGGTCAAGTTGGAAAAATAGATGAAATTATGTTTTAAGAATATTGGGCGAAGTCTATTTATAGATCGTTGATCTAAAAATAGATGCATGTCGATTATTATTAGCTCTTAATAATAATCCGACAATAAACAATGACTTATTCTCTTGGAGCACTTTATTTCAATGTACAGATTTGGAAAACCAGTGGGATGAAGGAATTACGCAATTCCTAGGGTCTACTGGTGGTTCATGCATGGAGGAATCATTTAGAACTGAAGTGGCAAAGTTATGACAGAGTTGGAAGAGTAGTTAATGGATTTGTTATTCAGTTTAACACAGTTAATGGAGTTAAAATCAGTTGAGCTAGTTGTATCTAGTCTAACTGAATGATACACTAGTGAGAGTGGAGTGAATTAATTAGTTAATTAATTAAAAAATAATAACTCATTAATCAACTGAAAAAATATAGTAGTTAACTACAATGCATGTCAGTTCCAGTGGAGACCTAGTGTAGAGATAGGTGAAAGGGAAAGATGGACTATTTGTTGTGACTATAGTGATGCATTGATTGCACCACACACACACTGGAGTTGCCAATGAGGACTGCACAGTCAAATCAAGGGTAATTCAAATTCATTCAGAGCTATTCTTCAACAGGGATTGCACAGTGGAGATAGGGTAGCAGGTGGAAAGAAATCGGTGCATGGATTTGCATATTTCTTCTCATTAGTGTGTGAAGATTGATTGTATTGAGAGCTTCATGTACTAATATTTGTATGAGATTATTACATGATCTCCATGATACATAATATATTATAGTCGGGGTTTTCAGCTTCAGGCTTTCTTGTTGAACAACTATGTTATGTGCAATTTTTTTTATTGCTTCATGTGTTTGCAATTGAGTTTAATTTTTGCAAAAGATTAACAGTGGAAGGATTCTGTATTTAGCAAGAAGATAAATATTGTTAGATTAGGAGAATATGGATATATAAATGCATATTGCATATAATTTCTACAGGGTATCGGAGCAGTTTTAATTCTTGAAGATTGCAATTGTGAAGAATTGCTGAGTTTGTGCTGGTGGACAATTTGAATTTGCTTCATAAAATTCATGGTGCGACAGTTTAGTATACATTGAATGTATTTCAGTGGGTTGCAATTGGAGTATGCCCTTGATGCCAGCTTGAATTACATAGCCTAGAAGGATAGGATGGAGGCAGTGCTGGAGGATAATGGACTGAAGGAGTTCATCGATAGCGATGTTCCTATGCCGGGATCTAGCGATGCTACATTACTTGACGCATGACAAAAGAAGATAGCGAAGACAAGAAGAATTTTATTGGTAGGTGTGAAGGACCATATTGTGTCCAACCTTCATGGGAAAGCCACTCCATTTGCAATGTGGAAGGATTTTACAGATTTGTTCCAAAGTAGCAGTGACCAGAGGAAGTTGGCGCTGAAAGATAAGCTCAGAAATAAAAATGGAGAAGGGTTACAGTATTCCAAAATATCTCATGAAGTTTTTCCACTTTAGGGATGAACTAGGAAGTGTGGGGATTACTATTGATGATGAATACTTGGTGAGCTTGGCTCTCCATGGGATTTCGAAGAGTTGGCATAGCTAAGAAGACTCTGTTAATGGATGAGAGAGACTTTGGTCGGATCTTGTGAAGGAGGAGATAAGGCGAGGTACCAGGGATGGCTCTTTATCGAAGAATGAAGATGAAGGGAATCGCGCTTTGGCTACCAAAGCAAGGAAAGGGAAGGGGAAGAAATTTCCTTCAAAATCTGAAGCTAAAGGAAAGAAGTAGGATTTTTCCAAGGTGAAGTGTTTTCACTGTCACGAACATGGGAATTTTGCCACTAACTGCCCATAGAAGAAGAAGAACAAGAAGGTTGCTGGAGCTGCAGCTGGAGAGGCCTTAGCCTTGAAATTTGAACTTAATTTCTCTTTGATCGCATGCTTGGTTTCAAGCTATATGGGATTTGTGTGGTATCTGGATAGTGGTGCGTCTTTCCATATGATGGGAGACAAGGAGTTTTTTAGTGACTTGGAGGAGATGAACCTTCAAATGCATATAGAGATGGGCGACAATGGTCAATACAGTGCGATGAAAATTTGGACCATTACCTTTGAGAGGGATTCTGGTAATCCATTCTTGTTGAAAGATGTTATTCATGTTCTAGGTCTGAAGAAGAACTTGGTCTTGGTCACAATGTTGGAAGACAAAGGTTATGATGTTGTTTTTAGCGATGGAAAATCTTTCCCGTGACATAAAACAAGGGGTCAAACCAAGAGGATAGGGATTCGAGTTAAGAATATCTATAAGCTAGAGGTAGCTGGTTGCACTGCAATGGTTGGAAAAGCAGAAGAAGTGGTGAGCCAGGATGAGGGCGAATTATGGCACAGGAGATTGGGCCATCTTAACCATGGCACTTTGAAGATTTTGCAGCATATTTCTACTGGACTTCCTAAGGGTACTCTTGCACAGTCGGATCAGTGCAAGGGATGTACTATGGGTAAGTTTTTGAGGACCACCTTTCATGAGAAGGAGAACCGTGCTTCGGTGATCCTGGAGAGAATTCACATAGACGCGTGTGGACCTTTCTCGGTTGCTTCAACAATAAAACACAGGCATTATGTTATATTTTTTGGTGATTATTCTTGTAGATGATGGATCTTCTTCATGCAGAAGAAGAGCGAAACATTCTCAAAGTTCTGTGAGTTTAAAGAATTGGTGGAGAAGGAGTTGGGGAAGCAAGTGAAAGCTCTATGGAGTGATAATGGTGGTGAATACATCTCGGGAAAATTCAAAGAATTCTATAGAAAATAAGGAATTCGAAGAGAACTCATAGTGCCTCATAACCCACAGTAGAATGGGGTCGTGGAGAGGAAGGATAAAATGATCGTGGGTGCCACACGAGCTATGTTTCATGACCAGGGCTTACCAATGCACCTATGGGTGGAAGCATGCAACACTACGGTTTATGTGCAAAACTGTTGTCCTCATAGAGTACTTGGCATGAGTACACCTGAAGAAAATTTTACTGGTAAGAAACCTGATATTTCTCATTTGAAGATTTTTGGCTCATCTGTTTACATTCATGTGACAAAGGACACCAGGAAGAAGCTGGAGCTGACTGCAGAAGTTGGGATATTTGTGGGGTACACAGAAACACCCCATAATTATAGTGTTTATTTTCCAAACAGTCGGATGAATGTGGTGCGACGGGATATAAAATTCAATGAGGTGAAAGCCATGAATTTGTCACTTGAGAGGGAGCTACACTTGCATGCAGAGGAGGAACTTCTTGTTCCCAAAGATGAACCTATAGATGTGTATCAACTACAGGAGGAGATTCATGGAGTGGAGGAGTCCACTCATGCGAAACCAAACATCAAAAAAGGTAGAAAGCGTACCACAGAAGCTGAGAGGCTGAAGCTTGATGCGGCACAGAATGTAGGAGTCCCTACATAATAGCGCACAGAGATACAATCACCTAACTATTTTACTAGATACATATCTCTTATGAGTAAGTGTGTCATCAGTGAGCCATCTTATTTTGAAGAAGCAATGTAGGAGCCCACATGGGTAGATGTCATGGTGGAGGAGTATGACTCCATTGTCAGAAACAATGCTTGGGAGATTGTTCCAAGTCCGGTGGGTGTTGGCTTGAGGGGTCTTGACCCAGGTTCGGTGTGCAAGGTTTGCCAACAAACCCCTATACTACTGGCCATTTCGGAAGTGACCTGCTTGCACAGGTCAAAGTCTCACTCGAAGTAGTATGGGTGGGTGCTAGAACCAGGTTTCTGCACCCTGAGAAAGTATGGGTAAGGCAAGCAGAGCTACGCTAGGTCTTGTAATTACCAGATTACCTTGTTCTGCGCAGGGTTAATTAAGTCTCTATTCGCATCCACATGCACTATATCTATAGTTATATGCTTTTTATAGCATCAACACAACATTACATAAACATAACATAATAGGTCTAGATCCAAGAACGCAGTTACACAGATCTTTGTAACTTAAATACAGAAAATGCACAATATAGAAATTATCAACAATTCACACAAAAGTACTCATAGATTTAGTTCTCTAACAATCTTCCATATTCATTCATTCATCAATTCTTCCTTACAATTCCCTTCCCAACCTATGCACATAGCAGCAAGGTCCACACACAGTAGCAAGGTCCACACACAGCTGGACTTGGATCTCTGCGCACACAGCCAGCAGGAGTCCTTTCCCCAAAACCCAAACAGATAGCTTAAACCACAAATTGCATCAATAGCTCATAATTTCTTATCCTTTACAATACAAAATGCTTCTCTATTTATAACAATGTAGCCTATACTTTCCTATGGTCTGCAAACCATGGTTTCGGACCCTTGGTTTACCCTTTTACCCATTACAATACGTTCGAGGCTTTGACCCACCCAAAAACCCCTGTGCTAGACTAAATATAATCAAGACTATTCAAAGTGGACCAGTTTCGCAGCTTGTTAGGAGACCCCGTTCCAACAGTCCCTCAACAAAATCTTGTGACTTGTCTCGAGTCACTGTGGTGGTGCGGCCACATAATCCTTAGCTTGGTATGGCTTGAGTCGACTACCATTGACAAGGCCAGGAAAGATGTCACCGTGCAGGGTAGCCAGCTGGATTGCTTCACCATTCATGATCTCCTTAACTGTGTAGGGACCAAGCCAGTGCTGCCAGAATTTCCATGGATGTTTCGCAAATTGGCTATCGTATAAAAGGACGAGATCACCTTCGGAAAATGTCTTTTGGAAAATATGTCGATCATGCTAGGCTTTATCGCGATCCTTCTGAACTTGTTGGTGAAAATTAACAATAAAACAATCTTCCTCCAAAGCCCCTAATTGTGCAAGATGCTCCTCTATGATATCTGAGTCCGCCATATTTGTGAATGCTGCGATGCGTAGGCTAGGAAAAACATATTCTACGGGCATAATAGCATCCTTGCCATAGACCATTCGGAAGGGGATACTTCCTATCAACTTCTTGCAGTTCATTCGGTAGGTCCACAGAACCGAGGGGATGTGAACATCCCAGTCACTACGATCGGCATTGCAAACCTTAGTTAATGCCTGTTCCAAAATTTTGTTAAAAGCTTCAATTGCCCCATTGGCCTAGGGATGATATGGTGTACTGTTTTCATGGTGGATCCGGAATTCCTCATTCGAAGCTTGAATCGTTTGGTTAAAACAATGCGTACCTCTCTCGCTCATTAGGATCTTTGGGCAACGAAATCTAGTCAGAATCTACTCAATGATGAAGTGCACAATAATATCCATAGTACAATATTTTACCGCTTGTGCCTTAGCCCATCGAGTGACGTAATCAGTGGCAGTGATAATGTAGGATGCACTTGTTTTCTTGCCTGGCGGATTGATGGGTCCTATAAAGTCAATGGCCCATTTGTCAAAAGCCTGTAGGGCCACTTGAGGCTGCAATGGCATGTCATCTCGTCGTGAGGGTCAGCCAGTTTGCTAGCATGTATCACACGATCTGCAATAGGTGTTTGAATCCTGATGCAGGGTAGGCCACCATAATCCAGCCCTCAAAATCTTTTGTGCCGTAGCTCTTCCTGCATAGTGGCCTCCTACGACTCCATCGTGTACTTCTGCTAAAACGGTGGGCTGTTGATGTTCCAATACATACCTGCGTAGTATTTCATCTACCCCTAGCTTGTATAATTGTCCGGCGATGATAGTAAAGTCCGCAGCCTGGGTAACCAACTCCTTCTTCTGTTGCACCTAATATGCTGCAGGGGCCAAACCCGTAGTAAGGAACTCAATGATATCAACAAAGTGAGCATCAACCACCTTAATGGTGAACAACTGCGCATTGGGTAAGCCCTCGTCCAAGTTAGTAGGCTCTTCCCCTGTTTCAATGCAAGACAGATAATCGGGCCTGTATTCAACCTCTTGGGCTTAACGATGATCTTAAAATCATATTCTTGAAATAGCAACAGCTAGCAGCAAATCTTCCCCCCCAACACAAGCTTGTTGACCAAGCATTTCAAAGTCGAATGATCAATGAACATCTTAAAGTGTCCACCCAATAGATAGTGCCGATATTTTTGTAACGCATACACCATAGCTAGTCCTTCGCGCTCAGTGGTGGAGTAATTCCTTTCTGCGCCTGAGAGTTTTCGACTTGCAAAGGCAACCAGGTGATCAATATCTCCTTCTCCAGGTTGAGTGATAACCGCGCCCAGGGCGATGCCTGATGCATCCACATGTACATGAAATTCCTTTGACTAGTCAGGAAATATCAGTATGGGTGCAGAGATCATCTTCTCCTTGAGAATTTCGAAGCTCTTCTGACATTCGTCATTCCAGAAAAAAGAGACATCTTTTTTTAGTAGTTATTCCATGGGTGTTGTGATCATAGCATACCCTTGAATGAATTTCCTGTAATAGCCCGTGTGACCGAGAATAGAACGCAGTTGTTTTTCCATTGTGGGGGCTGCAAGGTTGATAATTACGGCTATCTTCACATGATCAACCATCAATCCTTGCCGACAGACTATGTGTCTAAGCAAGATTTTGAATGGTACATAGAATATGCATTTTTTGATATTCAAGGAGATCTGGTGCTTCCGGCATGCATCCAACATTAATCGCAGGTTTGAGACATGCTCCTTTACTAGGCCAAAGACCGTCTAGTCGTCAAAGTAAATATCCAGGAACTTATGAATAAACTCCTTGAACACAGCCACCACGACCCTTGAAAAGATAGTAGGTGCATTCTTGAGACAAAAGGGCATGACCGTATACTGGAAGGAACCCCATTTGGTCGCAAAGGTAGTCTTACTGCGATCTTTAGGTGCAATTTTGATCTGGTGGTATCCTGAGAACCCATCGGTGGAGGAATAGGCCTCCTGGCCACCCACGCTATCAAGGATTTCATTGGAGAAGGGCGTAGGGAAGGGGTCATGGATGTAGGCATCGTTTAGTTTTCGTAGATCCACATAGATGCATATTCCCCCCTTTGTCTTTTTCTCCTGGACGACCACTGGACTTACCCAATCTGATTTTTCAACTGGTTCAATGATACCTGTGGTAAGCATTTTTTCCAACTCTTCTTTGACCTTTTGCTTATATTTAGGGTTTAGTCTGTAAGGCTGCTGCTTGACGGGGTGCACCTTGGATTTCAGAGTGATGTGCATAATGCATAGGTCCCCAGTGATTCCTTTGAGCTCAGAAAAATTTGTCGGAAATAAGTCCTGATACTCCATAAGTAGCTCTGCAATTTTTCCTATGGTTCCTTCATCCTAATAGTTTCCAATTTTAGCCACCTTAGGGTGTTCTTCTGTCTCAAAATTAACTTCGCGCAGCTTGAGAGGTTGCATTACTTCAATATCCTGTAGCAATGGTCCGATAACGGTACGTTCTCCTTCATATTCCAGAACAGAGATATTTTGTGGATTATCTTCTTCTTTGTTAATCGCCAAGCTCTGGCAGTTAACTATGTCTTGCATCTGGGCTTCCCATGTCAGGAAGGCTGGTGCGGTGCAGGGGTGAGGCTTTTTAGAGATAAACGCATCGATGTCCTGCAGGGCTTCGTCAAGCATCCCTTTTCCCCCAATTAGTCTGAACGTTCCTATGAAGTATTATTTTGATATTTCCCAGTGGCGGGTACGCTGATGTAACTCTGCATCTAAGTACCAAGCATCAGGGATAGGGCCCAAGGCATACACAAATGGTTCATTCAGACCATTTAGTCGTCCAAGTACGTAGATGCACGCAAGGATCCCCGGTCCTAGGAATATCTTGGTGCGCACATCAGCGGGAGGTGCGAACCGCAAAACCATCCTATCTTGACAAGTTTCCCAGTCCGGAAATGGTTTCTTATGGGTATCCCACCATCGTGCAGGTGTCCCATGCAGAGCCAGGTTGAGGGCCTAGAGCCACTGTTATTTTAGCACCCTAGCCTCCAATGTTCTTAGGAATTCCTGGACATTACTCGACCCATCAAAGTGGGGAAGGTCTCTTACCTATGAAGTAATGTAGTAGAGGGTCCTTGCAGCCCGAGGGTATCGTAGTGCTGAGACATCATGTAACCGGGTCTGCCAACTCTCTATTTCTTCATCAGGATTAGAAAAGTACTCACTATCCTTCTCCCAACAGAGTACTCCACTTTTTGTAGGGTTACCCTAGTCTTCGTCCAGCGCCGTCACCCTGTAGATGTGATCGAGTTCCTCCTCTTCATATGCTGGTTCTGTATACCACACAACTTCGGCAGGATCTAGCGGTACTATTACGTGTGTACCATTCTTCTCAAACACCATTCAGTGTTTTTTTAGATTGATGAAACCCCCCACATCTATAGCCCAGTCTAATCCCCGGAGTGCAGGGTAAGGATCCACATCTTCCACGATTTCTATTACTTCAAAGTCGGCTAAGATATTTACTCCTGTGATATCTACCATGACTTTTGGCAACGTTCCCAGAGGGATGATCTTATATTGATTCGCCATGCGCAGCTGGATGGTGGACCAGTCTAACTTAGGTTCTCCCATTCATTGCCATGTTTGCTTTGGTAAGACATTAGCATCTGATCTAAGATCAAGAATAACCTGATCTATCTCATAATCGCCAATCTGAGCAGTCAACCACATTTCCCTCCCGGTGCGTATCTTATAGCTGTGTAATTTGTGCACTTCCTTAATCTCAGCCATTGTGATGGGCCAGGTTGCACATTCATGCAGTAATTCTTAAAGACTTTCTACAGCCTGCTGGTTGTGCAGTAGTTTCAGACATGCCCTTAGAAAGGGCTCAACCTCTTCCTTTTTTTGGAGGTGCGTTGGCAGTTGCGTAGGGGCTTCCAACGACTCTTGTTCCTTGAAATTTGTCCCCTTCCAAGAAGCAAGCTCCTCCTTTGCTCCCTGGTTGACCACCCCACTGCGTGTCATGAATTTTACACTTGGATTTGCATTCCTCAACTCTGTTTTGACTCTTTGCACATTTTTTGTGGGGGTAGGCTGTTTGTCCTGCATTTTCGTTATTAAGATCGGGCAGTCTTCGATCTCATGGTCCAGCTATCAGAAATATTTACAGGATTTCCTGGTGGGATTCAGGTAGTCCCTGGTGAAATGCCCTACCTCTCCACATTTATAGCAGATCAGCTAGCCTCGTCCCCGTCTTGCGCTTCCTCCTCGGCCCCCCCCGCCCCTCGCAAGGGAGCCACCGAAGGTCATGGGAGATCTCGGCGACGCAGGATATAATTGTACCCTATAGAGGTTTCCCCAATCTACCAACAAATCATATGTGTGACAATTCTCTCATTGTGCCCTACCGATCGGCAGAACCTGCACCATTGTTGCTTCAGTTCACCCATACTTATCTAAGGGCACTGGGCTGTATCATGTAGTCCTGCTACCCGACAGTCTTCGCACCATAGCGCAGATCCGCTGGAATTGGGGCGCAGTGGACTGGGTCCCCCTACCTGTAGGTAATCTATTAATAGCGGACACAGGTCCTTGGTATGACCAGACACCCAACATCTTATGCACCAGAGTTCTGCGCTGACTCCGTTTGCCCATCCCGTCCGTAAGCTCTGTATTTCCATGTGCATGGTGTTTAGTCAATTTAGTGTCCTAAATTGCTAACATAAATTATCGACCAGGGCTAGTAAATTGATGAATTGTGATGCACTATATGTGCCTAAGTATCCATTTTTTTTACTTCGTTGTTTTTAGTGTTTTATTGATGTTTGGGGTTTTTATGTTTGATTCTTAGTATGCTACTCTATGCTAAAAATATGAAGTTAGATCTATGTCAAAAGGGAGAAAATGAAATGTCAATAAATTAATTAAAACATAATTTATTTGCAAGTTCTATTCCTAATTAGAAAATGATGAAAACAGAGAGTCCTAATCCATGGATATTACAGCTTCTAAATGAACATTCATGAAATGAAAAGTAACTCAAAACACTACAACTTAATATGATTCATTTAGTTAGAGATTTGTTGGAAGAGCTTGTGAAAAAGATTAATTCTAATGCAATGAGGATCTCCTAAAACATAAAAGGAAATGTTGAAACAACTTACAACATTACAACTAAATCTCATACATGAGTTAGAGGTTTATTGGAAGAGCTTTTTGAAAGAGATTAATCATAATGTGATAAGGATCTTCTATTAAGCAAAAAAATTAATAACTCAAAATATTACAACTTAGTCTCATTCGTGAATTAGAGGTTTATTGGAAAAGATTTTGAAAGAGACTAACTACAGTATAATGAGGATCTTCTTTTTAACTAAATAACAGAAAATGAAATGCTAATAACTCAGAATATCACAATTGAATCCCATTCATTTAATAGAGATGTATTGGAAGAGCTTGAGAAAGAGACTAACTGCAATATCATGAGGATCCTTTATCTAAGCAAATGACATGAAAAATAATGCTAAAAACTATGATTTCAGAAAGCAATCTAAGTAAGGAAATATGACAAAACAGAATTGAAAATGACTTATCTAGAAAACATGAAAAACCTCCTCGAATAGCAGGGGCCCTCTGCTACCAATTTGGTGAAATTCTTTAGCTCCCTAAAGTTGTAATCAAAACAACATCAAAGAACTTCTTTATTGATAAACTCACAAACCTACATCCCATTCCATCTTAAGCTTTGTTACAAAACACTCTCTAATCCTTTATCTTCTTCTCCTATTTTTCACTACTCTTGATAGGAAAAAGCTTCCCCTATCTATACAAAAATATGAGAAGTTATCTCATTAATGAGAGTCCATGAATCTCTCCCTCTATCTCTAGAGTTACAATCAAAATAGAAAATGATAAGACACATGTCTTTTTAGAGTTTCAATACAAATAAGAAATGAGACACATATCTTCTTAGAGTTTCAATACAAAAAGGAAATGAGACACATGTCCTCATGATCCCATGATCTTCTCCACTCAAATTCGAATTTGGTTTTAGGAGGCCACATAAAGGTCTTTTAGAAGCTTCCTTTTGACCTACACATGTCACAAAACTCATAACACATATATAGATATATCAAACTATGTTAATTTTCTAGTTTCTAATCATAAATTCACTTTAAACACATAAAATAAATAACTTTGGAAGACAAGGATCCTAACCCATATATTTATGAAAATGGTTACTTGATGTAGGGTTTTAGGTCAGATAATTATGAAATGAGAGCTAAATGGCAATGACATAATGGAAATATGTATGAATATGGAAAACACTTTTGAGACTCAACACATGGCTCCGGGTTGTTCTTGAATTTGCTTCACTCCCCCAACGTGTTGTCCTTAGGCATGGCTTCGAGTTTCATGGCAGCTTCCAAGTATTTTTCTTGCGATTCGAAGGTTTGGTGGCTCATTGGTATGCGTAAGTGAGGTATCAACATAGTGATGAACCATTATGTGTGTTGTCTGTCGTTGTACTTGAACCCTCCTTCCCTGATCACTTTATTTAACCGCTGATCGGCCTCCCATATTGACTCAGACACACCTTGATTTAAGTATTTTACTTCTGCTACCAACTAAGAGTAATATTTCAGCTTCCAGAATTGTTGTTTTAGGGCATCCTTAACATCCTGAAGCAATGCGCTCCCGTTTTGAGATATATACCGCATATACTAGTCCAGAGCCCTTTCTTCAAAGGCCAGAGATAATTGTGCTCTTTTCATAGTATCACTTACCACCCCCTACATAGTCCACACTAAGTTAGCTATGAACCAAAACCGCTCCATGTCCTCATTGGCTACGCCTTTAAAGGTAGGTAGTTTCAAGTGTACTACCATGCTTTCCTCTGGTTTGTTTTCCTAGGGGTCCGACGTCGGGGTAACTGACGGACCTTGCGTAGGTGCTCTTTTTGGTGAGCTATGAGAAGAGTGATCCTCTACTTGATCGGTTCAATAGTACTTACCGCTCCGTGTTGTGCTTTCACCCAAAGTAGCACTCATTCACCTCCGCGTTAGATCTCCACTATCCCTTCCTTAGACTTCTTCCAGTCTTGGCAATGGAACCATTATTTGGCTTGAGGGGTCTTGACCTAGGTTCAGTGTGCAAGGTTTGCCAACAAACCCCTATACTACTGGCCCTTTTGGAATTGACTTGATTGCGCAGGTCAAAGTCTCACCCGAAGTAGTATGGGTGGGTGCTGGAACTAGGTTTACGCACCCTGAGAAAGGATGGGTAAGGCAAGCAGAGCTGCGCTAGGTCTTGTAATTACCAAATTACCTTGTTCTATGCAGGGTTAATCAAGTCTCTATTCACATCCACGTGCACTAGATCTATAGTTATATGATTTTTATAACATCAACACAACATTACATAAACAGAATAAAATAGATCTAGATCCAAGAACGCAGTTACACAGATCTTCACAGCTTAAAGACAGAAAATGCACAATATAGAAATTATCAGAAATTCACACAAAAGAACTCACAAATTTAGTTGTCTAGCAATCTTCTGTATTCATTCATTCATCAATTCTTCCTTACAATTCCCTTCCCAACCCGCGCACACAGCAGCGGGGTCCGCACACAGCTGGAATTGGATCTCCGCGCACACATCCAGTAGGAGTCCTTTCCCCAAAACCCAAATAGATAGCTTAAACCACAAATCACATCAATAGCTCATCATTTCTTATCCTTTACAATACAAAATGCTTCTCTATTTATAACAATCTAGCCTATACTTTCCTATGGTTCGCAAACCGTGGTTTCAGACCCTTCGTTTACCCTTTTACCCATTACAATACGTTCGGGGCTTTGACCCACCCCAAAACCCTTGCGCTAGACTAAATATAATCAAGAATATTCAAAATGGGCCAGTTTCACATCTTGTTAGGAGACGCCATTCCAACAGTGGGTAAATCAGTTGTAGGATCAAGATGGATCTACAAGGTAAAGGAAGCTACTGATAGGAGCGTCAAGAAGTATAAGGCAATATTTGTTGCTCGGGGCTTCTCACAGATCTAGGGGATTGATTATGAAGAAACCTTTGCACCTGTCACACGATATTATTCCATAAGGACCATCCTTTCTCTCTTAGTGCAGATGGGTTGGCACATTCATCAGATGGATGTGAAGACTGCGTTCCTTAATGGGATCATTGAGGAAGAGGTGTACATTGAGCAGCCTGAAGGACTTGAGATCTTTAGAAGCGAGTCGCATGTGTGTAGGCTAAAAAGAGAAATGTATGGGCTGAAGCAAGCACCACATGTTTGGTACACTCAGATCGACAGCTATTTCACTGGACTTTGCTTCACCAAGAGTGAGGCGGATGCAAACCTATACCAAATTGTGGTGGACGGTAAGATTTTAATCCTTTTTCTTTATGTTGATGATTTAATACTAATGGGTGATGAGTAGTTGATACACTCATGCAAGGAAGATCTTGTAAAGGAGTTTGAGATGAAGGATTTGGGTCTCCTTCATTATTTCCTTGGATTGGAAATATGGCAGCGGGAATGTGAACTGTTTGTGTCTCAAGGCAAGTATGCTAGGGAGATACTTGAGAAGTTTCACATGCAAGGCTGCAAGCCTATTGACACTTCTCTTCCAGGAAATTGGAGGAAAGAGGATGCTACATCGGCAGAGGTAGTGGATGCCACTGTTTATCAACAGTTGGTGGGTTCGCTCATGTATTTAGTTAATACAAGACCAGACATATGCTATGCGGTGAACCAACTTTCACAAGCGATGGTTAAGCCTACCAAGATTTTTTGGAAGGCAGGAAAGCATGTCCTGAGGTATCTTAGGGGCACATCTGAGCATGGCTTATGGTTCAGAAAGACGGATGAGGTGAAGTTGCATGGCTTCACAGATGCAGATTGGGTAGGCAGCCCAACAGACAGAAAGAGCACATCAGGAGGGATTTTCACTATTGGATCTACGATAGTTTCTTAGTACAACAGGAAAAAAAGATCCATGACACTCAGTTTAGCAGAAGTAGAATACATGGCAGCAATTCAAGCTGCATGTGAGGCTATCTAGATGAGGAAGATCCTGGTCAGTTTGTTCGATTCACATTTAGATCCCACAGTGATACATTGTGATAATCAGAGTTGCATTAAAATCTCCATTAATCCTGTGTTTCATGATATATCTAAACATATTGATATTTGGTATCATCATATCAGAGATTATGTGCAGCGGAAGATCATGTTGCTTTAGTACATTCCTACGGAAGATCAGGATGCAGATATTCTGTTGAAGGCGCTCACCCGGAGAAAATTTGAATACCATAGAGGTAGGATCGGGGTGAAGGATAATCCCTATCTTGTTGAGAGGGAGTTTTGAGATTCAACAAGATGATGAGCTTAGTGAAAATGAGTCACCTTCACTAAGTGGGCCCGCAGGCTATTTTTAGGTGCAAGTCTATTTTTAGATTATGTCTATTTTTAGACATGATGATCATATTTCAGAAGTTGCAGGATGCTATTTGTGGATGGTTAGTCAAGTTGGAAAAATAGATGAAATTCTATTTTTAGAATATTGGGTGAAGTCCATTTATAAATCGTCGATCTAAAAATAGATGCATGTCAATTATTATTAGCTCTTAAAAATAATCCGACAATAAACAACAACTTATTCTCTTGGAGCACTTTATTTCAGTGTATAGATTTGGCAAATCAGTGGGCTGAAGGAATTACACAATTCCTAGGGTTTATTGGTGGTTCATGCATGGAGTACTTAGTTAGAACTGAAGTGACAAAGTTATGACAGAGTTGGAAGAGTAGTTCATGGAGTTGTTATTTAGTTTAACTCAGTTAATGGAGTTAAACTCAGTTGAGCTAGTTGTATCTAGTCTAACTAAATGATACACTAGTGAGAGTGGAGTGAATTAATTAGTTAATTAATTAAAAAATAATAACTCATTAATCAACTGAACAAATACAACAGTTAGCTATAGTGCATGTCAATTCTAGTGGAGACCCAGTGGAGAGATAGGTGAAAGGGCAAGATGGACTATTTGTTGTGACTATAGTGATGCATTGATTGCACCACACACATATTGGAGTTTCCAATGAGGATTGCGTAGTCAAGGAAAGGGTAATTCGAATTCATTCAGAGCTATTCTTCAGTAGGGATTGTGCAATGGAGACAGGCTAGCAGGTGGCAAGAAATCAGTGCATGGATTTACAGATTTCTTCTTATTAGTGTGTGATGATTGATTGTACTGAGAGCGTGATGCACTAAGCTTTGTATGAGATTGTTACATGATATCCATGATACATAATATATGATATTTGGGGTTTTCAGCTTCAGGATTTCCCGTTAAACAACTGTGTTATGTGTGATTGTTTTTATTTATTCATGTGTTTGCAATTGATTTTGATTTCTGCAAAATATTAATAGTGGAAGGATTCTGTATTTAGAAAGAAGATAAATATTGTTATATCATGAGAATCTGGATAAATACATGTATCTTGTATATAATTGCTACATGTTTCATCTAGATAAATTGGGTTTACAAAAATATGATATTTCTACATATTCATCTTCATCTATAGAAAGTGGTACTCATGATTTCTTTCTTCTTCACCAAGACACAAGGAAATATCCTAGGAAAAATGCATTCCAACTGGTGCTATTTATATCATTAATGTTACTCTCCCAATCAAGAATTATGTACATTGTTAGTGTGGAATTTTTAATTTGAGGATAATAAATACCCAAAACAAGCGTGCCTTTTAAGTGTTGAAATATCCTCTTTACTAGCTTGTATGAGTGATTACATTGGTACTGATTGAAATATTTCAACCATTCCAATTGTCTGCATAATATATGGTCTTGAAGCTATCAAGTATAGTAGAATCTCAATCATAGACCTATA
Source organism: Pinus albicaulis (assembly GCA_034641835.2). Taxonomy (NCBI): domain Eukaryota; kingdom Viridiplantae; phylum Streptophyta; class Pinopsida; order Pinales; family Pinaceae; genus Pinus; species Pinus albicaulis. The sequence goes on from CM076580.1 coordinate 233,820,346, forward strand.
AAGAGTTGAATTTACCTTAGGAGATTTATCATCCATACTTAACTTGCATATGTTAATCATAGGGTACTAACTGGTGCAAATTATTCCATTCCAAACTACTTGAGCATCTCCTTGAGGTATTTGGTTTGGAAAATTATTATTCCTTCATCGGTTTGAGAAATTTTTAGTCCAAGTGTTGTAGCCGCTACAACACCACCCAAAATTTTAGGTATATTTAAAATTTCGGGTCCCCCTCTGCTCGCTTAGTTATTAGGGTCTTTCACCGAACTTGCAATCAGTGACATCCCAGCGACCTATCCCCAACCCCTCATGAGTTGTCTCGCCCTCATGATCAAGCGTTGTCGTTGCAATCACGCCATGTGCGAAAGATCGCTATGCATACATTCGAAAGGAAACCGGCGTGTATTTACATTAAGAGTGCTTGCATCATGGATTGTCCAGGCACTCTGTTTTAGCACTTCGTCGAGCTCATAGTCTAATATTTATTATTTAGGGGGCACCATTCTCTAAAATGTAACTATAAACTAATTAGTGTTATAACTTTACGTGCAGGCGATCCCACAGATGATATACCAAAGAATATCACCACTGCGTTGGGAGGAAGAGATTGGAACCCAACTAACAAGAGCACAATGGTTAGGGAAGTTGTTAATCACGAGAAAGAAGACTCTCTTACAAGAATACAAACAAAGTGGAAAAGCTAATGTTTTCTTGGACATGCGGTCTGGGGAAAATGATGACAGATAAGGCTATCATTTCCAGAGTGAGCGACAGTCACGGATGCTTAAGAGCGACAAATACACTCTATCAGATGGAGAAGATGACATTATTACTTATCATGGTGTTACTCTATCAACTCTTGACGACCTTGAGGATGAGATTGTTTGAAGATGAAAATGATGATGACACAATTACCAGGAAGCTACATTTTGGTGGGGATGCTGATCAAGAAACAATCTCGATGCTGCTATTTTAGAAGGAGACCAAATAAGCATAAACTCAAAAGGGAATTTTTGGAGATCCTGCACAATACCATCTAAATGTCGATGGGTGCACACAAAGGAACATATTTTACCACTCCAAAAAGTCTAGCCTCAAGTATAGCCCGGTGAACAAAGCGGACTCAGGAGATCTCCCTAGAGAATGAAAATCTCATTCAAGGCGTTCTCGTGCCGGGAAGCAGAGTGAAAGCACACATGTGGGTGTGGCAAGCCAATGATAGAGTTTCAAATATGTGAACGCACCTTTGAGAAGCAACATCTATTAATCCTGAGCTACATAGTGTGGAATTATTCATGCTGCAAGGGGTGCGTGTGGAGTAACGAAAGGGCCTTAAAACCCTAGTCTCCTTTGCTCTTACATGTCCATAAAGATTGCCTATGCGAGACCATAAGAGATGGAGAATTTGAAATTGAACCTAAAAGGTCATGTTTAAAATTCATACACCTTTTGGTAGCCAGACATGTTGATGCATGTGCAGGGAGAGTCTGAGTGTCATACCAAAGTCAGATAATGGCGAAGTACATTTTGTCGCTGGAAATTGTACGAATCCTATAAAGGCCATTCTTTTGAACCGACCATAATTTTGAGTTGTGTTGACAACTCTGGCAAATTGGGGAAAGGAAGAAAATGTTTTTAGACCTAAGCTACATTATAAGTGGGCGCACATTCTATGGACCAAGGCCATGTTGTGTTTTTTTTAGACAAGGCTCAAACATATGGTTTTAAAGCCATATAAGAACACAAACTAGAACCATATGAAAACTCATTACAATTGAGCTCAAATATTTCTAAGGTTTCGATGGAGTTTTCAACCTATGCTAAGGTTTTGAGCAAATATATATATTTTGTGATTCAAAGTCGTGGTGCAAATTACAATATTCTACAACCATGTTTGAAGGGGTGCAAAACAACATGTTTTTCAAACCATATATCATATAAACATTACAAATGGGCGTCGAGCAGACATATATGATGATCGTGTTTGCTGGTCGAAGTATGTTTAAAACATGGAACAAAATATTTTAATAAACCACAGCAGAAAAGTTGTAACCTGGCGCGTTGATAGTCAAAACTGCATGGGTGAGTTTTCCACGTAGCTGTCCCAAAGTCTGCATGGCAACCGACGTAAAAGACCGTGCATTGCTAGTTTTCTAAATCACGGTAATGTTTGGAGCAATCAATCTTTCAACGAAAACTACGGAGCAGAACGTGACAAAAAATTTAGAGCTGAAGGTTAATAAATCCATGATGGCATGTATAACAGCTATAGCGTAGAATAGTCAAAAGAAACGCCAGGGTTTTAAAGTCACGATCCAGGACCATTTGTAAACGGTGAAGCGTTGCGTTTCGCTAGAGGAAGTTACAATCCACATGATTGTAAAATCAGAAAACGTCATAATCAATGCCACAGTGATATTCCACATGTCCACTGTGAGCTGGACAGAACGAGTCCCTGCACTTCATGCTGCGTTACATGGACGCAGGTTGCCCATGTGTGCTGCCATGAATGAACGTAAATTATTCTGCTACACTCAAACAAAGGTTTCTGATCGAAAATATCGCTGATACACAGCTTTTCAGGAATCGTTTAGCTCTGCGCTCGACATGCAAGGATATGACAGCCGTTGCACCGCTCAACTCTGGCATGCAATGACCATGCTCAACATGATCGGTTTTCATATGGAAAGAAGTTTGAACCCCTTTGATTTGGGTTTCGTTAGCACGGCAAGTAAGAACTCTGAGAAAATGAGCATTCTCCATTTCATAAAAACCAAACAGGTCGCACTATTCTCAAGTCGCTAGGTCGTAGCACTGAGGAATAGGTCGCAATGCGACTGTGCGACCTCTGCAAAGTCGTATTTCAAAGGACAGCTTTGAGTCGCATTTCCTCACAGGTCGCTGAGTCGCATAAGCTTAGCAACGAGCCGGTAGCGCGACCCCACTATGTTGCGACCCTACGACTTCACTAAGGAGTAGCGCCCTCACCTTTATTTGTCATGTCAGCTTGCCGACTTGTGAGCTCTTTTCAAAGAGATGGGAACTATTGTTTGAAGGATCACTCCTTATATTTAACAAATGACTTTTCATTTAATCATCGCTTAGATCAACCCTATTTAGAAGGGGCATTCCCTTATTAAGATCTTGGCGCAAACTTTCGAACATGACGAAAGTATCATTAGAGCCCAGCATAGTTTTCATTGTGGAGAACACAAGCAGCATGTTGCCCAAATCAACACTTCCGTTCAATTGGGTCTGCATTCCAAACTCGGCCCATAGTTATGATAATCTGCATTATGGTAATTGAAGAAGGTACAAGGAAAGCTTACTCGAGCCAGTCTCTTCGATGACATAATGGTGGACGCTGTTGGTTGGCATGAGGAAACAGAGCATTTCCCAGCAAGCGAGAAAGTTGATACACTGATGGCACATGTGTTGGTTATTCATAGTCCCCTACTAAATCAAAAGCTAGGAACCAGAAATGCATCACATGCAGTGGGAGATGGCACAAGCAAAAGCCCTTTGCCTCATCAATGGGTTTTCACTACAAACATTCGGATCCCAAGAGAAATTGATAAGGACCACGCTGTGACATAACATTTGACCACACAGGGGTCCAAAGTTTTCATTTTACTTGTGTAATTAATTAAATGCACCTCTTAACATTGTTATTCAAGCAATGAAGACATGTAACCTAAGCTATGTGATTGCAGGTGGAAGCTGTCGATTTGCACGATGAGTTGGAGTTTTTCACAGCAAGCAAGAGGACTGGTTTTCAAAGCGAAGAACGTGAGATGAGGAATACTGTTACAAAATCCGCAGATCTGCTTGAAGTCGCAGGTCGTAGATTTCTTCAAGTCGTAGGTCGCTGATGGCTGGAGGTCGAAGGTCGCAAATTGTCTCAGGTCGCCGGGTCGCATAGTCGCACTACCTGTTAAAAGCCCGACGGCGCGACGGCGCGACACAATGACTAGGTCACAAGGTGGCATAATCTGGGTAGGTCGTAGGTCGCACATTTGCCCAAGGTCGTAGGTCGCATATCTGCCAAGGTCGCAGGTTTCATATCTGCCGAGGTCACAGGTTGCAAATGGTGCAAGATTGCAAATCCCAGGAGGTCGCAGGTCGTAGATCTGACGAGGTTGCAGGTCGCATTTCTGCCGAGGTCTCGAGGTCACAAGTCGTAGGGGTCGCCGGGTCGCTAAGTCGCATCCCCTGTCAAATTCCCGACGGTGCAACCCAGCGACCCAGCGACTAGGTTGCAAGGTCGTAGAACCCAGTCAGGTCGCAGGTTGCAACAACAGCTCAGGTCGCAGGTCGCGGAAAAGATTGGGTCGCAAGGCAGCCCAACGGTCAAGGAGATGAAAAGTCAAGGAAGCCCAAAGGACAGGTTTTGTATTATAAATAATCCTTCGGAAGCTTATAAACAAATATTTTGTTTGGGACTCGAGTGGAGTATATTGTATTACCAAAGGATTATACATTTAAGCATTAATACAAGCATTTTGAAAAACCCCTTTGTGGATCTGATGTTGTCATGTGTATAAGCACTGTTGAGTATTTTGTTTTCAGTTTCTGAACATCTTTAGATTAAGGGAATTGTATCTTTAACTCACATCATAGTTACATAACATTTTGCTGAGTATGTTAATGGTGGTTGAGTTTATTTCACTTTCTTAGCGAATGTTGATGAATTTGTTTATCTGCGTTTGTGTTATCATTTAAAACCTTTAGGAAGTGAAGGGTGTTCTCGCCATGAGGAACTGTTTCTTTCATGGTCAGAATAACTTACAAGCATGAACCTAATGAAGTGTTGCTAACAACACTTCCTTCGGTCTTCATGCTTTATTATTTTCTCTTGCTACTCATAGTGTCATATGTACATTTAATGCATCAATCATATGTCTTGTATCAGTTGATTAGGTGTGTATCCACTGTTTTATAGAGTTTAAGCGAGACCCAAAGTAAAGGAGAAATCAGTGGTAGCTAGACCCACGCCCCGGATGGGATCCCTAGTCCAAACGGTTCAAGGTCTAATTGGGACCTTTTACCGAGGAGATCCCCTACTGTTGGCAGGACAGATTTTCCCGTCAACAGAATTGGTGCTAGAAGGAGGGCCAGATGACAAGATGAGCCCTGAGAGCCTACAGTTAATCTCATATCTGTAATGGCTCATTCCCAAATCATTCTCCCGATATGTTTGTCGGAGTTTTATGAGCCTTGATACTTCATCCCCGATGAACTTATGTATCACTTGTCCCAGTTAAAATTTGATGGTGAAAATGGGGTGTCCATAACCCAATACCTTTTAGATTTCTATGACTTTGGTGAGTGGTACGAAATTGAAAATGAAGGTTTGATATGTTTTCTTTTCTTCCTCACCCTCGAAGGTCGCGCTAAGCAATGGTGCTGCACATTTCCGGAAGCTTCCATCCATTCATTTGAACAACTCACCAGTGAATTACAATAAGCTTTTCACAGGTATGATCTTCATAACGTTTTAATAAAGTTAAATGACATCAGAATGGAACCTCAGGAATCTTTAGATGAGTTCTCTATCAGATTCGTTCATTATTGTTTTGAGTTCCCTGAGAAGGATGTCAATTGGAGGTTGTTAAGAGAACAGTTCACGTATGCGATTCTTGTTTCCCTTGAAAAATTTCAGTTAGCAACCCAGCCTGAACCTAGTGTTCCCTATGATGACCCGTAAGCCAACAACTGTTCTAAATTTGAGTCTTTTACGAACCATGTCGAATCAGAGTTTGAAAACCCCAGTGGTTCATTATCTCTCTCAGTTCATGAAACCTACCTCAAGCCCACTCGATGTTTCCCCAGACACAGATCTAAATCTGATTCACATATGGATTATGAATCGACTCCTATCTCGGATGCAGTCGTTTCCCTTACAAGGCCTGCCAAACCATTTTTTTCTCTAAATGACACGGATGCACATGTTGAAAAGCCTTGTATGGTTAACGCCCCTCCGACTCAATCCGTTCATTCATTTTTCCCTGGTTTGTTTCACGACCCCACCATACCAGTAATTTCTTCAAGACATTCAAAATTTCCTTATACTAGTATTGGCAACCATCATAAGCACGCAGATGGTGTTTCACAATCACAGTTTAAAATCGATAAATCTTTTAGATCTGATCTTTCTCACTCGAAATCTTTAGACAGCCATAGGAGCGATTTTTTATCAGGGAAACCTCAGGATGTCCCCTCTATTGATCCATCCCAATCGGTAACTCCTAGGGAGCCTAACATGCCAGGTATCCAACCTGATCAAATCAATGGTTACATCGATACCTTCTTATCTGAAAACATATTCAATCATACCGCTGAGGATTGTCACTCGCATCTCTTTGCCAACCATCTGGACACACCAAACTTCAATGATTCGCTTTGGGAAGATTCAAGTAACCATCATAAAATCAAAGCACTTCAGATCCTACCGACCATTTCTGAAATGACGATCCCCAAGTACCATGCTCCTCCCAGCATAACCATGTCGAATTCACCCCACCCTCGCAAATCTAAAGAATTTGATACATTGGAATATCAATCTGTCAGTGCGCAAACATCTGACCAAATTGATACAAAGCTCACTGACATTTTGCTACCCACCACCATCCATGTTCACATCCAGTCGCCTGTTGATCTCGCCAAACCATCAAAGTCAGGCAACCCCCCACTCGAAGGTCCGGGGTTTGATCCTCATACCCTTGACCAAACCGAGGAGCAACCCCGAACTAGGGTTTTCAAAACTAGGGTTTCTGCACTCAAATGTTCAAGCATTGATAATCCGCCTGGCACTTGATTATTGTTTCCATTCCATAAAAATGATAGTCCTCAACACCATGATGAGATTGCCGGTCAATTCGACCAAACCTATTCGGTTGATGTGCCTGAAAATAGGCGGTGGCTTACCCAGCGCCCATCAGGCCTAGGATTGTGCATGGATGATTATGTGTTGTTTATAAATGTTGAGTTTCAAGAACATATTTCTGTGTATCAGGATGAGAGTGGGATTTGACTTGCACAATCTATTCTGGCATGTTCTTTGGGAAGTGTCTATGATCGTCTTGCCGTGGCACCTGCTCCTCAGGTAAGTTTTGTTGTTACTGCAATTTTTTGGATGCTAGCTCTGATCCTGAACATTGCTGTTGTTGTAGGATGCGAACTAATGTGGTGGCCGCACTGGAAAGCCAATTTCACATAACCCGACCGCATCATTGGTTAAGCTAGGGTTTTAGGTGTAGGCTAGCCAGGACCTGTTAATAAAATTTTTTAGTTCAAAGTCTTTAATTAGATTTACTTGCCAAATTTTTACGTTATAATTTAAAAGTGTGTTTTCTGTTTTGTTTACGATTAATATCTTAGGCATCATCATGTTAAAAGTATTTTCCACTCATTTTTTTTTCTAGTTACTGGTTGCTGCATAAATAATCACTTCTTATATTTCACCTACAACTGGTTGATCGTTCTAGCACATGGCGTTGCATTGCATCTTGAGCCTCGCCTATTACATTGCATCGTACGCTCTCTTCCTTACATCATTTTTGTCATATCGCTTGCCACTTCATGAGCCCTCATTGCAACCCTATCACCTTGCGGTCTTGTTTTGCCTCAATTGTTGAAATAGTAACCCCATTGTTTGTGTGAGGTTGGGGTGGCTATCTCAAGAGGCAAATTTCTCTCAGGACAAGTCATCGAAGTCACATTCTCAACAAGATGCCTATGAGTCTAAAATTATTTAGCCTGGGAGATACGAGCCAGTTGCTTGTGGGAGACCTAATGAGTTTGAATGGCCCATACCCGTAGCCTAAGCCTTGTGCCCAGCATCGTCTTGGACACCCTAAAATGATTTTTTTTTCACGATTCACCTATTGTGGTAAATGGGATGTGAAGGTTCGGCACAAGGGAAAGCCCAAATCAGGATATCTTTCAGTTTTTGTAACATAAGAAACAACCTCTCTTGCTCGTAAAATAAGTTGGGATCCCTCATCCGCCCATGAAAAATAAGTGCCACGAGCACATGAAAATAAGTACGGTAAGCACATGAAATAAATAAGGGTAAAGGATCGAGAAAGGCTTCCTGCGCAGAGAGGTAATGCAATGACTCCGCCAGGGTACTGACCAGGCTCGCTGGCAGCGGAGCAACGTTTGTGATTTGTTGAAGTTACTCTGTCGGGGTACTGTCCAGGCCTGCTAGCAGCGGAGCAACACTGGAAACTTACTTTAAAAAATCCTGAGAATAATAAACCCACTGCCTTGCTCTTCACATCATTAACAAGCTAGTGGCAACTGTGAGCTTTCTCTTTGATGTGTTTCTGGTTAGTGAGACCTAGCTGAGGCACAAGGATTAGGCATACCTGTAAAGGGCCAGAGTAATTCAAAGGGTCCCCACAGAACTTGTTCAATATTCCCTTGCATCACTATCTTGGCTCAGACTTTTGTTGTGATAGTGACAGAGATGCTGGATTCTACCAGTGGTTCGCCATTTGTTGTAGCCACTACAACACCACCCAAAATTTTGGGTATATTTAAAATTTTGGGTCCCCCTCTGCTCGCTTAGTCATTAGGGTCTTTCATTGAACTTGCAATCAGTGACATCCCAGTGACCTATCCCCAACCCCTCATGAGTTGTCTCGCCCTCATGATCAAGCGCTGTTGTTGCAATCACGCCATGTGTGAAAGATCGCCATGCATACATTCGAAAGGAAACTGGTGTGTATTTACATTAAGAGTGCTTGCATAATGGATTGCCCAGGCACTCTATTTTAGCACTTAGTCGAGCTCATAGTATAATATTTATTATTTGGGGGGAACCGTTCTCTAAAATGTAACTGTAAACTAATTAGTGTTATAACGTTACGTGCAAGCGATCTCACAGATGATATACCAAAGAATATCACCACCGCATTGGGAGGAAGAGATTGGAACCCAACAAACAAGAGCACAATGGTTAGGGAAGTTGTTAATCACAAGAAAGAAGACTCTCTTACAAGAATACAAACAAAGTGGCAAAGCTAATGTTTTCTTGGACATGCAGTCTGGGGAAAATGATGACAGATAAGGCTATCATTTCCAGAGTGAGCGACAGTCACGGATGCTTAAGAGCGACAAATACACTCTATCAGATGGAGAAGATGACATTCTTACTTATCATGGTTTTACTCTATCAAATCTTGACGACCTTGAGGATGAGATTTTTTGAAGATGAAAATGATGATGATGCAATTACAAGGAAGCTACATTTTGGTGGGGATGTTGATCAAGAAACAATCCCGATGCTGCTATTTTAGAAGGATACCAAATAAGCATAAACTCAAAAGGGAATTTTTGGAGATCCTGCACAATACCATCTAAATGTCGATGGGTGCACACAAAGGAACATATTTTACCACTCCAACAAGTCAAGCCTCAAGTATATCCTGGTGAACAAAGCGGACTCAGGAGATCTCCCTAGAGAATGAAAATCTCATTCAAGGCGTTCTCATGCTGGACAGCAAAGTGAAAGCACACATGTGGGTGTGGCAAGCCAACGATAGAGTTTCAAATATGTGAACGAACCTTTGAGAAGCAACATCTATTAATCCTGAGCTACATAGTGTGGAATTATTCATGCTACAAGGGGTATGTGTGGAGGAACGAAAGGGCCTTAAAACCCCAGTCTCCTTTGCTCTTACATGTCCATAAAGATTGCCTATGCGAGACCATAAGAGATGGAGAATTTGAAATTTAACCTAAAAGGTCGTGTTTAAAATGCATACACCTTTTGGTAGCCAGGCATGTTAATGCATGTGCAGAGAGAGTCTGAGTGTCATACCAAAGTCAGATAATGGCGAAGTACATTTTGTCGCTGGAAATTGTACGAATCCTATAAAGGCCGTTCTTCTGAACCGACCATAATTTTGAGTTGTGTTGACAACTCTGGAAAATTGGGGAAAGGAAGAAAATGTTGATAGACCTAAGCTACATTATAAGTGGGCGCACGTTCTATGGACCAAGGCCACGTTGTATTTTTTTTAGACAAGGCTCAAACATATGGTTTTAAATCCATATAAGAACACAGACTAGAACCATATGAAAACTCATTACAATTGAGCTCGAATATTTCTAAGGTTTCGATGGAGTTTTCAACCTATGCTAAGGTTTTGAGCAAATATATATATTTGGTGGTTCAAAGTCGTGGTGCGAATTACAATATTCTACAACCATGTTTAAAGGGGTGCAAAACAACATGTTTTTCAAACCATATATCATATAAACATTATAAATGGGTGTCGAGCAGACATATATGATGATCGTGTTTTCTGGTCGAAGTATGTTTAAAACATGGAACAAAATATTTTAATAAAGCACAGCGGCAAAGTTGTAACGTGGCACGTTGATAGTCAAAACTGCATGGGTGAGTTTTCCACGTACCTGTCCCAAAGTCTGCATGGAAATAGACGTAAAATACCGCTCGTTGCTAGTTTTCTAACTCACGGTAAATGTTTGGAGCAGTCAATCTTTCAACGAAAACTACGAAGAAGAACGTGACAACAAATTTAGAGCTGAAGGTTAATAAAGCCACGATGGCATGTATAACAGCTACAGCACAGAACAGTCAAAAGAAACGCCAGGGTTTTAAGATCACGATCCAGGACCATTTATAAATGGTGAAGTGTTACGTTTCGCTGGAGGAAGTTACAATCCGCATGATTGTAAAATCAGAAAATGCCATAATCAACGCCACAGTGATATTCCACACGTCCACGGTGAGCTGGACAGAACGAGTCCCTGCACTTCATGTCATGTTACATGGATGCAGGTTGCCCATGCGTGCTGCCATGCATGAACATAAATTATGCTGCTACACTCAAACAGAGGTTTCTGATCAAAAATATCGTTGATACATAGCTTTTCAGGAATCGTTTAGCTCTGTGCCTGACATGCAAGGATATGATAGCTGTTGCACCGCTCAACTTTGGCATGCAATGACCATGCTCGACATGATCGGTTTTCATATGGAAAGAAGTTTGAACCCCTTCGATTTGGGTTTCATTAGCACAACAAGTAAGAACTCTGAGAAAATGAGCGTTCTCCATTTCATGAAAACCAAACAGGTCGCACTATTCTCAAGTCGCTGGGTTGCAACATTGAGGAATAGGTCGCAATGCGACTGTGCAACCTTTGCAAAGTCGCATTTCAAAGGACAACTCTTAGTTGCATTTCCTGACAGGTCGCTGGGTCGCATAAGCTCAGCAATGAGCCGGCAGCGTGACCCCACTACGTTGCGACCCTGCGACTTCACTAAGGAGCAGCGCCCTCACCTTTATTTGTCATGTCAGCATGCAGACTTGTGAGCTCTTTTCAAAGAGTTGGGAACTATTGTTCGAAGGATCACTCCTTATATTTAAAAAATGACTTTTCATTTAATCATCGCTCAGATCAACCCCATTTCGAAGGGGCGTTCCCTTATTAAGATCTTGGCGCAAACTTTCAAACATGACAAAAGTATCATTAGAGCCCAGCATAGTTTTCGTTGTGGAGAACACAAGCAGCATGTTGCCCAAATCAACACTTCCGTTTAATTGGGTCTGTATTCCAAACTCGTCCCATAGTTATGCTAATCTGCATTACGGTAATTGAAGAAGGTACAAGGAAAGCTTACTCGAGCCAGTCTCTCCGATGACATAATGGTGGACGTTGTTGGTTGGCATGAGGAAACAGAGCATTTCCCAGCAAGCGAGAAAGTTGATACACTAATGGCACATGTGTTGGTTATTCCTAGTCCCCTACTAAATCAAAAGCTGGGAACCAGAAATGCATCACATGCAGTGGGAGATGGCACAAGCAAAATCCCTTTGCCTCATCAATGGGTTTTCACTACAAACATTCGGATCCCAAGGGAACTTGATAAGGACCACGATGCGACATAACATTTCACCACACAGGGGTCCAAAGTTTTAATTTTACTTGTGTAATTAATTAAATGCGCCTCTTAACATTGTTATTCAAGCAATGAAGACATGTAACCTAAGCTATGTGATTGTAGGTGGAAGTTGTCGATTTGCACGATGAGTTGGAGTTTTTTCCAGCAAGCAAGAGGACTGGTTTTCAAAGTGAAGAACATGAGATGAGGAATACTGCTACAAAATCTGTAGATCTGATTGAAGTCGTAGGTCGCAAATTTCTTCAGGTCGCAGGTCGCTGATGGCTGGAGGTCGAAGGTCGCAAATTGTCTCAGGTCGCCGGGTCGCATAGTCGCACTCCCTGTTAAAAGCTCGATGGCGCGACCCAGCGACTAGGTCACAAGGTCACATAATTTGGGTAGGTCACAGGTCACACATTTGCTCAAGGTCGCAGGTCGCATATCTACCAAGGTCGCAGGTCGCATATCTGCCGAGGTCGCAGGTTGAAAATGGTGCAAGATTGAAAATCCCAGGAGGTTGCAGGTCACAAATCTAACGAGGTTGCAGGTCGCATGTTTGCTGAGGTCTCGAGGTCGCAAGTTCCCAAAGGTCACAAGTCGTAGGGGTCGTCGGGTCGCTAAGTCGCATCCCCTGCCAAATGCCCGACGGCGCGACCCAACGACCACGACCTAGCGACCCAGCGACTAGGTCGCAAGGTCGCAGAACCCAGTCAGGTTGCAGGTCACAACAACAGCTCAGGTCGCAGGTCGCGGAAAAGACTGGGTCGCAAGGCAGCCCAATGGTCAAGGATATGAAAAGTCAAGGAAGCCCAAAGGGCAGGTTTTGTATTATAAATACTCCTTCAGAGGCTTGTAAATAGATCTTTTGTTTGGGACTCGAGTGGAGTATATTGTATTACCAGAGGATTATACATTTAAGCATTAATACAAGCATTTTGAAAAACCCCTTTGTGGATCTGATGTTGTCATGTGTATGAGCACTGTTGAGTATTTTGTTTTCAGTTTCTGAACATCTTTAGATTAAGGGAACTGTATCTTTAACTCACATCACAGTTACATAACAGTTTTCTGAGTATGTTAATGGTGGTTGAGTTTATTTCACTTTCTTAGCGAATGTTGATGAATTTTTTTATCTGCGTTTGTGTTATCATTTAAAACCTTTAGGAAGTGAAGGGTGTTCTCACCATGAGGAAATGTTTCTTTCATGGTCCGAACAGCTTACAAGGATGAACCTAATGAAGTGTTGCTAACAACACTTCCTTCGGTCTTCATGCTTTATTATTTTCTCTTGCTACTCATAGTGTCGTATGTACATTTAATGCATCAATCATATGTCTTGTATCAGTTGATTAGGTGTGTATCCACTGTTTTATAGAGTTTAAGTGAGACCCAAAGCAAAGGAGAAATCAGTGGTAGTCGGACCCACACCCCGGATGGGATCCCTAGTCCAAACGGTTCAAGGTATAATTGGGACCTTTTACCAGGGAGATCCCCTGCTGTTGGCAGGACAGATTTTCCCGTCAACACCAAGGAACAAGAATCATTTTCTGATCATTGAAATTTCAAATTCCTTTGAAATTTCCGGAGCAAGTCCATGACTCATATCAACGTTAAATTTATTCAAAAAATTATGTCATCCACATATATAAGTGTAGTTAATAAGCTATTAGTTTCCATCTTGATGTAGATATTGTTGTCAACAAATCCTCTTTTGAAATCTTGTTTTTGAATATAGTGATCCACCCTGACATTGGAACATCTTGGAGATTTTTTAAACCATAAAGAGCCTTTTTCAATTTGCACACACAATCTTTGTTTTTGAACTAGTCAAAACCTTTTGGTTGTTACATGTATACTTATTCCTTTAAATTACATTTAGAAAGGATGATTTAACATCCATATAATAAAATTTGGATCCTTTAGAATACACAAATGAAAAAACCTTTCTTATTTCTTCTAATATGGAAACTGGAGCAAAGGTTTATTTGAAATCAATTCCTTCAATTTGTGCATAGACCTTACGTATATGTCTTGCATTATTTTTGATAATATTTAAATCTTCATTCATTTTTTTTTAATACCCGCTTAATCCTAATCATGTTTTTGTTTTTAAGTCTTGGCACAAGTTCCTAGGTTCCATTTTTATAGAATTGATTCAATTCTTCCTCCATAGCATTTACCTAATGTTGGTCCTTACTAGCTTGTGTAAATTCCTTTGGCTTTGTTTTGGATAGCAAGGAAAAATTGACTTTTCTTAGTGAATTAGTCATTCTTCTCTAGGTTTGTATACCTACATCAAAATATCCAATAATTTAGTTCTTTGGGTGATGTTTATGCACAAATTTAAAAGTTGTTTTGGATGGATATTGTTCTTCTATTTGTTGTTCTTCCTTTGAAGTAATCTCTTATTAGTTCATGTAGATGGTATCTTTTGAATTCACATTTGTTTATTATATTTATTTCTCTGGATACGCCTTTTCTATTATCACATCAATACATTCCACAACTTTGTGTAGTATTTTATTGTAACATTTTTAAACTTTACTTCTTGTTGAGTATCCAAATAATATTCCTTTTTCTACTCTAGAATCAAATTTTCCAAAATTATCATTATTGATCTTCATGTAGCACTTGTTTACAAAAATTCTAAAATACTTAACTGAAGTTGGCCTACCTTTCAATAACTCATATGGAGTCTTGTTACCTTTAACTTGTATTTATGTTTTAATTGTTCATGATGTAAATTGTTGCACCAACTACTTCGCTCCAAAACTTATCTGGTAATTTGACCTATAACAACATTGTTCTTAATGTTTCTTGCACTGATACATTATTTATTTTTATGACTTCATTTTTTCACGAAGTTCTTGCAACTAAAAATTGTCTCTTGATTCCATATTTCTCATAAAATTCATCAGTAATTCATCAGTAAATTGACCTCCTATGTTTGATCTTAAACATTTGATTCTTAGATCGCTTTCATTTTCAACTAAGGCCTTCAAATATTTGAAAATATAGTCCTTTTTATTTTTCTTTAAGAAATGAAACCCATATCATTTATTCATCAATAAACAACATAAAGTACCTTTCTCCTTGAAGGGTTGGTGAGTCTTGTTGGTCTGCATGGATCTGTGTGAACAATATCTTATGGTCTCGATGTCAAGCACTCCTTTAATGTGAAGCTCACTCTTGTTTGTTTTCGATGTTGGAAAGATTCACACAAGATTCCTGTTGGTTTTGAGATTTTGGGCATATCTCTCATTACTCGTGTTCTGTTGATTTCTACCAAACTATCAAAGCTCTAGTGTTCTATCCTTTTATGCCATAACTAAATCTCATTTGTCTATTCAAATTAGCATTTATCGTTGAATTTAATTAAGAATATATACATCTTTGAGTCCTTATAACACTTCCTACTAATATTCCTGAATGAGTCTCCCATATTTCACATTCTCTAGCACAAAATGTGATATCATAACCTTAATAGAACATCTAGTTGACACTTAAAAGGTTCGATTTTAGTCCTTAAATCTACAAAAAAAATTGTTCTTTATCCTTATCATTTTAAAGGCTTACGATACATCTTCCAATAATTCTTGCAAATACATTGTCTACAAAAGTCGCATTTCATCCTTTTTCTTCTTTAAGAGTAAGACATTTATTTTGATATCTAGTCATATGTCTAGAGCACCCACCCACTATCAACATACAATTGACTTTAGTTTTTTCGAGCATATATAACTAGTCCACATTTTTTAATCAGTGGTTCTTATTGTTTTTTCTTCCAAAAGCCCTCTTTATTTTATAGGATAGTATCGTGCTATATGTCCAAATGTTTTGCATCTATAACACTCTATACTATACTTGGATAATGAAGAAAATGAATTATGATTTATGTTAATGAAGCCATCGATATCTCTAATTCTACTATGTACATGAAATAAATCTAGAGGTTTGATGAGAACCTATTTCATAATAATTATAAGCTTTACACTCTCTTGCTTAATGTCCATTTTTTTTCATAAAAACCAGTGACTAAGAAAAATAGTTTGATACCTAGTTGTGTATGATTTCCTTAATATAACAGTTCATCTTGAGTTGATATACTTAGATTGCTAGTCCTTTTACCTTTTCATATTGCTACTTGCATTGTGAATAGACTTATTGATAACATCAACATAGCCTTTTGGTGTAGTAGTGTTTGTAGACTCGTCTTGACCTCTATCCCTACTCTCACTGACTTTGGAGCTTTTGGTATTTTCTTTAACTTTCTTTCCCGGTGACTTGGGATTGCATCTTCTTTGTATAAAGTCCCACCCATATAAACAATACCAATATTTTCATATGGTGATATTTGACAACTAAGAATACCATTAAGTTTTGATATATTTTCATGTTTTTGTTGATATTATCTAGCTCCTTCCTTAATGAGACAATTTCTACTTCAATCATTTTGCAATTTTCATCCTTTTCTTTTAGTTGACTACTCAAGACTTCATCCACTATTTTTTTCTTTATATTTTCCAATATTAATGAAGATAATTTTATTGGATATTGTTTTGTTCTTCTTCCCGAGGTTATCAATATCTTCTAATGCATTGATGATTTATGCTTCAAGATCTACTATGCCTTCAACACCTTCTTCTTCTTCTTTTTCCTTTTTCTCCTTTGATTTTTCTATGTTGGATTCTTCATTTGTGGCTAAAAATAAGATCTTTCTTTTATCATCATTGGATCATATTTTTCTTCTTCACAAAAATAATTATCTTCTTTGTAGTAGACATTTTTCTTTTTCAGATATTTTCCTTTGAAGACCCTTGTTCTAGATTATTTGTATCATTACTATATTATTTGAAAGGAGAATTAACATAAAAATTTCCTACATTACCAAAATTAAAAAAAATTATATGTAACTTACCTTTGAATCTGAATCAATATTTCTTTAGTTTCCTGACTAGTTGAGCCAATTTTGTATCAGATTCATCGCTGGAGCAGTCACCTAGACTTGCATTTTCTTGACTTCTTAGATGCTTTAAATGTTGATTACTTATGTGATTAGTTTCTCATCCTCATTTTATATGAAGTGATAATTCCATGAAGTTCATCCTTTATTATATTATCCAAATCCTTTAATTCTTCAATGGTAGAGACTTTGGCATAAAAAATAAAGGAAGAGATCTCAATTTTTTTTGAACAACTATTATTTATTCAACTGTTTCACTAAGTCCTTTGAGATAATTAACTGCTTCATATAATCAAATAAAATAAGCAACAACATCTTTAACATTCGTTTTCAAGATCTCAAAATGTCTTCAAAAGTCTGAAGCTTTTCCTTCTTTACTTAATCATCTCCATAGTTTCTTACATGCATGTTTGAAATCTCTTTAGCTAATTCACATTGCATTAATTTAACAAATTATAAATCTTATAAGCCATTTAAAATGGAGTTCATATGTTTTTCATTAGATACATAAGCCTTTTCCCCTTCTTGATCAACTGGAGGAGAAGATGGAAACTTTTATTCATCTAAAGTAGACTACTAAAATTCAACACCAAGAGACATCAAGTGGGTTTTCATTCTTATCTTCCAGAAAGAATTTTTTTTTTTTCTATCAAACAAAGGAATTTTAATTGAGCCTTCTTGACTCACCATGACACTTATAAGATCCTCTTCCAACCATTAGATTTTTCTTGAAGAATCTTGATTTGATACCAATTTTTGGAAATGCATAATAATATTGAGAGGGGGTGAATCAATATCACTTAGAGTTAAATTATTTTCAGAAATAAAATATCCTCACATAATCAATCATAAAAATAATGTGTAAAAATAAATATTTAAGTGGGAATAAAAACTTGAAGAAAATATACTTAAATCCCTTTCAAATAGTCTTCAATTTATTATAATCACTTGTGAGGACACCAATCCTTTGTAAGCAATAATATACAAAATTGTAAAATTCCAAATTGTTAAGAAAGTGAGGACACCAATCCTTAGTAAGAATCAAATCACAATTTTTTACTGTTCAAGAAACAATAGTTATGCTTTGAATTTGTTCCAAAGGAAGTTATTCCCTCCTAGTAGCTTGTACCTAAACCAATATAAACTTGGCATTCAAACAAATCTCGACCTCCAACAAAAATTGGTCTAATGGAACTCAACCTCATCTTTAACATGATGACCTTCTCAATAGTATGACTTGGAATCCTAAATAGATCTCATCCTCAACATAATTATTTCTTCAATAGGGCTAAATTTTGCTTCAACAGAAGTGAACTCGACATCAACAAACCTCAATAGAATAAAACTTAGCCTCCATAGAATTTTGTCTTTAACAGGGCTAAAATCAACTTCATTATAAGTTAAATCAACCTCAAGAGGCTTGCAAAATAGACTGAAACCCTTCCCAAAAATAATTCTCAAAGCCCTCCTACAACTTAGGTAAGGCAACAAAATGTTCTTCAACTCGGCTTTTATTTTGTTCCCGTTGGTTCATGAGACATGAACCTTAGGCTTATTCCTATTATTTCTTAAAAAATAACCAAATTGGCTTCAATGATTACCAAAAAATCTCATTCCCATGCCTATTTGTAGTGCTTTTGGGGTCTAGGGTAGGGCCAACTTGTCCACTAGCTGGGTTGACTTATGTAACTAGAAGAATGTATAATGAATATTCAAAAATAATTTCTCCTCAACCATGAGGAATTAGAAGGAATCCCATATTTCATTGGAAAGGTATTTGAAATATTTTATTTGACTATGTATCTTTATTTTTTCATTCGGATATCCTTTAAGATCAATAACAAGCATTTTTAACATGTTTCACTACTATTGGGGGGTAGTTTTTTTGCTATTAATTACAAGTTTTTCTAGATCAAAATGAGTTTTTGCATATTTGTATTACAAGGAGAAATAATGGCTTTGTTTTTCAAGGTAAAATACAACCATACCCTAAGAAGATCCATTTTATATGAAAGATAATATGGTATTCTATACCTCTCCTTAGCTAGGTTGCGATTTAAAATTTGTGATATTTTCTGATTCAATCCATATGCATAGTTTTTTATAACATATTTCAATTATGATAATGAAAATTTTAATATTAAAAACGATAAACATCTTCATGATGTATTTTTAATGTTCCCAATTTGGACTGCTCAGCAAAACAGGCCTGAAAAATGCATTTTTCAGGGATGTGTGCTTCTGAAACCAATAAAAGCCCTTGGATCCCTTATATCAGAGTATATAAGACTGAAATACAAGAGGAGGCTCAAAATAAATCACTCTATGTGGGTTAAACAGGTCTCCCACACCTAGTTGTCTTCAGAAAGTTGCCAAATGAAGGGCTACATCAGTATAAAAGACAAAAATAGATTATAAGCGAGCTAATAAATTTAAATTTTTTTGAAATTTAATTTACATAAGAAAGAATAATGTTAACTCTACCGACAAAAGATGGGGGAAAAGCGATGATTTTGGCCCTAAAATGAATGTATTCAGAAATCTGCGTAAAATTAAGGGAAATGGCGGGAGGTTATTTCTGAATAGGTTATGAGGGACCTATGCTCCTAATTTAAGCTCAAAAAAATAATTTTAGCTCGGTTAAACAGTTCCTCCTTCCCCAACTAGGCTCTAAAACCCTGATTTCCCAAGACTTATATTATGCAGAATTTTATAAAGCTTATGCAGAGTGGATTTTTGAATATGAAATGTGTAATATGATCTGAAAATTAATAAATCATCTTAGGTTCATGGCTTATGCAAAATATATGAAAAATATAGGAGATTTCCATGAATAAACCCTCAGATTCAGGTGCAGCAACACATGGGATTAACCAGGAAACTCTTCAATTTAATTTTCAGGGGCTGAAGCTTAATTTTATTATAAATCAGATCTACAACAGATCCTTTCATGAGAAAAGATATCTACAATAGATCTGGAAGCCAAAGAGGCTCTTTATTACACTCCCCTTAGGGATCTTAGCAAATGATGGACAACAGTGAGTAGATCTGAGATCTAAGTCAAATTTATGCAGCAGTATTTAGAAATTCTACAGTAAATACATCAGCAAATAAATCATATCTGAAGGGTACATGGATTGGTTGGCTAATCCATGGGTCACCACAATGAAAGGAGGGATCATTTCCACTAAATATCTCTCCTCTAGGAGAACTCAAGAACACCTACAACTCTGCTCTTCAGAAATTACGTAGATCAGGGAGAGAAAATACGTTGTCTATGATAATATACAATTTGGCCTGATGCCAAGATATGAAACTGAGCTCAAGCTGATACTACACTCTTCCAGGAGGATAAATGACTCACTCACTAAAAAGAGATGATAGTAAGATCTAGATCTAAGTAGATCTAGATTCCACTTGCTGCAGCTCACTTGGACAGGGAAACCCTCACTGGATTTACGTTGTCAAAGAGAGATGGATCTTGGCCATATGCCATATAGTGGAGAAGAAGCACAAAATCCTCCAAGAGCTACTCAATGGAAGGATGGAGAACCCCTACAGGAGATCCTCTATATTCTCTTGCTAAAAAGCCCAAAGAACTAGAATTTGTCTAAGCAGACAAATTCTTCAAAATCATAATATATTCAACAACCTTTTCTTGAGCCTTCTCCTTCCTTTTATAAGATGAGGATGTGCAAAACCCTAAACTACCTCAAATGAATTAACCCCTTTCACATGGGATCCTCCTTCTAGAACTACGCTGGGTCTTCAAAGTGGTTCAATGTATATGGCCTACTTAGTGATTTGGTCCTGTTGACCCCGTCAAGTGGCTCCATCCTGTTCACACACAAGTGGATTTTATTAAGAAAGTCCTGATTTGACTCTGTTCACATTGGGCATTGATTTATTTTTATGTTTTAGGAGTTTTTCATGTCCTCCTTTACATTTTATTCATCAATAAATAAAATTAAAAATAGAATGAAATATTCCTATTAGCTTGGGCTAATTAGGAATATTACAGTCCTCCCCTCCAAAATGTTACTTGTCCTCAAGCAACTGTAAGGATAGAACTGAAGAGCCTCTCTTCTTCTCCTTGTAGCATCTCCAAATGATATGTTCCTCCAAAGGGAAAGATGCCTTATCAACAACATGCCCTCCAGTTGTTCCTCCCATGTGTATAAGAATGCCTTTGGTAAAATTCTGAAATGGCTCTCATCATGAAAAGTAGAACATACATGGAAACAACAATATGGGATCTAGAGGCCTTCTTGAGGCATGGAATTAGAAATATGTTGGGAATCATCATCCCCATGTGAAAGCTCCATCCCCAAGCTATCATCCACAAAAAGTGATATACCCTCCAACATAGTAACTCATGAAACATATCTTCCACCTTAAGCTCCTGCAAAGAAGGTGGGCTGCATGGCTGAACTTGTGGGATCAAACTATCCATCCCACTCTGCCTCTCTCTCCACTTATGATATGTGTGGAGCTGATGCTGAACTTGGGCTAAAATATAACGGTCCTCAAAGATGACCCAAGTTACTCCATCAAATAAATCACCCATGAGGTGCCTTCTCAAATAACTCCAGATCTCTCGATGGTTCCTCCCATAAGAAGATAAGAGGTGTAGCATGGAAATCATGGTCTACCCATTGTTTCTCCTGAAATATGAAAAATTTTAAGTATGCAGAATCATACTCCCAATTGGCACCTTCATCTCTTGTGCCACTCCCTGAATAGAGCTCCCCATCATCATAAGAACATCATTAGTATATGGAAGCATGAACAAATGAAAACAAGTTGCCAAGTGACAACCAGGGGGTGGAATCTTGTTCCATATGTGGAACCAGCGCAATGCATCCCTTGCTTGCCTCATATCATAGTGGAACAAGTGTCTTTTTAGCCACTTGTTTTCTACCACATTCATCTTACAAGATGAGATTATGAAAGTAAAATTTGTTACCAATGGTGCACACCATAAATCATTTGGCATTCCCCCACAATCCACAAATAAAATGGCCAACATCAATGTTGTAAATGGCCTCAAGTACATAATAATATAATAAAAAAGAAGGAAAGACCCTCCTTGGTACAATATGCTGCAAAAAAATATAAAGGAGTAGGAATCATAAAGAAAAAATATCATGTACTTTGGTTATTAAGCTGAAATGGCTCAATTGCAAGTTCTCCCTCACTTCAAATGAGTAGGGAGGTGGTTGTGCCAACCTCTTCATCATCTCCTAGGCTATGCATCTCCCCATATGCCGATATACATCTAGTTGGATGCCCTCCCAAGTGAACTCATCCAATAAAGAATGGTATGCATTAGAACTCATGGAAATTAAGCTCACCAATGTTGCATGTGGATCCCTCTCCTGATGCTTGAAAATCCAAGTTAGGAAAATCATAGAAAATAAGATCATAATAATGTAATAGATGTCTCCATCCACTACTCCATCATACTCCTCTCCTACATGCCTCCATAGTGCATCATATGTCAAGTGATCTTGGGAACACTCCATCAAATAGTCCAAGCTTCCAAGTGACAGTGTTATTGGCTCTTGCATTGAAGCTTATGTCATCTCATAGCTTCTCCTTTTGACATCCAACATGTCAAATTAATCATCACGCATAATGCTATTGTATGTGGGAGATCCCCTCCAAGGTGGAAGTACCTCCTCATCCTCCAAAGCCAAAGAGTAGCCCCTTTGCACCTTGATAGTGCCATCTCCTACTCTTGCAACATCATGCATAGTATGGAATGAGATCAGCCCATACTTTCTCAATAGAAACCAAAGCAACAACAACTCTAGTTGCCTCCTCACACCATCATCATATAGATCACAGAGTAACAACATAGTAAAATATATGAAAGATATCACATCACTCCAATATACCCAAACTCCTTGCTGCCATATGATGTAAGGGTCCTGCCACATGCCCTTAGAAAGAGGATGATGACCAAACTCATTCAAAAGTAAACAACATAGTCTTGCATACTGCTATCTAGTATCATAGATCTGCAAGTAGCTTTCCAGCTTCTTTCTCTCCAACCACATCCACTCAACCAATTGTGGATGTCTCCTTCCACCCTTCATCCTGGTACTCCTCCCATGAGGGCTACCATCATCCCAAATCAAATTTTTGCATTGCATGGGATCTTGAAATGAAATCTTCCTGAGGATCAATTTGACCCTATGAGGACCCAAATAGGTGGTAGGAAAAAACCTCCCATCATGATGTGCATGGCTCAAGAAATGTCCAATACAGTCATGAGAGATGTTATCCATCCGAAGATGTCCTCCATCTACTATCTGTTCCTGTGAGAAGGGAAGATCCTCCTCAAACTATTGAAGAACTTTGCACTCCATGATGTGCTGAAGTGCACCTCCAATGAATTCTTCCCATGAGGTCTTCTCCTCATGCATGGCCTTCCCAAACCAAAGGGGCCTTGGATTTGCTGCAAGTAGAAGTTTCTCTTTGAGCAGGGGTGTGCTCATTGAGAAAGGGTCATCTAGAAGGGAAAAAGGGTTTCTCACTTCAAGATGTCTACTATCTACCATTTCTTCCCATTTTTATTCATGAATGAAGTTTTCATGTGAATGCTCCCATAAGGCATGGATCCTCTTTGCTTCATTACTGCCTTTGCATAGCGCAGTGCAACTCTGTTTCTCTAGATCAACAACATGCAAAGATGTAGTTCCCTCTTCCTCTAGCTGAATGAATTGAGGTAAAGATAGAGTCTCCTTGGAGGCTATAGATTTAGATCTGTATTCGCTTTGAATATCAGATTCCAAGTGTCCTCTATGTCTCTTGTCTTCTCCTCTTTGAGAATAGGAAGTGCATGGCTCTTCCTCTTCTTGAAACCCTCTAGGAGTTTCACTGCAATTATTCATCTGCTTAACCTCCTGGGGGAGGTCTTTTATGGATCTGAAAATTGAGGAGAGAAAGCTCATATTCTTCATCATTCTGATCTTTCTCCTTGTTGGAATACCACTGAAAATTTCCCTTCTCAGGAATATCAAAATTCTATTCCAGAGATTGACTGTAGGGGCATTTACTGGATATGTCACCTTTGAAAAAAGGATGAGATCCAGAGGCTAACTGGCCATCTACAGACTCTGTCTATAGAGCTTGAAATATTCCTCCTTTAGGGATTTAGCACTTTGGCTTGAAGCCACAGGTTGAGCCAAATATCTTGCTCTGATACCACTGTAATGTTCCCAATTTGGATTGCTTAGCAAAACAATAATGAAAAATGCATTTTTCAGCGATGTGTGCTTCTGAAACCAATACCAGCCCTTGTATCCCTTATATTAGAGTATATAAGACCTAAATCCAAGATGATTCTCAAAATAAATCACTCTTGGTGGGTTAAATAGGTCTCCCACACCTAGTTGTCCTCAAAAAGATGCCCAATGAAGGGATACAGCAGTATAAAACACAAAAATAGATTATCAGTGAGCTAATAACTCTGAAATTTGTTTATAAACACCTCAGCAGCAATTTCATGTACAAAATCAAGAAGAATGTTAACTTTTCCGACAAAATATGGGGGAAAAGCGGTGATTTTGGCTCTAAAATGGGTGTATTTAGAAATATGCGTAACATTAAGGGAAATGGTGGGATTTTATTTCATATTAGGTTATGAGGGACCTATTCTCTGAATTTAAGCTCAAAAAAATAATTATAGCTCGGTTAAACAGTTCCTCCTTCCCCAACTAGGCTCTAAAACCCTGATTTCCCAAGACTTAGATTATGCAGAATTTTCTAAAGCTTATGCAGCATGGATTTCTAAAGATGAAATGTGTAATATGATATGAACATTAATTAATCGTCTTAGGTTCATGGATTATGCAACATATATGAAAAATACAGGATATTTCCATGAATAAACCCTCAGTTTGAGGTGCAGCAACACATGGGATTAACCAGGAAACTCTTCAGCGTAATTTCAGGGGCTGAAGCTTCATTTTATTATAAATCAGATCTAAAATAGATCCTTTCATGAAAACAAATATCTACAACAGATCTGGAAGCCAAAGAGGCTCTTTATTACACTCCCCTTAGGGATCTCAGCGAATGATGGACAACAGTGAGTAGATCTGAGATCTAAGTCACAGTTATGTAGTAGTATTCAGAAATTCTGCAGTAAATAGATCAAAAAATAAATCAGATCTGAAGGGTACATGGATTGGTTGGCAAATCCATGGATCACCACAGTGAAAGGAAGGATCCTTTCCACTAGAGATCTCTCCTCCAGGAGAACTCCAAAACACCTGCAAATCTTCTCTTTAGAAATTATGCAGATCAGGGAGAGAAACTGCACTATCTATGATAATATACACTTTGTCCTGATTCCAAGATCTGAAATTGAGCTTAAGCTGATACTACACTATTCTAGGAGGATACATGACTCACTCATTGAAAAGAGATGATAGTAAGATCTAGATCTGAGTAGATCTAGATTCCACTTACTATAGTTCACTTAGAAAGGGAAACCCTCACTGGATTTACACTGTCAAAGAGAGAGGGAGCTTGGATATATGCCAGATAGTGGAGAATAAGCACAAAATCCTCCAAGAGCTACTCAATGGAAGGATGGAGAACCCCCATAGGAGATCCTCTCTAGTCTCTTGCTAAAAAGCCCAAAGAACTAGAATTTGTCTAAGCAGACAAATTCTCCAAAATCATAATATATTCAACAACCTTTTCTTAAGCCTTCTCCTTCCTTTTATAAAATGAGGATGTGAAAAACCCTAAACCACCTCAAATGAATTAACCCCTTTCACATGGGATCCTCCTTCTAGAACTGCGCTGGGTCTTCAAAGTGGTTCAATGTATCTGGTCTGCTTAGTGATTTGGTCATGTTGACCCGGTCAAGTGGCTCCATCCTGTTCACACACAAGTGGCTTTTATTAAGAAAGCCCTGATTTGACTTTGTTCACATTGGGCATTGATTTATTTTTATGTTTTAGGAGTTTTTCATGTCCTCCTTTACATTTTATTCATCAATAAATAAAATTAGAAATAGAATGAAATATTCCTATTAGCTTGGGCTAATTAGGAATATTACAGTATTGCATGAAGTTTTAAATCATCTTCACTTATAAGTGTCTTTAATGAAGTAGCATAATAGGGCTAGATAAAAGTGACCTCAAAGCCAACCTTCAACCCCTCATGGTGAGAGATATGATATTCACCATGTTTATCATGGGATTAATGGAAAATAAGTGAATATATGTAGGACCTATTGGGAGGAGATAAAGGAAAAATATGAAAAAATGAAGTAAAATCTTAAGCTATCGAACCCCCTTATTTTTTATTTCTCTTTGCAGTATTGGCATAATTGAAGACTTATTCACAGCTTCATTTATTCATTGGAGAGATGTTGTGTTGCTTAACACTAGTACTAAGTTCCACATGTCTTTTAGAGATATTTATATGAGTAATTGAATGCAAATATAGAATGTGTAGTGAACTTTGTATGTCGAACTTATGAATTGGCATCATCAAGCTCAAATTTCCTAGATTCCCATATTTTCCTTCGCAAAATCTTCTCTATCTTCCTTAATTTTGGCAATAATTGTGGTCTCTTGTGAAAATTCAATAGAAATTCCTTTTCATGTGTTTTATGGAAGAGTTGAAGGAGTTATTCCAATATCATGGTCATCATGATAGGATGTTAGGATGAGAAGTTGTTGAATTTGAAAGGGACTCTCCACGAGGACATAATTCTACATACCTCTCTCATCATGAAGTAGATACATTATCATCCAATTTCTTGTGGAATGATAGATTTAGGCACACAAATTATGATAATTTTCATGTATTGAAGAAAAATATTATCTCTAATATGCCTGCCATTCTAAGAAACATGAAGCAATTTGAGGCTTGCATCCTTCGTAAACATAACAAGTATCTCTTTTATGATTCCACTTTGAGAGCACATAGAAATGTATAATTGATACATTTTTATTTGTGCGTACATGACTATTTCATTTTCCTTTTGTAATAAGTATACCATGACTTCTATTGATGACTACTCAATAATGTGTTCAGTTTAATTGTTGAAGTAGAAATATCAATCATTTGAAACATTTAAATTTTTTAATCGACGGATTGAAAATGAAGCTCAAAATCATATTGGTACTCTTTGTAGAGATTATGGAGAAGAATACACTTCAGATGAGTTTGAAAGATTTTTTTTTCAACATGTGATTAAGCATCAAATCAATGTTCCATAAAATTGTTAAGAGAATATCGTAGCAAAAAGAATGAATAGGACACACTTTAATATTGTATGTTCAATGTTATTTTTTCAATAATGAAAAGTCGATGCTTTGGGATAATGTTGTTTTCTAGAAGTGTATAAGGTATGTCTCATGCTCTCGGGAATAAGAGTCCTTATGGAATGTTGTAAGAATGTGTTGCTTCACTTGTTAATATGCCTTAATTTCTAAGAAGAAAAGAAGCAAACTTGGTACAAGGAGTTTAAAATTAATTTTATTGGGGTACTCAAATTCCACCAAGGCATATTGTCTTTATGATGGGGTAAATAAAATGTTCATTCTTTACAAAAATGTAATTTTTCTTGAATTGACCAATAATGATAATATTATTGAGCAATAACTTAATCATATATATATATATATTCGTCCATAAATGACATATCATGAGTTTGATGATGAAATTCCACATCTTTAAGGGGGTGTCCATATCTTGGATCAACCCTAGAATGCCCTTGTGAAGTGTCATATCCCTCTCATGTAGAATGTCCATCTATTTCACCATAATAGGGAGTTCGATTGGATGATGTGAATGAGAGGATTGAAAGGATAAAACATGATAGGTTTGTAACATCATCTCAATTAGTGACCATCACATAAATGTTCATAGTGGCTCATAAAGACACTTAAAAGTGTTCGACCTAATGAGAATGGAAAAATAGGAACTAAAAGTTCTATAAGACAAGATTATGCAGGTGATGTATATAAATGGATTTAGTTGATGTTAATGATATGGATGTTTCATATTATTTTTATTTTAATTTCTCTGGTAAGTTGGAGCTAATTTCCTTTTAAGAAGATAATTCTCATGATGAGTGGAAAGAAGCCATGCAGAGGAAGTATGATTCTCTCATCAAGTATGGGACATGGAAGCTGGTAAATTTTCCTTTTGAAACTAAATCAATTAGTTGTAGGTGGGTATGCAAGAACAAGTGAAGATTATATGGGTAACTTGAAAAACATAAGGCAAGGATTATGCTGAAAGGATATGCCCAGAAAGAAGCCATAGAATATAAGGAGAAATCCCACCCCCTCCCCCCGACACAAAATGGCACCCCCCTCCCCCCGACACAAAATGGGCTACCATTTGTGCATTCTTGGCTTTGGGATCACATAATAGGTGGAAGAATTATCACATTTATGTAAAGGTGTGTTTCTTGAATGAATATTAAAAAGAAAAGTTCTACATGCATTGACAAGAAGAATTTTCTATAAAGGGTCAAGAACATAAGGTATGCAATATCAATAAGTCTCCATATTGCTTAAAGAAAGAAATTCATGCATGATATGAAAAACTAATGGGTATCCTTTTAAGATCATTTTCATCATGCAACTTTATTTTTGTCAAGAAATTTGACAACATTGTTGTCTATCTTATGGTGGATGTAAATAATTTAAAGAAGGATTTTTAGTGGAGAGAGAACTTCAAACTTGTTAGAAAAACCAATTCGGTATCATTTAAGATCATTTTCATGATGCAACTCAAACTTTTTAGAAAAGCTAACTAGGTTATCTTCTTAAGATCATTTTCATGACAAAACTTTGTTTGTCAAGAAAGTTGACAACATTGTTTTCAACTTTGATCACAATAAGGAGAATATACCTACTGTGGTAGAAGATATTAAGCCATAGCCTAACAAATAAAAGAATTAAACATGGGTGGAGAGAATTAAAATCAGTCCTCTCAACCATCTAAGATAAATGCCACAATTGACATAGAGTTAAGATTCACTTATACATTTATATTAAGAATAAAAACTATATCGATTATGGTCAATTGGGTTTATTTTGGGCCTTTGAGTAAAATGATTATTATCTTCCCTACCCAAATCTAATTCCAAAGAATAACATAATAAACTTTGTTATAATAACTTATATCTAAACAATCACCCAAAGTTGAAACACATATAATATTCCTTATATAAAATATAATAATATTTCACATTTAAAAAAAGAAAAAGAAGTAAGAAGTGGAGATAGCCATTCTAGAGCCCAATAAAAGGATGTGTGAGTAAGATGTTTAAATTTTATAATTTAGTTATTGATAAAATGTTTTAATATTAATTAATATTGACATATACTTAAAAATATAATAAAAAACCATGTACTTAAAAATATGTTAATAATAAAAAACCATTTTAATTTGCATCATAAAATGCCTCTATATACATGTTACGTAAAATATGTTAATGTCAATTAAGTATATATCATTTTAAAAAAATTATGTGTAATGAGTTTTTATAGTTAAAAAGTTTATTTGGTACCATATATATTATATTTAGCATTCAAAAATACATTTTTTAAATGTGAAATAAGATATTGTATTTTACATTCTAAAAAAAATTGCAGATAAAAAAATTTGATCTCTAGTTAAATCCATACTTAAAATAAATCTATAACGATCATAAATGAAGATCATAATGAAGAGATAAAAATCTACAAACATGTTGAGATTAACTGAGACGTTTGATGTTCTTTATGGGGTTTTAGGTTCCCAGGCCTTTGCGCTTCATAGAATTGATATTTATAGTTTGTGATCGAGGGGTGATTGTATTCAATTTCTTGCGTGGGAGTTCATCCGACGAAAGAGCTATTCAAGCGAGATTGTCGCTTCCCATTCCAAAAGGTGATATCTATTTAGAGCTCACCAGGCAGCCGGGAGAGATGAATCCCTTTGCCCCTTTGCTCGTTTTTCTATTGGACTAAGATGTAAAAGAGGCTGTCATGTATTTGTAAATTATTTGAGCCTCACTATCGCAGGTATAGGGCTTCTAGTTAAGATTGAATCCATTATTTTGAGATCTACCACCTTCACAATTTTAAGGAAGTTGCTTTGTCTATTCTATCGCCCATATTTTAACCAGTGATTGCCCGAATATCAAACAGAGTTTGCACTGATAGCCATGGCCCAACCGTTCCCACAACACGCTGGTGTTCGAGAGTACGATTTATCAACAGAGACGACCGTAATTATGGAAAGCATCCCATCAACAATGAAGTAAGTTTGTTTATATGTTCATCGAGGAAGTGTAGGTAGTGTGATAGAATGATTTATAAGAGAAACTATATTGGTGGGTTTGAAATTCGTAAAAATACTTTTTCCAATATATTATTATTCAAAAAAAATTCAAACCGGATCACAGAAGCTTACATTCAAAATTTATAAATTTATGATCTCTTATTCAAGCTTAAATTCATATATATATAGTTTTATTCTTATTCTTATTCGTGTTAATATGTGCCCTAACAGTCGTGAAACGCTGATTGATATGGTTGAGGATCATTGCTTTAATGTCAATAACCGAATAGCGGGCGAGCGCCTCGATCTACCTCGTTCTCTTTTTAACTTTCTCTATTTAGAGAATGACGGGTGGTAAATTTATATTACTTGTAAATTTAGTTTATGTTTTCTGGTTTGTGATCAATGAGGATTTTAATGTTTACAGGAAATATATAGAAAATCATATTAGTTGCAAACTTCTATAATATAGAATTATAACTTTGGAAAAACTTTTTTTAACATATATATTGAGATTTTATGCACATTTACTTGGACGGTTTCCTCTCCCCCTATTTATAACCTTGGTATTGAAATTTTTTTAATGCACTTGCATGTTAGGTACCCAGCAACACCTAGCAATACGGAACCGCAATTTGCTGTTATAAACTTCACAACGCCAATGGCAGCAGTAATATTTTGGACAGCTTTCAACCGTTGTCGGTGGCGAGACATTCAGAACCTCATTTCTACTACAAGATTTGCCCAGGATCATGTAGTTAAAAAAAAATTCATATTGAATTTGGATAGTTGGAGAGTTCATAAATATATGAGACTGCGTATACTAACAATTTGTTTATAGTTATAAATCCAATATCCAATAATAAACATATACAACTTTTACATTTATAACCTATTTACAAACTAATTATTTTCACCCATAACAATGGCCATTGTTATGTCTCGACAGGACATCAACGACATGAAGATTATTTTACGGCGGATTTGGCCAGCAACGAACTTCCTCGCCCACCCTCGTGATGGCACAACTCACAGGATGAGGCGTACAGATCGGCCATTAGTGCAACATGATTTGTTTTGGTGAAATAATCTGTAGGTTCCACTTATATTGATTCCCACGGATATCCCACAATAAAATTTGCAAAATGATTTTATGAGGATTGATTTCGAGTTTGGGAGTTCTTAGGAAACTTTCCAAAATTGCAAAGAGTTTCAAAGAGTATTTTCGAATTTTCAGGGAGCTTCATTATAACAAATTTTGAAGTTTTGGGTACTTATTTTGAGCAGATTTTCACCTTTCTGGTACTTATTTTGAGCAGAGAAGGTACCATTTGTTTATTTTCTACCCAATACATGATAGGTCATGGATTTAGACTACATAGGCTCTGAAAAGCAACATAGATGTGGGGATGTAGCAAAGGTTTCAACAAAAGTACAGTTTCCAGTCATTCCTTGGCAACTTCTGTTGCAAATCTTGAAGTTCAACAATTACAAATAAATCTACTTTCTTGAAGTCTATTTTGAAACTTCAATGATAAGATTCAACAAATTACAATGATGGTCAGAAAGAGAAAGAGTAACTTCTTAGTAAGTTTCATTTTATAAATTTCCAAACTTGAATTTCAAGATTGAATATAATATGGTGTTGCATGAAATCACATAATTTAGGTTTAGGAGTTCCCCATGTTTCTTTGTTGGCAAGGAATTTCATTGGCAAGTTGTTTATGGATTAATATTTTAATTTTTTTTTGCAGTGTTTCAAAGTTCAATATTTTACATATTTCATTGCAAGATGGAATATGCGTGATTGAATTTTGTTGGCAAGTTTTGGATAGAAATAAATAAATTATTTTATTTTTATTTTTAATATATTATATTATTGTCACTCCCAACTTGTACTCAACCTAAATTCTAACTCAATTAATAAATTTTCTAATTTCATATTATTTTGTGCACTTTTCACATTTAAAGTCCTCCAAACATTTTTTGTCATTACATTAGCTTACAAAACGCCTACAAAATATTTTTGGTTTAGCAGAGCTGTCTTTACAAAGTGCCTTGCTAACTAGGCCCATCCTCGCTAGTGAAACTTGACTTTTAAAGTTAATAATTTAATATATATGTTTTTATACATTTATAAAAGCATTTTCAAATTAAAAGAAGCTTAATTTTTCATATACTCATTCAAAATAACAATAATTATACATATACTTATTGAAAATAACAATAATTAAACATATTTGTTCACTTTTACTATTGTTGTTTCAACAAGAGCTCTACAATCTAGTAAATGTTTATTTCGAAACATTTACATGTAGATTTAATTAAACAAGTATAGATCCATTTTAATTCCAAATTTACCAGACAAAAAGAGAGATCAAATATTTTTCACTATGAAAAATGTTTTCAACTCAAAAAATTTAAATTATTAAATATAATTATAATTAGTAATTTAATTTTTATTTTAATACAATCAAGTCAAAATATTTCAATAAGTCAAGATATTTAAATTATTAAATATAATTATAATTATTAATTTAATTTTTATTTTAATACAATCAAGTCAACATATTTCAATTAATAATTATAGTTATTCTTATATTTCAATTTACTTTAATTTTAATTTTAATTTTTCTTTGATTTTTATTTTTCTTAGTTGCCACTTTGTACTAGTTTACATCAACAACCACTATGTACTAGTTTACAGTATGGCGAAGGAAGTTCTGGTGAAATGGTAGGTCTGTCATCGTATTCGCTAAGATCGCAGTTGCAACTTCTGTTGAGATTTAGCTGGCTAATATCTCTTGGATATGCCAACAATAGTTTTTTGTTGCAAAATTGTTGGCATCAAATCAGCATGAGGAGATATTCTATCCTAGTTTGGTGTGATAGAATTAATTATTCAGTTTATTCTCTCTTCTATAAATTGTAAGCCCGTAGAGGCAAAACATATGAGATGTGAGGTGTGTGAAGAGGAAGTGTAGATGAGTAATTTTGCTGTTGTAATCTCCTGTTGATGAATAAGATCGTCGATACCTCTGTTTGGTGGATGTAGCCCAGATTGGTTGGGTGAACCACGTTAATCGCTGTCTTCATGTTTGATTGCTATGTGTATGATCTTATTTAGTTTTCTGCTGCGTAATTCCTACAATTGGTATCGGAGCTTCATTGTTTTTGTGTGGCTGTGGTGGATGCAACCGGGTCTGCTGCGTGAGACTGAGTTGCTTCCGAGCTGTGAAAAGACTGTTGTTGATAGTGAAATGAACAGTGCTGTGAGCAGGATGGGGATTGCGGCATCGAATCAAGATGCATATTGATGTGGTATCAAATTGCTGCGGTGGAGAGAAGTGCAAAACTATTTCTGCGTGCGTCCGTGAGGTCCAAACGAGCCGTGAAGGCCATTAGAAGACTTTTCGGAAGACTGCAAATCAA
This sequence comes from Pinus albicaulis, assembly GCA_034641835.2. NCBI lineage: Eukaryota > Viridiplantae > Streptophyta > Pinopsida > Pinales > Pinaceae > Pinus > Pinus albicaulis. The sequence goes on from CM076580.1 coordinate 233,853,972, forward strand.
TCTTGTGTTAAAGCTTGCAGATTGAGCCTGCATAAAATTGTTTTCTAATGAGCTCAGTCCCTAGAGTTAAAAGAAATAGACCGTGAACTAGAGGCCCAGGCAGTGTGGAATTTCGAAACGAAGATTTGGTCTGTGCATTGCGTGAGAACAACCCCACGACACTGCCATACTCTAAATGCAGTTGAATACGCCAGTGTGGCTTTCCGGTTCAAGTGGGAGGAGCCACAACACGTGAGGTGAGAGCCGTGTCAAGTTGAACTCGTGAATGGTAAGGTGGTCGATTGCCCAATAACGTAGAACCGTGGACTGATGTTTGGTAAATGCCTTTTTAAATCGATTTATGAAATGCCAATATATCGATTTAGTAAAATGCCATTGTACTTCAAATGCCATAGTCAAGAAGTCAACTTTATTTAAATCATATCGATTTATTTAAAGTTTTGCTATATGGTGACAATCATATCGATTTATTTGAAGTTTTGATATATGGTGGCAATATATCAATTTATTTAAAAGTTTGATATATGCACTTGGGTAGGGCCTAGTGCCTAGGAACTAGTTATTCGATGGTGGAAAGTGCCAAAGGAATTGCATATTTTTTTTTAAAGGGCATTTTTTTTTTTATCAAAATTATTAATTTTGATTAAAAAATAAAATATTCATTTATTAAGATTTGAAATTGGAAATTCTTGATACAAACTACTCAAAATGTCAAAAACTCAAAGTGCTTGATTTGAGATCGAGAAGTTTAATGAGAAAAATAACTTCGAGATTTCGAAAGTTAAGATGCACGATCTACTCATACAACGAGGTGTGGTGAAGGCACTTTTGGGAAAATTCAAACAACCTTACACCATGACAGATGACAAATGGAGTGACATCGATAACAGAGCACTGAGCGGCATACGGTTGTGTTTGGCGGATGTTGTGTTATTTAACATCGTGTCAGAGAAAACAACTGCTGGTTTATGGACAAAGTTAGAGAAGTTGTACATGACAAAATCCTTAACAAATAGGATTCTTCTGAAGAGAGAGTTGTACAACTTGCGCATGAAGGAAGGTACGACGATAACTGATCATCTGAAAATCTTTAATACTCTCTTGGTGCAGTTAGAAAGTATAGAAGTAAAATTTGATTCAAAAGATAAAGTTGTAACTTTATTATGCTCTTTGCCCGAGTCATGGGATCATTTTGTTACTTCTATAAGTCTTAGTTCATCAGAAACCCTTGAATTTGATGATGTTGTTGGAGCTATGCTGTCTGAAGAAACCAGGAAGAGGTCAAATTTAGAAACCTCTAAATCAGAAGCAATGATGGTTAGAGGTCGATCTAAAGAAAAACGCTTCAGTCAAAAGAATAACTCTCGGTCAAAATCGAAAGGGAAGAAGAGTAAGCTAAAATGCTAGTTTTGCGGCAAATCGAGACATTTGAAGAAGGACTATTCGAAGAGACAACAAACATCCAAGGGAGACTCTTCAACAAAAAATAAAGAGGCAAACACGACAGATACAGGTTCAGGTTCGGCATCTAGTTCAGGTATAAGTGATGAAGTTCTATCAGTTAATTTGTTAAATCATGGTCAACATTGCCTATTAGATTCTGGTGCATCCAATCACATGTGCATTCATAAAGATTTGTTTAAATCTTATAAATCAATCAATGATGGAGTTTTTTACATGGGTAATGATTTCTCATGTAATGTTGCGGGAATTGGAAGCATCCATATTAAAATGTTTGATGGGACAAATAAAATCTTACTTGATGTAAGACATGTGCCTGAACTCAGGAAAAATCTTATTTCTCTAGGAGTGTTAGACACAAATGGATATAAAACTTTTATTCAAGGTGGAGTAATGAAAATTTATAAAGGAATCCTATTAGTAATGAAAGCAAAGAAGGTTGGAAATATTTTTCAGTTAGAAGGAAGAACAAATTCAGATCATGCTTCTACTGTATCTGAAAATGACAGCGATTCTATTCGACTATGGCATCAACGGTTGGGCCATATGAGCGAAAGAGGATTAAAATTTTTATCTGATCGTATGTTACTTCCTAGTTTAAAATCTTCTAATTTAGATTTTTGCAAACATTGTATATATGGGAAACAAAGCAAGAATAAATTTAAAACTGGAAAACATACTAGTAAGGGAATCCTTGATTATATCCATTCTGATGTTTGGGGTCCATCTCCTAACACCTAATATGGAGGATCATCATATTTTGTATCTTTTATAGATGATTTCTCTAGAAAAGTATGGGTCTACATGTTAAAAATAAAGTTTGATGTATTCACAGTTTTCAAGCAGTTTAGAGAATTAGTAGAAAACATCACTGGAAGAACCATTAAATGTTTAAGAACTAACAATGGTGGTGAGTTTACTTCAAAGGCATTTGATAATTATTGCAAGGAAGTTGGGATCGAAAGACATAGAACTACTGCTTATACTCCTCAGCAAAATGGAGTTGTTGAACGCATGAACATGACTCTTTTAGAAAGAGCAAGAAGTATGCTTAGTAACGCCAATTTGTAGAAGGAATTATGGACAGAAGCAGTATCTACGGTTTTCTATTTGATAAATCGATCACCATCAACTGCAATAGGATGCAAAATTCCCCAAGAGGTATGGAAAGGTCATCCTTGTGATTATTCTAAACTGAAAATTTTTGGTTGTGATGCATATGCTCTAATTCCGAAACATCAGCGTTCTAAATTACATCCTAAATAAAAAATATATATCTTTGTTGGATATGGTGATGGGATTAAGGGATATAGGTTGTGGGATCCTACTACTCACAAGATCATCATTAACAGAGATGTTAAATTCAATGAATCTTCACTTGATAATCCAAATGTAGATGATAAATTAAAACAGGAAAATGTACCTAAGTTTCAACATATTCAGTTTGAAACCAGTTAAAATACTAATGATAGTCCAAATAAACAAGTTTCAGATGCAGATCATGAAGAAGTTCCTACAGATAATAATCAAAAAATTGTGAAAGAACCAGAAACATGTTTAAGGAGGTCCACGAGAATCAGACCTCCTCCTAAAAGGTATGATGATTATGTTACTTCAGTTGCTTTAACCGCTAATGATGATGAACCTTTATGCTATCAGGAAGCTGTAGAAGGTTCTAACAGTGATAAGTGGAAAGAAGCTATGAAGGATGAGATGAAGGCATTATACAAGAATTCCACATGGGATCTGGTGGAACTTCCTAAAGAGAGAAAAATTGTGGGATGTAAATGGGTTTAAAAATTGAAAAGGGGTGTTGATGATAAAGAAGACAGGTACAAAGTGAGGCTGGTCACAAAAGGTTTTTCTCAGAAAGCAGGAATTGACTTTTATGAGATATTTTCATCAGTTGTTAAAATTGTTTCAATTCAGATTGCCTTAGCATTAGTTGCTTCACTTGATTTAGAATTACAACAACTAGATGCTAAGACTGCATTTTTACATGGAGATCTAGATGAAGAGATTTATATGGAACAACCTGAAGGGTTTGTTCAAAATCGCAACAAGAAATTTGTCTGCAGGCTCAAGAAATCATTGTATGGTCTGAAGCAGTCGCCTTGACAATGGTACTATAAATTTGATTCTTTCATGATGAGCCAAAGTTATATAAGAAGTGAATATGATCATTGTTTTTACTTTAAGAAATTAAGTAATGGCATATTCATTATCTTAGTGTTGTATGTTAACGATATGATTTTAGCAAGCAAAAGCATAACTGAGATCAACAGGTTAAAGGCTCAAATGGCTAGGATGTTTGATATGAAAGATCTAGGAGCAGCAAGACAGATTTTGGGCATGGAGATTTTCAGAGACAGGAGCAATGGTAAGCTATGGTTATCACAAGAGAAGTATATTGAGAAAATACTCTTAAGGTTTGGTATGAACAATGTGAAACCAGTTTCAGTCCCTTTAGCTTCCCATTTTAAGCTTTTTTCAAGTTTATGTCCTAACACAAATGAAGAAAAGGAATATATGTCTCGAATACCTTATGCTAATGCAGTAGGAACTTTGATGTATGCAATGGTTTCTACTCGACCATATATTTCACATGCAGTTGGGGTTGTCAGTAGGTATATGGAAAATCTAGGGAAAAAACATTGGTCAGCAGTGAAATGGGTGCTTCAGTATCTGAGAGGCACAAGTGATTATTGTATCACTTATGAAAGAAGTAGTGAATTTGTTTGCGACTATGTTGATTCCGATTTTGCAGGTGATTTGGATAAGAGAATGTCAACTTCAGGATATGTTTTTACTATTGCAGGTGGAGCTATTAGCTGGATGTCAAAGCTACAAAACATTGTTGCTTTATTCACTACAGAAGCAGAATACATAGCTGCTTCACATGCTTGCAAAGAAGCGGTTTGGTTGAAAGGTTTGTTTGATGAGTTTGGTAGGTTGCAAGACAACATTAAGTTATTTTGTGATAGTTAAGTGAAATTCACTTGGCTAAAAATCCAGCCTATCATAGTAAATCAAAGCATATACCTATAAAGTACCATTTTGTAAGACAAGTTATTATTGAACGAGGCATCTCTCTTGAAAAAGTGCATATTAAGGAAAACTGTGTAGACATGTTCACAAAACCAGTTTTATTAGAGAAGCTACGATGGTGTCTAGCTTCTCTTGGCTTGCAAAGAAAATAAAAATAATAAAGAACTAGGTATTAGGCTAATTGTTGTCAAGGTGGAGATTTGGTAGGAGACAAGTTTGACTCCCTAACCTCCTACTCCCACTGGTTTCAAGAATATTTCATCTTTTAATCAATTCATTTCATTTTCAGTACCAATTGATTATGTAATTCTTTAAATGAAAATGGATCTCATCTCAACCCATTGAGCATATTCATTCATTCAACTCTTATGGAATACGTAACTTATAAAATTCTTTTCTTTTTTATATAATATACAATTTAATCTACAATTTCTTAACTATAATCTATGTTTTCTTAATTATATGGATTTCTTAGACAATTCTTTTCTCTCTTTATATAAACTGTGATTTCTTAACCATATGGATTTCTTAACTCCATGGAAAAATAAAAAACTCAAAACGACAAGTTTAACATTCTTGACACGTAATACAAATTTAACATTCTTGTCACTTAATAAATCTAAAACACTATAATAACCATAAAAAATTGAGAATAATTTTCCTATCGTTAAAAAACACTATTTATAAAAACATTAAATATGAGCTTCTTGCGAGGCTGAGCGTGCCTGCTAAATGGGTAAGGTGTGAGTAGGGTTATAAAAGGTTATCTTTTATGTCATTTGTGAGAGTTCAAGTTTCTCTAACAATTACTAGCATCATTGTACGAATATCATTTTTTTTTATTTGTATCTAGATTGTTTTGAATTTATTTTCTATTAAATAAAAAACGTCATATATTTGTAAAGTGTAATTTCATTATTTATATATTTTTATAATTTTTTTTTGATTTTATGAAATAATAAAAAAAAAATATTTCTAAATAAAAATTAAAAAATGATATTTTTTAATTATAATATAAATTTATAAAAAAAATATTAATATAAAAATGAGTATTTTTTATTTAATTAAAAAAGAATATGACACTTAGATATAAATATTATGAAAATTATTATGAAACATTACTATTCTTAATATAAATGATTAAGTGTATCAATTTATTAGGAATTATCATTATTTTTTTTAATAAGATAATAAATTTTCAAAAAATATAATCATCATTATTATAAAAAAAATTGAGAATAATTTTCCATTATAAAAACCACTATTTATAAAAATATTAAATATATAAAAATAAAAAACAAAAATACTGCTAAATATTAATTTATTTAAAAACAAAATAAGAAAAATAATACATCCAAATATTAATTTATTTTAAAAAAATAAAAAAATATATTTAATTATTTATTTATTAGTATTTTAAAAATACTGTCACCTTTTAGAAGGAAACACATGCTATTAGCCATTAGGTCCACTCAAGCTATATAATGTTGATGGAAGAAACATATTTTTAAATATTTAACTATAGTATAAATATTATAAAATTGTTAGTTATTAAATTTATTTTTATTATAAATTTTTAATATAATGTTGATGGAAGAAACAAATTTTTAAATTTTTAACTATAGTATAAATATTATAAGATTGACTAAATCTTTAGGGAATACATGAAAATGACATCTTGTAATACACTAGTAATATTAAAAATATTAATAAATGTGTTTTTAAGGAGTTTTTGGTGCAAATCAAACAAAGATAAAATACTACAAGAAAATGGACCATCTTTATCTAAAAAATCGAAACTAAAATTACTTTTAATAGCCATTAGCCTCTTAAGGGAATATTGACAAAAATGTGAAGATATGACAAAATCTTTAGTGAATACATGAAGATGCCATCTTGCAATACACGGGTAATATTATAAGTATTGTTACAATTGTTTGAAAAAAGAATAGTGCAATAACAAGTTAGAAAATCAAACGAAAATAAAATACTACAAGAAAATGGTCCAATTTATTTAGAAAGTTTTGACTAACATAAAAAGATCAACTTCCCTAAAATATGAACCAACCCCCTAAAATATTGATGTAAAGATTGGATAATTCTAAAAACATTTTGCGATGTAGGAACTTGTTATCTTTAGTACACCTAAAATATTTTGTTAGAGTTTTCTAAATATACACAAATAAAAATATTATTTTAAAATATTTATTGCTAAGATGGTTGACATTCCAAATTTTATAAGTAAATAATGACCATTAGCTTCTTAAGGTAATATTGACAAAAATGCCAAGATATGACTAAATCTTTAGTGAATACATGAAGATGCCATCTTGCAATACATGGGTAATATTATAATTATTATTACATTTGTTTTAAAAAAAGGGGTGCAATAAAAAGTTAGAAAATTAAACAAAGATAAAATACTACAAGAAAATGGTCCATTTTTATCTAGAAAATCGAAACTAAAATTACTTTTTTGTTTTGACTAACATAAAAAGAGGAAATCAAATTCCTTAAAATATGAAAGTAAAGATTGGACAATTATAAAAACATTTTGGGATGTAGGAACATGTTATCTTTAGTACACCTAAAAAGAATTGCTAAAGTTTTCTAAATATACACAAATAAAAATATTATTTTAAAATATTTTTTATGAAGATGGATTCAAAACTTTATAAGTCACTAAAATTGTGATTCTCAAAAAAATATTTTGAACTCAAATTATAACCATTAATTTTTTAAGCGAATATTGACAAAAATGCCATGCTATGACTAAATTTTGGGAGAATACATGAAGAATCCATCTTGCAAATCAACTCCCCTTAAATATGAGCCATTTTTTTGTCATTTTATTCAATTAAGGAACATAAAAACTTAGGTGCATGACTGTTATTTTGAGAGGAGGTGGTCCTTCTCAATCCTCACCTGGTGAAATACTTGCATGTATCATTAATATGATTTTAATGAATATAAAACATGTTATGTGCACAAATTAAAAATTAAGAAAGAATTAATCCATCAGTACAAAAATCATTATTTGCATGAATGCTCATGAGTTCATACATTTATTTAGAGTAGGAAAAAATTATTTGATATTTCTAATGGAATCTATTTATTTAAGTAGATAAATATGATATATTAATTGTAGAGGCCATCTATTAATTTGGATAAGATAAAATATTTTTATTTTTGTGGGGTCAAGTATGCATTATTTTTTATTTATTAAGTTATAGCCATCATGTAGAAATGACTTCAAGTAGAGGGAAAAAATATGAAATTTGATCAATAAAAATGACTACTATGTTGATATTAAGAATGGAGAAATGAAGCAACCTAATAGACCTTTGAATGCTTGAGAACATATAATGATGAATGTCAACGCATTATATCTTATTCTAAATGCATTGCATGAAACCATCTTCCCAAAGACTTCCCTTCCGAAGTTCTCTAAAACTTACGAATCACATTAGTAAGGCTTTCGTGCAATTGGATGAAAATAATGTTTAAATTCGAAGTGTTTCCAATGTTACATAGATTAAAATACTCCCAGTAGACATAAAATAATTCACAAAATTGTCGAAAAATGGAGAAATATTTGTCTAAAAAAAAGAATTTAATTTTTTTTTTTGGAAAAATGGAGAAATATTTTTCAAAAAGAAAAAAAAATTGTAGTAAAAAATGGTAGTCTTGTCATAAATTCAAAATCAATGAAAGGTGATCATATAATAAATAAAGTAAATAAAAGTAACCTCATGTTTGAAATTTGTGATGTTGTGATACAAATTTAGATTTGAAAAGATAGTCATCATATTGTTCATGAATTAAGATTATGGATGTTTGAAATTTGTGAGGTTGTGATACAAATTTAGATTTGGAAACATAGTCATCATATTTTTCATGAATTAATATTATTTTATTTAAGGTGTTTGATGTCAAATATTACATGTATTTTTCCAAAATCTATCAAATATTTGTTATTGGAACTTGAAAGATCTATCAAATATTATTTTTCCAAAATCTACCAAATATTTGTTATTGAAACTTGAAATATCTATCAAATATTTGGTATTGGAACTTGAAAGACCATCTTTGAAGACTAAGAGACAATATATGTTGGAAAGGTTATAGAAATATATAACAGATAAATAAAAGTTGTAAATTAAGATCATTTTACCATATAAATTAAATTAATGATTTCGTTCAATTTAATTAATAAGCACATAAAAACTTAATACTTTTTTTTTTGGTAAATGAGGCTAATCTATATTAATTTGAAAATAGCACAGTACATATGCTACATGCTAAGTTGGTAAGCTGCGCTTAACCAATCCCAGCATTTGTTGCACAAGTATGGGGCTGCCTCCATGGAGGAAACCAGCCCGGAAAGAACATGAAACAGAAAATTACAAAGTGTGTCGTAGCACCAGTGAAAATAGAAGTTTTGTGATAATAAAAAGCATGAAAAAAAACTAAGAAGAGCTGAGCTGTAGCGTTGTCATGGGTCTTCTGCATCATCATCGCTGACTGGATCAACCTTTACGATGGGACATGCATACTCCTGCGCAACAACTTCCTCTTTAGCAGTGGGTTGATGCAGAGGCCTGGAGACAGGTGTGCAGGGGATGGGAGCCACCAGGTACTCGGCATCCGGGACTCGCATTCAGGTTCCTTCTAAGTCCATTATTCAGACATCTGTGACATCCCCATCATATTCCTGTGCTAGAAGAGGCTCAGTCTTGTGGGGTGAGGGGTGATCCTAGTGCGCAATGGTGGACTTCCTTGGTCTGCTTCTGCCTCTCTGCATAACATGAGTGGGGGCCTCCTCTTAGTCAAGTTTGGGGCTCTAGGGAGCCTTTATGACATGACTGCCCGAGGAGGAGCCTTCAATGAATTCCAGGCAATTATCAAGCCCTCGGTGGTAACGACTAGTGAGCACACCTCTCTGGCCTCCTCTGATGGTTCTTTGGCGCAGTCTAGGTGCCATGGTCAGATGAAGTAGAGGATAGATAGGGGTCTGAGAGGAAGGGAGGAGCAGTTGTAACCCGAGGTGGGAGGTGCGCAACAAGGTGCTAGTGGACAGGGAGGTGCACTGAAGGGGAATGCACAGTAAGAGGCGGGGGATATTTGGAGCACTCAGGCTAATGAAACTAGCAAGGCAGATGGAGCCGAGGTGAGTCGTGCAATTGGGAGGGGAGCATAGCCCGGGGGATTCTGCATAGCGCTGCACTAGGGGGGAGGTTGCGTGATAGGATGGGCATGTAGGAGGGCTGGAACTGAAACAACAGAAAAAATAGAAGGAACAGACTGTGAATCGTTGTGTTGTAGGTCCTTCCCTTTAATAGGCCTGTGACACATGCGAAGTTGTTGAGAATTATTATTCCTCACTCGCAGATGCATGTTGTAACGATTTTCATGACAATGCATGTGTGTAGAGTTATGGCCCAACGTCATATCCGTCCAGGAGATTGTTAGCCTCTCTAAAATAACAATAATAAATCCAAAATAATAAATTATTAATTAAAAATTCCTAGTTAGGAATATGTGCCTAATTCTTGGGGTTGTTCCTCAAATATTGGAGTTTGTTTAGGAACTCCTATCTTGGTGGGTTTTTGGTGAGAAATTATCTCAACCAAAAGAGTCTAAGATAGCATGGACTATCTTCTCTCATCTATTTAAATTGTAAATTAAATTCTTTAATAAGAGAGATTACATGAGGAAGCTATGAGGCTTCTGCCTTTTCTGCCAATGTTTTGTCAGTTTCACTTTTGTGTTTTCTATAATCTGTTTTTATGTTAATTCATTTTGTATCATGTGGTATCAGAGCAGTATGGTCCTGAGCTTGGCCCTCACCAAAGGAGGAGGATAGAACCAACGCCAACTTAAACACCAATAAAAGGGTAAATTTATCAGCAACAACAGATTTATTAGCAATAGCAGCAATAAAAAAATAGTAGCATCGACATCTTATTCTTCAAAGTATGGCGCGTGGGATGCTGTTGCAGCGAGATCTGCGTACACAGCAGTGGTGCTATTGCAGTTAAATCTCCGATCCTCGCCTCTATGAAGTTGATCTGTGTTCTCCTCGAATTTTTTAAACACTTTTTAAGACTCTGTATGTCATTCATTGGCAACACGTTGCAAATGCAATGTCCTTTCATGATGCTGCTTGATGGTTTCCTTTGGAGCATTTTGAATGGAGACCCCCATCCCTAGTGTGATCGAAGAGGAATGTAGAGGTGAAGCCGACGGTTATTGTGATTGGTGAGTGATTATTTTTGTATTTTTTTGTTTAATTTTGAGCAGAGAAATGGAGCGTGGTGTTGAATTTCCGAACACTGCTTGTGAGCAAACCGATTCTCATATGTGTCTCCAAACAATATAAAGAATTGGTTGTTTGGTTGTTTTTTGGTATGGTGAGCTGCATTTGGTGGATTAGTTGTGACTGCATTCTGAGCATTGATTTTATATAGCAGAAGATTGTTGAAACCTGTGACTGTTGATTATTGGTTATTGCTGAACCTGCCTCTTGATTTGCGTCCCAAGAACCTGGTTTCTTACTAACTGCCAGTGATAATTTGAACTGTCTCCCATTGCCAATGGATGGCCGCACATCATAAGAACTTTTACTAGTTCCATTTTTTTAAAGTTTGGTCCATATACGAGCAGTTTTTTCTTTGATATGCTTGCCTGACATATCAATCTCCTTCTCAATGCGGCTAATGTGTTCGACAAGATGCCTTAGTCTTCAAGTAAGGGTATTTGCGTAGCTTCTGCAGATCTTTGTGTGAAAAATGTTGTATTTGCGTTCATAATCCATAAAATCGAGAAACAACGAATATGGAGGAGATGATCTGCTGCATTCAAATAATTAGCTGGCTTGATTAGAAAACTCGTGAGTCGATCCTGGTGCAATCAAAGTGGGCTAATGTCTATTTTGGAGTGTCTTGGTGTTGTATGGTTAGTATGTATAAAATTTTATTTATTGTGTCAAAGCCGATTGCTTGAAATTTTTTGTTGAAGGAGGATCCCGTTGATAAGGCTGTCCTGTTCCACTGTTCTGTAATTGAAATTATTTATTCTGATGGTGGAGAATTCAAATATCATGGTGGTAATTTTGGTGCGCACTCTCATTTTTCGAATTGGTATAGACACAGTGCTTCGTTTTCTGCACAACATGTACTGTCCATAGAAGTGATATCCTGTTGTGAATGGCACCGCAAATTATCGTGATTGCTCTTTGTGCAGTCTGTCGGGTATGGAAGGCCGAGAGCAGGGAGAATTTGGTATGTTACCTTCTTCATCGTGAGAGTGCACTGTGGACATAGGTTGAAAGGGAGAATTGATTAGCAGAATTCTTTTGGTAATAATCACATGACCTCATTTTATTTCATGTGATTATTACCGAAAGAATTCTGCTAATTTATATGATGGATCACAGAAACTTAGATTCGAGAAATACAAAAAAAAAAAATAAAAAAAAATTGATGTTGGAACAATTTCGAAATTCAAACCCAACAACCTATAAATCAACATTCACAAAAATTGCAACCTGTGTTGCCCTATTCTTAATTGAGAATGCAAAAGACAGTTAATCAGCATTGCATGAGCTATTGAATAAGGGATATGTCCACGAGGTTGCAGATTGCTTAACGATCTGCGTGAAGTTTACAGTGCGTATGTGCTTTTGTCAATTAAAAATTCAACCGAAAGAAAATAGCCCAAGCACTATGGTGTTGGACGTGAGGAAGGAGCTTTTTGGAAGAAATGAAAAATGGTACGTACCAAGATTTGAATGCATATTGTAAAATAAATAAACAAGAAGAGAAAACTTCTTAAATAATGTGCATAGTGAGATTTGAAAAAAAAAAAAGTGTGTTTAAAAATATAAAGGAAGAAGGTATATTCATTCACATTTTGAAGTGAACGTAAATTTCACTTTTCATTTCATTAAAAGACCCTTCATATTTTTTAATGAGGTTTAAAAGGGATTAAAATTAAAAGACACTTTTTTGGAGAGATAAGGTGTGCTTGTAGTTTATTTAATTGTTTTTGTTGGAGTGATAAGGACTTCAGTGGCTTGGGAATAATAAAGAGTAAATTTTAAAAGAATCCCTTTTTATGATTTAATAGAGCACATTAAATTATTTTAATAATTTAATGGGATGTATGGAGAGATAAGGTGTAAAATTGAGAGATAATGAGTGCTCATATTATATGTCTTGAATGAATGTGAGGAGTGTTTTCATTTGTATTTGGAGTGATAAGGGAAAACCTTTATTGTAATTCAAAGTATTGTTTTACTTTGAGAGAGATCGTGTCACTATCTATTCAGATTTTGAAAGCGCGTTGTTTCAAAGGGTTGCCAGCTTGGCATTATCATTGCTTCAGATGATGTACTCCAGTGATTAATAAAGATATCATTTTTTTGGTGTTGATGTGTCCTAGATCCGCCCGAAATTGAATAAGGGGATCTTAGATACACCATGTGTGTTTGATGGCGCATGTTTTTTATGGCTTCATGTTGTTGCTTTTTTATCTATGTCTAGTTGTGACACATTAAATACATAAAGTTTAATATCAGCAAGCACAACACTTATAACGAAATAGCTGCAAGATCAACACATGCATCTGCACAACTACAACATATAATCGAAGATTGTCTACATCAGCGTTCTACATCAAACAGCAAATTCACTTAGTCAAGTTAATGATTTTCACAACAAAGTCTTCATCAACGTTCTTGCAAATCCATTTAAAGAACTTGTAATAAAATTCATTGATTTAAGTGAATCATTAAAAATTCATTGTTAATGAATTTTTAGAAGACAAGTGAATTCATTATTTTAAAGTGAATCATTGTAAGCTTTCTTGGGTGCATTTTCGACGGTGTTCGACACCCTTCCTTTACACAAAATCAAGTGAGTGCATGTTTTTTTTAAAATCAAACAAGCAACAAGTTCACATCTCCTGCAAGCGAGCGTGATTATTCATTCAACCAATTTGCATCAATTCAGTGCAAAATCAACACATCAAGCGACCCAGAGTGAATTTTATTGCAGCAACCATCAAAGCAACCAAACAAGTTAAAACAATCAAGCAAGTTGAGATCGACATCAATCAAGCGTCACTATTCATTCAAGTGAGCGTAAAGTCATCAAGTCAATCAAGTGAGCGTACAAGCAAACGTGATCATCATCAAGCGAGCATGAATTCCAGAGATTAAACGAGAAAATTCTATAATTCTAGCAAGTGTTCTCAGCAAGCGCAATAAGAAAAAAAAAAAAGCGAGCGTGCCACATTCAAGTGAGCCTGTCATTCAAGTGAAACAGTTCAAAGAACGACATCTCTGACAAGAGAGCCTGTTTTCAAGTGCGCAAGTTCAAATGGCGCAAAATATTCAGTTGTTAAACATTCTTCACAGTTTGATCATCTCCAGTGATGAAGACATGGTGCACGTCAGCAAAGAAACTCTTGCTAATCTTTCACGGCATCTACAACAAACACATGAAACCATTGAGTTTCTTCAAATCGAGTTGCAACTTCAACGGATTGAATTGCAAGAAAAGAGTGATACATTCAAGTATTTGCACCATCAATATGATAATTCATTCATTCCAATAGCTTCAAGTGTCGAAGTTGTTCCAGATCCAATTTCTTCCAAGCCCCGGGAAGAAATTCAGAATAACAAGAATCGACGAGGCTTAGGATATGTCCAAGATGACGCCAACTTACATATTCCGATTATTCCAATCCCATTCAGTTTGTCAGTGTAGGATTTCTTGAACAGATCCCCTTAGCACATTCAGAGACAGTTGCAGACAACCAACAATGCCCGCAACCCAAAGTTGCAGAAAAACAAAATTCCACACAATCTGAAGTTGAAGTCAAACCGAAATGTTCTCATTGTCAGAGAACCAGTCATATCGAAGATTAGTGTTTTGATCTCCATCACTGTCGCCATTGTGGCAAGTCCAATCATTCCTCAGAAAAATGTTGCAATCAACACAAATCACCCAGATTGAAGATACATTATGAATGGATCGTCCCTTGGGAATGGTCATCCACAGTTAAAAGATTGCTTCAGTTCTACAATCGAATGCATTCACACATAGTGCAGCCAACAGTGAAAAGATGATGGTACTCTCATGCAATTGAATGGGGGAGTACAACAGTGTAAAACTCCTACACCTGAAGGGGGGAGTTCAGGAATACTTTCCAAGAGAAGTGTCTCTCCTTTTAGTTGACAAAGGGGGGAAAATGTCAATGAGATTGACAGTGGTTGTCAGACAGAAAGTCTCGAAAGAACCAGCAAAAGCAGCCAGTGGGCATCTTCAACAGCCAATGGGCATCTTCAACAGCCAGTGGGCATCAACAAATTTGCCAGTGGGCATCAAAATTTTTTCTAGTGGGCAGTCGACAACAAAGAAGCAATGAACAGTTTTCAGCACAACAAAAGCAATAGTGAGTTGTTTTTGACATCATCAGCCAATGGGCTTTGAAAAAATTTTATCAGTGGACAAAGGATGCTGCCTTTCATGCAAAGGACAGATGGATCCTTTTGCAACTTGGCACTTGATGGAGTTTTCAAGCAAAATTTAGGCATGAATTAGAGATACAGCCGACTCATGGTCTCTTCATATTGCAGTTTTTCAGCATCCATCTTTGGCGGTTTTTCAGGCAATGTTTTTTGAGGATCAACATGAGAACTTGCAATATGGTTCCTCGTTCTTATTTTGGATTTTTCATTGAAGGGGGGAATGTTAGCCTCTCTAAAATAACAATAATAAATCCAAAATAATAAATTATTAATTAAAAATTCCTAGTTAGGAATATGTGCCTAATTCTTGGGGTTGTTCCTCAAATATTGGAGTTTGTTTAGGAACTCCTATCTTGGTGGGTTTTTGGTGAGAAATTATCCCAACCAAAAGAGTCTAAGATAGCACAAACTATATTCTCTCATCTATTTAAATTGTAAATTAAATTCTTTTAATAAGAGAGATTACATGAGGAAGTTATGAGGCTTCTGCCTTTTCCGCCAATGTTTTGTCTATTTTCATTTCTGTGTTTTCTATAATCTGTTTTTATGTTAATTCATTTTGTATCAGAGATCATTCAAAATATTGCGGTGGAGAGGTTCCATGGAGGGGATGATGTTGCCTTGGTGTGTCTTCATTATGCCTAATCTCTGTCATCTCATGCGAATGATTGCAGGAGTGTGGTTCCACGTCAAGTGAAGGCCTGCATTGTAGATCTTCATCATCTCGAGTGTGGGAGAGGTATTTTTCATGCATGCTTCTACTGTCACCCACATCCAGGGAAAAAAAAACTTAATACTTATTGTGCACCTCTCAATGCAATAATACAACCAGTTAAAAGAGAGTGATATTATTAATCTTTTATAATAATTTTAATTAGAATTAACCTAGTACATATATTTTTATTTTTTTTATTACAGATGACATTAATTTTTATGTAGAGAACATTTTATTCTTATTTTAAAAGGGACATGTGTCAACTCCCAATTGAGCATGAATGAAATCACACATTTCCCTTAATGGTCAAAATTGAACACATCTTGTCGGAAACCTAATCCGTTAAGGTTATGGTGTATTATGTAATCAATTACTATAGCCAAAAAAAACCTGGAAATTGAATCCAACTATTTCAACATTGTATCTATATGTACAATATTCTTAATACGAACTGAATTCATTTGCCAATAAGTGATTCCAATAGTGGTATCAGAGCAATGGTTTATCTGCCTCGTTGATTAACTTGAGCCACTAGTTTTATGGCCTTCTTGTGTGTTCCTTCTTAAATTTAATCCAGAGTTCAAGGATATTGAATTGTGAAGTGCAAGTTACAAGGTTGATATCAGTCACCTAAAGGGTTACCATAGATGACAATGTATGTGTCACGCCCCTGAATTGGTTCCACCATTCGGGACATCGTGTAGCACTGGCTAAACTTCCATACTTAATTTTTTTCTCATCTTCTAGACTACACCTACCATAATTATTATGTGTGTTCTATTTTATTTTTAATTTATGCGTGGAAAACATAACAACAATACAAAAATTCCAAAACAACGATATTTCAAATTTATATTTTCACTATAAATTTATGTAATTTACAAGTATTTTACATAGGGCAGGCCGAACTTGCTCAGGCTTGGCACTCTACCCGAATTTTTGCACAATTGTTAAAATTATGCATGCTCTCGTGACCCCAACACCTATCATGCATTGAATGCATGTTTCTGTGACCCCAACACCTGTCGTGCACCGACTACATGATATCATGACCCAAACACCTATCGTGCACCACTGTTGTGTTACCTCCTACCTGCGGTCACGTTAAATTATGCACAGTCAAGTTACTCTACCCGCGCTTTAATACATTTCCTGCTGCATTGTTTGTTGCTGAAGCTACAACACAGTTCACCCGCAGGGCGGGCGGATTTCTGTCCGTCACTTGCAGCCCACTCCACCATTCAACTCTTGCACTACGACTATGCCAAATGTGTTATGTTGTGAGTTATGCAGTGATGATCTCCAAACATACGTCCGATCTCCTTATATATGCCCTTCGACATGTTTTATGACCATGGGGATGCGTTTCTTGGGGCATCGGCCCACAAAGCCGACCTGCCCCACCGCGCGCTGCACGCCCCTTGCTAATTTTTTGGATTGCTTCCCATCATTCACTACCATGTGTTGGCACATTGTGTCATCACAACCACACTCCGTGTGACTTGTCGCAACTTGCCCATCGTGCTGTCGTGTTTTTTCGGTCATCCACCTTAATTTCCCGTGTCACCCTTGTTCGTTTTTCCTGTGGTCGGGTGTGCATCCCCATCACACGTTCTACCATGTCACGTTTAACCAAACTTGAGTTTCCACCATCACTCTTCGTGTAACCTTTAACCAAAATTTCCACCGGGTGCACTCATATGCATGCCTTCAACTGAAAACAAGTCGGGTTGGGACTTGATGAGCCCGCAACTACATCCGCACGCTTGTAGAAAATCAGGAGCATGCACGTACCCGTGACTCACCTAAGTGTTATGTGCGCCCGGTTGGGCACATGACTCACCCAAGGATGGTGATATCGAATCAGGGTTTTGACATCCTCCCCCACCACAAGTCATTTTCATCCTCGACAATCTAATCGATCATGTCAATTGTTCGTTATACTCTGCAATATCCTTCTTCCATCTCCACAGTGAATACTTTGTTTCCCAAACACTCTCCTCCAGTGTATCCTTCCACTAAATGAATAATTCCCTTTGTGTGACACTCCCAATGTTTGTACTTGTTGGCTTGAGGGGTCCTAACCCAAGTTCAGAGTTTATGGATAAACCAACAAACCCTCCAACTACTGGCCCTTTTGGAAATGACCTGCCTACAAAGATCAAAGTCTCACCCAAAGCAGTATGGAGGAGTGCTAGAACCAGGTTTCCTCACCCCGAGGGAGAAAGTAATGAAGTGGTTCTAAGCAAATTGAACACAGGCTTATATCAACCATAAACAAATGCACACAACATACTAAAGCATAATCACAGAGAGTGCACAATCCTTAACATAATAAGACAGAGTTGTTGATCGCCTCATTGCAGATAAAACAGAACAGAACCATATCTAGATCTAAACAATGCATTTACTTAAGTAGATTTATCTATCATCAATAAGAATGCATAACCAATCATAACGAATATCTTCATGCAATAAGCAATAGAAAACAATGCGATCTTAACATAATGGAAACAGTAAATAACTCAGATTCATAACACAGTAAGTTCACCGAAATATTTCCTTTGCATTGATTCAGATCATTTCAATACATCAAACTTTCCCTTACACAAACCCTTTCGCGCACACAACCAACGGAGTCCACACATAGCCAACATTAGGTCTCCACGCACACAGCCAGCAGGAGCCTTTCAAACCAAGCCAAACATAAACCCTTACAACATATTACAGACACATATATATCACAATATCACATTAAACTTAGCTAATTTTCCTAGACTCGATTTATCTATTTATAATATTTTAGTGCATAGATAATATGGTGTCAAACCATGGTTTGAGGCCCAAAGTTTATCCTTAAACCCATTTAGATCAAAATTAGGGACTTTGACCCACCCCAAATCCCCTTGAATCAATCGCGCAGTGCACATATAAAATACTTATACAAAATTGCATCAAAAATTGTACCCCAAGGGACCCCACTCCAACAAGCCCCCAACACAAACATGTGACTCGTCCCGAGTCACTGAGGTTCTTGAAGCATTCTAATGTAATATTTTAGAGGGATCAATGATTCCAAAATTTGTGTTGCGGCGCCCTATGCTTGTTGAACTAATTTTTATATGGTTGGACCTTCAGTGGCCATCTATATGTTGCACTAAGTTTTCTGGATTGTCTTGAAAGTGTTATCTAGCATTTGTGAAAGTTGAAGCGCTTCCTCAGCCCACAGTTTCATGTGTGCTTTGAGTAATTTTTCTTTGTGGTGCAGCTCTTCAATCTCTGTTTATATTTTTTGACACTCTTGCAGACGAGCCAGGCACTGAGTAAGAACCAAAGCTGGTGCCACTGTCCTGATTTCCTCAAAATGTTGTTCCTTATGATGGAGTGTGTCTCGCAGCTGTTGAATGACGGGATTATTTTGTACTGAGGTCCATATACTCATAGCTTCATCAAGAAGACTGTCACACTAGATAACTGCTACAGAAATACTATCTCGAGCTTGTTTGAAGTCAACTTCTCTTTGCACGCGAACTTCAGGTGGGGTCTTGGGCTGCAAATTGGTCTGGAGATCTATATTTTATTTTTCGTATTTTGTTCTGACTGTCTGCACCTCATATCGTGATGATTTCAACACGGTATCCAATCATTTTAACTTCTCCTCGGGTGCAGCTGTGGCCAGGATAGCTGGAATATCTCGGCATAATTGGTGGATATTTTCCTCTAGCGCAACGCGATGGGCTTTGTATTCTTGGCATGCTGCTTCTACTTTTTAGTGTTGTTTGTGTGCCTTTTCTACCTGCTGGTGGGATTCCATGGTATGAGTGTGAGTAGTATCCTCTTAGTATTGAAGCTCATTCGCAATCATCGTGTACATTAAGTGCAGCTTCCCTGTAGGTAATATAGAAAGGTTAATGTTTATATCACTTGTTCCCCTAAATTGGGCATGTCGGCTGGCGTCCATCTGAATTGTTGGCACGAGGATTTGGACAAGGCGAGCATCCATAGTGGTTGGAAAAATAATTTCTAATGGTTGTGTGCTCGTGACTTGTGCTCTGTTCTGACTTTCTTAAGCTATGCTCGCTTGAATACGGCTCGCCTGCATCTTCAGCTCCTAAATTCCAACTTGAACAAGTTCCATTGTAGATTTTTACTGCACCTCCATGTCTGTCCAACGATCCTCGGTCGCAGATGTGAATGTGTTGGCTATTTCATGTAGATTATATTCTGTCAATGTCAGGACCTCTTGCCCTACCTCTTTGGAACCCTTCCTCTTCTTTCTTTGTCCCTCAGCAGCCTGAGAGCCGTGTTTGGTTCCCTTAGAGGTTTCAGCTTCTCCTGTGTCCTTTGGCACAAACCCATTATTTTCTGGTTGGGTTTATTTTTTAAGGTCTATAGTCTCGCCAGTGGTCATGGGTGTTTCTTCTTTCTCTGTTAGTTTCGCTGTCTAGCTGCCAGGGTGCGGCTTCGTTGGTGTGATCAGTGTCAACCAGGCTGGTGGCCATTCAGTCATTACTCTGAACAAATCATCTTCAGTTACTAGATATGGTAACTCATACCACACTGCTTCTACGACGCCTTTTGTGCGGATGTACATGTTGTGGAATGTAGCTTTAAATTTAGCTACCATCTTATATTGATCATATAATGTAGGTGTCAGTCGTGGATTTGACGGTACTGCTTGATACAGAGTAGCATCATAGAGAACCCAAAAAATATTGTTTTCCTTGGCGCGCACTCGTATGAAGAGTTTCATAGGGTAGCATAGCGCACAACCTCACACATATGAGGCTTGATCTCTAGAAACTGAGTGTCTTCGAGGTTATTCCATCCAATCAGTGCAATTAATAATAAAAGCCAAGCATAGTGGAAATTTTTTCTTTCCTCCTGTGCCGTGAACATTCTCTAAAAATTATTTGTAAATATAGTTGGACCAGTTGTAGATAACACCCTTCTCGCACTGGCTAGCGAGCACGATGACATCCGCGGACACCTCCTTTGGTCTACAGTTGCACATAATATTGCAGGCCAAGATGATCATACCAAAGCTAACTGCTGGGTCATTGATTTCATCGACCACAAAATCCTGGTTTTTTTGTGTGACTTGATATTTTTTCTTAATTTGGTCTGTGATGGTTTTCTCCTACACCTTACTGCTGAAATCAACAATAAGTTCATCTCCTTTAGCAGGCATACTGGTGATCCTATGGATCAAAGAAACATCAATAGGTATGCGCTCACCCAACCACAATGCATCATCATGTACTAATGCGAGAAACTGTCTAATGCATATATCATTTGTGGGGCTATGCCCAAAATGAGGGATCTGTAGAAAAATTAGCAGGATTTCCTTATGCAGACCAAGCACCTATATTTTTGGCTCAAGGTGCACAATGCCTCCTTCATATGAAATTTGATCAAGGTACAACTCTAGCGCAAGCTTTGGGAATTTCTTGACATCTGCAATGTCCCAATCATCGAATCTGAGTTGTGGAATTTTAGCGAACATTTCCCCTTCCATTAGGGCATTCTTAGGGATCAATGGCATCTGGATGCCTACATGCACCTTCTCCGGGTCTTTGGTTATTCTGACTGAGGGTTTGCGTGGCACGACATAACTTGGTAGCCATGAGAACAAGGCCACTTCAACCACATCCTCCTCTCCTTCCTTAATGGTTTCAGGGACCTCAAACATAGGTCTCTTCATCTTCTCAGCCGCAGTAGGGTGCAACTTTGGGGTCTTATCTCATGGATATTTTTTCCTACCAGACGACTGCTCCTTTTTCAGACTTGGAGGGTGCAAGTGTTTCAACAATTGGGACTGTTATCACTCAGATTGAACCTTAGGCTGAGAGAGGCAATTCTGAGGTAACCTCCAACCACGCTTAGCCAAGTAGCTAGACCTACTAGGCCAAGAGAGGGCTCTATCCATATGGAACACAATCAAGATGATTGAGGAAAGAATTTTAGGCTAGGTATAGTAGCTCAGGGTTTTGATTTTGATTTTATGTAGGGTTTGCTAGATCAAGAGTCAAATAGCTAGGGCAAGGAAATTCGGTCAAAATCTGTAGGGGTTCTAAGGCGCAAGGTAGGTAGAAATATTAGCATTCAATAGATGATTATGGTGAGGTGAATAGACTGGTGAGAATTTAGGAATAACATCTGAGATGAATTCTCCCTAAACTGAAGAAGATAAGCAAATTATGCTAAATTCCCCAAAACAGAGCATGAAACATGAATTCTTCCTTTCAACTTGAAATTAGGCATATCATAGACATGAAAATTATCATAGACATGAAAATTATTTATGAAACTTAAAATACATTAATACAAATGATTAAAAAGAAAAAACTATGTCAAACACTTCATACCACATGGATCCCAAAGAAATAGTTGCAAATTTCTCATTAATGTCCAAGCCAAACTGATATAAAATGTCTCTTGAGATCCCAAAGCTCCAAGTGAGTCCAACCATTACAACGACTGAGAAAATACATCAAATAGACTTCAAAACCACTCTCCCTAGACTCAGGGAGTCAAATGCATGCGATAGGGATCAGTTTCACCTACTCCCAAACAAGAATCTGAAGACTAGGAAAACTCAACAATTTGCCTCTAAAAGAGAGGAAACAGATTCATTTGACCTCTAGAAGACTTATCTGATGCATATATCCTAGATAAAAGTCAAAACGTGATATTTAAATTCACCATGACCATTTATATTAGTGATTTTCTCATTTTCCCAAATAAAAAGTCAAAAAGTCAAAATTTTGTTGATGCTGATGAAAACTGCATTTTCTTGGTAAACATGTAGCAACATATTAGAAAAAATGACATGTCTTGCAGGCAACTTTTGGAGGCCTTCTTGATGTCCAAATGAGCTCCATGATAGCTCATTATAAGTCTCTATGAATCTGGTTTCCAAATATTCTTCTAGTTTCCAAAATGGTGTCCCTCTGACCTATCAAAAACCTATTCTCCCAAGACTGGTAAACGCGCAGTGCCAAGGAAAAAACAAGGGCAAAAACATGTTTTTTTGGTGGTTTTTTTCCTTTTTTAGGGATCATTTCTCCTCTAAATATTCTGACAATTGCTGGAATTAATGTCCTCTTCATTCAGAACATGATGGTGGTGGCCATTTTGCAATTGGATGCCCCAAAAAAGAGCGTAGCACCAGTGGTGATGTGCTTTTAGCAAAATTTTTGTTTGTCAAAATTTCCCAAAAACTCAAAAATGCACTAAAGTGCTGAGTGTGCCAAAATTTGTCCAAAATTGTGAGGTTACTTTTCTGATCAATGTTTATATGCATGAAGAGTCACCTCAACAAGTTTGTCTAACTTCTCCTTCTCGTTTTCCTTCGTCAAAGCTCGAATCTTTGCATGGGCTCGTTTGAGTTTGGCCCTTGC
This sequence comes from Pinus albicaulis, assembly GCA_034641835.2. Classification (NCBI taxonomy): domain Eukaryota; kingdom Viridiplantae; phylum Streptophyta; class Pinopsida; order Pinales; family Pinaceae; genus Pinus; species Pinus albicaulis. The sequence continues at coordinate 233,877,136 of CM076580.1, forward strand.
AATTTTGTTCCTCATGGCATAGTGTTTATCCATCTTCCTCTGAATATAATTGTCCCTTTTGGCCTTCTCCAGCAAGCTCTACAAATGAAAGTTGGCTTTATCAATCCATGAATCTCTATCTCTCTTAATCTCAAGGGTAAGCATCTCACTTGGAGTGAGCTGCTCTACCAACTCAGCCTCTTTTTGTCTCTCACGAGCTAGAGCTCTCTTAAGCCCTATTGTCTTTGGTCTCTGTCTAGGGGGCTGATCCTACTCATCATCAAGGTCAATCAGCTGAAAATCCTACTCAGTTTCATGCTTGTCCTCCTGCTCATCAATGATAGGCCCTGTAGCCTTTTCCTTACCCTTGTCTACCTATTTTGTTGATGAAGAAAGCATGGTCCCTTTCACACGAAGTGAAGAAAACACATGTCTGTGGACTCTCTAATAGATCTTTGGAAATGAATCAACATTAGTCACATTAGCCCATGTTGCCTTAATGTCCCTTTCATTACTTGATGCTCCAGTATCATGATGCGATGATGAAGGGTTATAGAAAGGTGAAGAAGAAGGATCAACATGAGGTGAATGGATTTGACTCGGTAATGATGTATGAACAGTAGGCTGAGATGGAGAAGTGGATATGGGAGGATGAGATGATGAAGGGATTTTCTATTCATGATGACTAGGTGGGGTAGTGAAAACTTCATTTGCAATGAAAGTGTCCCATGGGATATTCTTTTGCTCTAGTTGATTCATGACCAGCATCTTAAAGAGTGAGTGATGAAAAAGACTATGCATTTGATGATTATAATACCTTTTTTGCACAATGAATGCCATCTTGTCAATGTTACGGAAGAGATAATAAGGTAGGTGAAGCATTCTGAATCTAGTGAAGTGCATGAGGTGTTGGATATGGTATGAGTAGAGTCAAGAAAACCTCCCCTCACAAGTGAAGTAATTTATGATTATTTTCATCATGGGGACATATCAGTCAAGGATATGAGAGAAAGGGAAAATTAACTTCATGTCATACTTGTATCTAGGTTTGAGGTATGGTTCATAATAGCTTAGATAAAGGTTTGCTTGTTTAAACCATCTCTCTCCCACATTAGGGATCCCTGTAGTAGCTGAAATGGCATCGGTAGACATATCAAAAGTAACCCCAGCAAGAGTGAGCTGCTTATCATGAAGGTTTTTGATGAATAACCTTGTCAACTCAAAGTGATATTGAACCTGCTGCACCCTCTCACAAAACTCAAAACAACCAACATGATTGAAACAAGACACAGTGAGAGGAGAGGCCATGAGTTCCCTTTTAGTTATTGGTTCAAACCTATTAATTTTCCCTCCTTTGTGGTCATTTCTCCTTGGTATTTGTGCATCACCAACACCTCTATCTTCTTCTTCAGACATTTTTGAGTTTTGACTTAGGAAACCCTAGGGTAAAAATTAGACTGAGATGAAGGGAGAAGGATATGAGATGGTTAGCTTATATGGATGAGGGAAATGAGTGTAAATAGAAATCCTAGGTTGATGAAAACCCTAGGGATTAACCATGCTCATGACTGATATGGGTTTAGGAAGGTGAACAAAGATATGATGTATGAAAAAAATGATAATGAACTAAAACTAGGGTTTCATAAGCTATGACACCTTCAAATCTTGAAAGGAATAATAAACCTACAAGAAGAGAGGTAATTTATGGCCACTTACTAATTAAAATCCCTTGGAAAAATTTGTGAGGAAACTGGAGCTGAATGGAAGCGGTGACAACCTTCAAAACAACCACTGTGTGAACGCGCAGCGTTTCTGGGTAAGAGCACAATGCTGGGCTGAGCGCGCAGCGCCAAATTCTAAACGTGCAATGCCTTTGTGAATTACTTAGGGTTTTCAGGCTAAACACATAGCGAGGCTGGGTGAGCATGCAACACCTGGATGAACGCGCAACGCCAACCTCCAATCACACAGCGCCTTGTGATTTTTGGCCCAAACTGCTCAGTAACTCATAATTTCTCTCTTGCTGAAAACTTTTGAAGGCTAGATGGCCACAATGACTTATTTTAAAATTCTTAATGGGCTTTATAGCTTTATTGAATTTTAATTTTAATCCAAGTTACCCACTTTTCCAATGTTCTTTCTTCTTTCTTTGACACTAATACTATTTTTCTTTTCTGACTTTTGGCACTGCAGGTTGATCAAGATGGAGTTTGGCTCTCTTGCTCACTTAGGCTGAACATGATTGCACTTTGACAGCTTCTGGATTGCATTTATTACATATAATAACATAAAATTAAATTTGGAAAAATTAAAATTAATTACAAATTTGACTTTTCTATCAAAATGACATTTTGATATAAAAGTCATTAAACTAAAATACAACTTTGAAAGTATAATAAATACATCATGATGATCTTATTTTATCCCTCTCATATATGTGCTAACCTCATATGAATGAAGGAGTGACCTTGAGAAATGAAAAACCCTAATTACCTAATGGGACTGCTTTTGACTTGACCTTTGAATGAGATTTTGACTTTAAAGTTTTCCAAGTGAACAGAGAATTTCCATAGGTGTTATTATGCTCAAGGAATCATGAAAATGAGTCAGCCAATATGATCTTCTGAAGGAGAAATAAGCTTATTTGACCAGGACAACCACCAGTGGAACAATTTTATATCATGATCTAATGGAATGATGAAAAATTTATTCAGAATGGGACACCTAAAATGCACATGAAAATGTGTTTTGATCCCTGGTGGAAGTATGAAAATACTGACACTAACAGGGACCTCTGGCGCAACAAGGTCATTGTTCAGTCTTGTGGATGTCATACTTTCAGGAATATCATAGCACAACCTTGCTCGGCACAACGCGTCCTCAAACACTAGATCTAAACCAGACATAGACACAGAAGATACAACGACAATCGAGGAGATCAAGGAAAAGAATTCACTAAAAAAAAAAAGGGAACTATTGCGTCCCCATAGGTTATATTTATACTTGTGGTGCATCTTCAACAATTCCTTGTGCATTAATGAGTCTCCATTACTCACAAAATGGTCCCAAATATGGAAAAATCGCTTCATTAATTGCAACCTAGAGACTCCCAAAAATGGTAATAAATCTATCTTTTTTAGTTTTACTATTCCAATGGCTAGTTTGTGACACCTCTACGACCTAGTCAACTTCCTCGCGGAACTACCGCATGCACGTCGCACCTTACTGCGCATATACGTCAGAACTAATGACAACCATCTATAGATCCTTCCCCCCAACACAGGTTCATTAAATAGGTAATTAAAAGCATATCGAGTAGTGTCTATCGCATCACTCAACAACTGCAAACTTATCTAACATTCATCATCCCAATAAAATGTCACACCTTTCCTTAGTAATCTAGTCATAGGCACATCTATCAACTCATAATTTGGAATGTGCTTCCTATAGTATCCAACGAGACTCATCATGGAGCGCACCTGTCTAGCATTCTCAGGGGGATAGATAAAGGTTTTAGTGACTACGCGATGTTCCCTAGGTGGCATAATTGCCAACTATCTGCAATTCACAATTTCCTTCATCCTTGTATTAACAAGATTTGGGATTAAATCTTGGACAACCGTATCAAATCCACTCTCAAAGATAAATGTAAGAATAAAACTCTTTGTCAGCACAGACCATTCACTAGTGCCTCTGTGCAACTCTGTCTTCAAATACCATTCAGTAGGCACCTTACCCAAAGTGTGAATAAACATATGGACCCATTCAGGTCTTGGATCTACACCCCATACCTGACTCCATCTCACCAAATGTATGTGCGGATCTTCTTTGATAGAGTATACATCTTCCATTTTTATAACTGTACATTCAAACCACAACCTCATCATGCATCCACATTCTTCCTAGTTGCCCATATTCTCCTTATGAGTGTAATATCCAAAAATCGGGACTGCTAGCAAGGCATGCTTGAAAAACGCATTTTTTAGGAATGGCTACTATAGCTCTCGAAATCAGCCCTTGGATCCCTTAGATCTGAGTATATAATACCTAAATCCAAGAGGAGATCAGAAAAAAATCTCTCTAGGTAGGTTAAACATATCTCCCACACCTAGGAATGCTTGAAAACTGCCCAAAGAAGGGACTACAGCAATACAAAAGAACACTGCCCAGAAAATAATGCAGTTTATGATAGCAGTAGCAGTAGGCCAATATGAAAACTTAAAAATATCTTATACAATGATAAATCATATTTTACAGTATAGCCTAATCAATGTACAAGAGAAAGAAAGAGACTTTGTGGAGAAAAACCCTCTAAAAGAGGTGCTGCAACAATGTATTTCACTGCAAAGCCTTGACAATGTTATTTTTAGGAGTAAACAACAACTGTAGGTTAAAACTTAGATCTAGGACAGATCTGTGTAAAAAATATTAGATCTATATCAGATCTGTACACTAGACTGTCTCTATTTTACATCCCCCTTGGGGTTTTCAGCAAAACATGAAGCACAAAGAGTAGATCTGAGATCTACTACAATAGATCTGCAGAATGATTCAGAAAATATGAAGCAGATACATCAATGAATAAATCAGATCTGAAACATACATGGATTAAATGGCTAATCCATGGATCACCACAGTTCAAGGAAGACTCCTTTACACTAGAGATCTCTCCTCCAAACAGTTACTAAACACCCTGCAACTCTTTACTTGCAAAATAACCCAGTTCAGGGAGATAAAATACGTTGTAGGCTTGATGTAGACTTTGGTCTAATGCTAAGTTGTAGATCTGAAGCTCAAGACAACTAATACACTCTTGCCAATGGGATAGAAGGCTTTCCCATTGAAAAGAGGCACTAGTATGGTCTAGATATGAATAGATCTAGACTCCACTTGTTGCTACTCACAAGGGCAACCAAACCCTCAACAGGATCTGAGTTTTAGTTGGAAGGAGAAGCTTGGCCAAATTCCTAATAGTGGACCAAGAAATGCAAAACTTTTCCAAGAGGCCTCTCAAGGAAAGAGGTGGGATTCCCGACCAGGAACACCCAAGTGCTAAACGACAGTATTCTGAGCTAAACATCCAGAGAATGAGAAGTGTCTAAAAAGACAAATCCTTTCAATACAATATCTTCAACAACCCTTCTCATGCTGCTCTCCTCTTTCATTTATAGGATGAAAGCCTTGCAAAACCCTAAACCATCTCAAAGGTTTAGCTCCTTTCACATTTGAATCCTCCAACTAGATCTGCGCTGTTCATCTTGGTACATTGCATCTGGACAACGTTGTAGATTTGGTCCTATTGACCCAGTCAATTGTCACAATACCTTTTCACACATGAGGGAGTTTTATTAAGGTAGCCCGGATTTAGCCTTGTTCACATGGGCATTTATTTATTTTGTTGTTAAGGAGTTTAATTTGTCCTCCTTTACAATTTTATTCTTGTGACAAGAAAATGAAAACAAAAAGGAATATTTCTATTAGCTTGGGCTAATTAGGAATATTATATTCCTCCCCTCCAAAATGTTGCTTGTCCTCAAGAAATTGATAAGGTGAGTGCTACAAATCATCTCCTCCTCCATTGGTGTCACAAAAAAAGGATAAGCTCCTCTCATAAGCTAAGTGATCACCAAACCATCCATCCATGACTTGTCCCAACAATGTCCTCATGAGGTGCAAATAGCTCCTCCCATAAGGAAACAATGAATCATATGAAACAACCATGGTTTTCCCAATGCACTCCTTGAAATACAAAACATAAAGTACAAGGAGTGTAGTCATCCCATAGGGCACATGCATGCCTTCCCTCCTTCCTCCATTCATCCCCATGAAAAGTACAAGCACATCATCAATATAGGGGATCAAGACAATGTACAAATAAATAGAAATATGTGTACATGGAGGTGGATCATAGTCCCACATGTGGAACCAATGCAGAGCATCCCCTGCTTGCATCAAACCAAGATGTGGTAAGTGGTTTTCCCACCACTTAATTTCTGCCCAAATCATCTCACTGTTGCAGAAAATGTGAGATATATTTGGTGCCTTTGGGAAGCACCCATCATGAAAATAAATCTCCCTTTGTACATCAAGGGACTGGCCAAATTCAAAATTCTTGGTGGCCCAACAATTGCCATGACATTTACATGATACATTGCTCCTTTTAGGAGTCATGGAATGCATACAAATGGTAAAAGAACATGCACAAATAGAAAAATGAACTTGCTTTACATGAACAGATTCTTTACCATCAAGGTTACTCATACACATGGAGTTGTGCATCGACATCTCTCCTCTCTCAAAAGAAGGAAGAGATGGTTGAAATTACTCTTGCATAGATTCCCTTGGCTGCCCCAACTCCACATAGCTCATGCACTCTTGAAAGTGCCGATGTAGTTCCTCTCTCAAGCCTTCCCAATCAAAGATCCTCATGATTAGAGTGTAGATCTTCATTGACTGCATATGGCTGGAAAAGAACTCTTTATGTGCTCCTTGTAGTATCTTCTGCTTGAGCTTGGAAGCTCTAGACAAGAAGACTCTACCATGATGATAGATGACCCCTTCTTGGACTAAGTAGCCCTATCCTTGTAGCATGTCATCAAGTATCATACATGTGTGAAGATATTTGGAATACTCTACAAGTAGTTGAGATTTCCAATACAGATCTACACTGCTCAACAATGACAGTGCTGGTGATACATCCATAGGAATGTATGTCATATTGCTAATATTCTCCTTAGCATTCCCTATGCCACAGGTGTGTGTTGGAAGGCTGATCCTTCCATTATTCTCCTCCCACAACACAGATCCAGATAGGAGAGTGGGTAGTGATGATAAGGGAATAAGATATCCCTTCTCCTTGAGCTTACCCAAGCCTCCCAGCGTTGTAGCCTTGTCTTCTAATGCTCCAATCCTCCCTGGACTCATGAGTGGAGTATCAAGATGTGGGACATCTTTCACCAGATCTGAATCAGGTGGTCTCCCAGGTGGTTTTCCACAAGATAGTGAAGTCTCATGGTTCTTTCTCCCATGCTTATCAGACGGGATCAACATTCCTTTGCTTCCACAACGCAAGTTCACGTCTGATTTTTGTGTGAAAGCCTCCTAAAACTCGGAGACCCCTCTTAGTGATGTAAGAGTGCATATGATTGGAGAATTTTCCCCATCTTCTGATAATGGATCAGATAGGTGATCCATCCTTTGTTCTGTCTCATTGTCTTTTAGTAAAGACACATGCTGCTCATGTCCTCCATATGGAAGATCCTTAGGAAATCCTTGCAAAGGTGCAAGAACTCCTCTAGTGGAAGCCATTGCTTCATCTCCATCTCCAACTGAAAATAGATTTCCTCTTACTCTCACAACACTGGAGGATTTTCTGTGGTCCTTCTCTCCCTCCTCATCATGGTTGGAGAATGCTTCACCATCAAGAGATCATTTTTCTTGATCTCTTAGTGAGGAAGAATCCCTCATGTCTTCTCTTCAAGGAAAGAGATCTTGATGTAGTGGTGCTTTTGCCTCTGGAAAATTGTGCAGCAAATCTTCAACCCCTCAACAATGTTTAAGACTGGATTTGTCTCCATGGAATCTTCCAACTTATGCAAAGATGCAGATTTCTTGGGCTTGATTTTCTCTCACCAAGAAGTCTTAGAATTTCTCTAATCAAATCTTGTCAATATTTTCCTAGTGAATCTTGCATAAGAAGAGATGTTTACCCCCTTTAAGGAAGAGGATTCAAACAACCACCAAGCATAAGCTTTCCCTTGAAGATGCATCGCTGCTACTCTCAAGGATTTTTCTTCTGTCACTTGATGTAGCTACAATTATGTGTCAAGCTTCTTTACCCAAGACTTGGCTGAGTCTTTAGATGATCCATCAAAAGTAGGTAGAGAGAATCTACCCAAAGTGTGCTGAAGGCACTCTTTTCTCCTACTGTAGGTGCTAGATCTTGCTTCTTTAAGTTGAAAAAACTCTGGAAAACTGAGATTCTCTTTGAATCTCTCTGATAGAGACTCATATTATTGGAGATAATCACCAAGAGATTCCTCCTTTGGTGTTCCTCCCTTTCCTCCTTTCTTTGACAAGAAAGTAGGCATGTCCCAACATTGCAGATCAGATTGTGTGGCTGAATGCTCACACACATCAGATGAAGTAGTGGGGCTGCCTTCAGATGCAAAAATTCTCCAAATATATGCTTGTCTTTCATTCCTCACTCCCCTGATTTCATTCTTCAGCTCATGCATAGTTTGGAATAAATTTTTAGAAAACTCTTTCCCAATCAATCTTCCTGATGAAGGGTTTGGACCCTTCACTTCTGTGTCTTCGGTGTAACCACATTTCTTCATCACTATTTTCCTCCCATTAAAATAATTATTGGATCTTCAAAATCAAATCACAGGCTATGCCAAGAAACAGGCTTTGATACCACTATAATATCCCAAAATCGGGACTGCTAGCAAGGCATGCCTGAAAAACGCATTTTTTAGGAATGGCTGATACTGGTCTTGAAATCAACCCTTGGATCCCTTAGATCTGAGTATCTAAGACCTAAATCCAAGAGGATATTAGAAAAAAATCTCTCTAGGTGGGTTAAACAGATCTCCCACACCTACGAAGGCTTGAAAACTGCCCAAAGAAGGGACTGCAGCAATACAAAAGAACACTGCCCAGAAAATAATGCAGTTTATGATAGCAGTAGCAGTAGGCCAATATGACAACTTAAAAATAGCTTATACAATGATAAATCAGATTTTACAGTATAGCCCAATCAATGTAGAGGAGAAAGAAAGAGACTTTGTGGAGAAAAACCCTCTAAAAGAGGTGTTGCAACAATGTATTTCACTGCAAAGTCTTGACAGCGTTATTTTTAAGAGTAAAAAATAGCTGTAGGTTAAAAATCAGATCTAGGATAGATATGTGTACAAAATATTAGATCTATATCAGATCTGTACACTAGACTATCTCCATTTTACATCCCCCTTGGGATTTTCAGCAAAAAATGAAGCACAGAGAGTAGATATGAGATCTACTGCATCAGATCTGCAGAATGATTTAGAAAATATGAAGCAGATACATCAATGAATAAATCAGATCTAAAACATACATGGATTAGATGGCTAATCCATGGATCACCACAGTGCAAGGAAGATTCCTTTACACCAGAGATCTCTCCTCCAAACAGTTGCCAAACACCCTACAACTCTTTACTTGCAAAATAACGCAGTTTAGGGAGATAAACTGTGTTGTAGGCTTGATGTATACTTTGGCCTGATGCCAAGTTGTAAATTTGAAGCTCAAGACAACTAATACACTATTGCCAATGAGATAGAAGGATTTCCCACTGAAAAGAGGCACTAGTATGGTCTAGATCTGAATAGATCTAGACTCCACTTACTGTTGCTCACAAGGACAACCAAACCCTCAACAAGATCTGAGTTATAGTTGGAAGGAGTAGCACGCAAGCCAAGATCTAAAGCATGGAATATCTGTCCTTCAGGAATAGTCCTTTAAAGCTCCCCTATAAACATGTTTATATCAGTTAATCCATCATAGTGCGGAAAGTCACGTAACTCAAATGTTATACATCACAAAGATCATGTCATGCGATTATAGCACATCACAGATACTTCATGCAATCTCTTTTGCCAATTTTCTAGTTCTTCATCAGAGTCTGAAAAACAAGAACTATCCTTCTCCCACTTAAGATTCCCATCAGATTTTGGATTAATCTAGTCTTCTTCACGGAGGGTCAGCTTATAGATTTGATCGATCTCATCCTCAGTGTGCAATGGTTCAATATATCTTTGTCTTTCTACATGATCTAGAGGAATGATTACCCTGACTCCATTTCTTTTGAATTCCATCCTCCTTTTCTTTAGATTGATAACACCGTCCATGCAATGGCCCAATCCAATCCTAGCAGCGCATGATAGGGATCAATATCATCTACAATTTGGATGACTTCAAAGTTTTCCATCACCTTAACACCTCTAAATTGACCTCAACTTGTGACAACCTCCCTAAAGGAATGATATTCTGCTGATTGGTCATACGAAGTTCAATGGTAGATCACTCCATATTTGGCTCTCCCATGCATTTCCATGTTTTCTTAGGTAAAAAATTAGCATCCGATCTCAGATCTAGAATAACTTGGTCCATGTCATAAGCACCAATTTGCACGGTCATACACATATCCCTACTAGTTCTCTTCTTGCTCTTGTATATTTTGTTGACCACTCGTTGTTCTACCATGAGTTGTTCCTTCTCTGCTCAATTATATATCAAGGCTTGCATATTTTCTACTGCCTTTTTGTTGGGCAGTAACTTTATACACACTTGTAGGAATGGCTTGATCTCTTCATCTCCTCCTGCCTCCTTCATTTTTCTTCCTAATGTTGATGCACTTCCTTCTGTAAATTCTTTCCGCACTTCAATAAAAGTCTCCTTCGTGTGTTGAAGATTAAATCCTTATTTGTTTTTAGGTGCTTTATAGATCCATACATTAGTAGCTGGTTGCTTCTCCTTATCTTCATTGGTGGCTACACCACTCCTAGTAACCACAATCACACTGGGATCTTCTTCACAAGTTTCAATTTGAACTATATGAAGATTTTGTGTTGGAGTGTGTGTCTTCTTTTCCTGCATTTTAGCAATCAAGACAAGACAATCTTCTATGACATGATCAAATTTTTTACAATACATGCATGACTATCATGCTGGATTCAGATAGTCACGCGCATAATGGCCAACATCTCCACAGTTATAGCAAATGACTTGTCCTATTCCTCGGCCAATTGATCCACCACCTCGGCCTCTTCCTCTGCCTTGAAATCATCCATGCCCAGAAGGGGATGCTGGTGATGTAGGCTCAGCTTACATTCTATATATTTCAGCTTTATCTAACATCGTATCAAATTTGCGACAATGTTGCTCATCATGGCCTAATGACGAACATAATTTGCAAAACAACTGTTTCAAGTCAGGTTGATACTTTTTGATCCTTGGGCATGAATTTGCATCATGTAATCCAACAATTTGATAGATTTTGCACCACATCGGACTCTTCAATGGACTATGACCCCCAATGTTCAGATAATTGTTGAAGACAAGACACTAATATTTATGGTGCCCAAAAGCTTTGCACTTGATACACCACACCTTTGCGCATACCTCCTTTCCCTTGTCCTTGTGCAGGCTTTGAATTTGTAGATGCATGGCTTCCAACTTATTCTAAATCTGTTGAGTTCCCAGCGCAATACGTGTTGGGGTAGCCTCTAGTTTCATTGCAACCTCCACAACCTAGACTTGTGTGGCAATATTTTTCTAACCTAATGGATGGCGCAAATGTGGGAGAAACATAGAAATGAACCATTCCTTATGTTGATTATCATCAATAACAAATCCACCATCTCTGATGGTGCACTTCAACCTCTAATCGGCCTCCCATACAGATTCATTAGCCTCATGATGAATCTCCTTCATTTCTATCACCAACTGCACGTATGACTTAGGTTTCTTAAACTGCTCTTTTAGGGCCACTTTTATTTGTTCCAAGGTAGCATTAGGGTTTGCTTGAGCATACCTGATGTACCAATATAATGCATGAGCTTGGAAAGCAAAAGCCAGTTGCAGCTTCCTAATATCAATATTGTTAATTTGTTGAGCCTGCCATATGGCCTGAGCCACAAACTAGAAGTGATCGGTGCCCTCATTTCCAATGCCTCTGGAATTAGGTGACTTCATTTATCAAACCATGCCTACTTCAGGGAGAGGTGGAGGTGGTGGTGGAGATGGAATGCGTGGTAGAGTGGGTGATATGTGATGTGAGTGCATAAGTGGAGTGGACAGAGTTGGAAACAGACTCAAAGGTTGCTGGTGTGATGAGCTTTCTTCTTCAGATTCACTTGAGCTACTAGTTTCCGGTTCAACCTCACTATCAGATCTAGGCTTCAGAGGGCTATAAATAAATTTTCAGAATCTTCGCGGTAAAATTCATTAGAGAATTTTTGAATTCTAAAATGGGCCTCCTAAGAAAAGTGTACAATCAAAATAAACTTTATAAGAACCAATATGATTCAAGATGATGATGTCAACCATGGAGGATGATTCACCATTTTTTGGGTAAAAAAGTAAAAGGATTAAAAAATAATAAAGTAATAAAACTACTTTTTCAAATTGTATTTTCAACTTATCTCCATAAGGTTTTACTCAAATTTCGAGTAGGAGTACTCATTGGATGCAAAATTCAATTTCTCATCCAATGAGTACCCATGTTTCATACTTTCGATGGACCCTGCTACATGAAAAATGAGAAATACATGAAAAATGTGATTGCAATCATTTTTTTCATGTATTTCTCAATTTTCGTGTAGTGGGATCCATCAAAAGTGTGCAACATGGGTACTCCTTGGATGAGGAATCAAACTATGCATCCAACAAGAGTTCCTGCTTGAAATTTGAGTAAATCCATAGGGAAATAAGTTAAAAATATGAGTTGAAATTTTAGTTTTTTTCTTTTTTCCCTCTAAAATTTGATGATGTAATATAATATTATTTTATTATTTCCACTATTATTTTATAATTTCCTTAGGAGGCCAATTTTAGACCTCAAAATTCCCCTAAAGTTCCAATGCGCGTAGTAGGACCTCTTTGATGCATTTAAACGGTATGTTTGCACAAACAACCATGTTGACATAATATCATTTTCAACAAAAAATTTAATGAGCGCAAGAACTTACCTCTAGGGCCTTTGAAAAACCTCCTTTCTTCTTTAGAATATAACACAAATTTATCAATGGAAAATTTAGTCACAAATCATCCCAAGAGGCAATTGATCCAATGGTCTACTACGTGAGTGATATTATTGTCAAACTTCTCTACTTGATGTATCAATTCAGGAGTCCACTCAGTGACTGCATCATCTTTTATGTAGCGATGGAATTCAACTAAGCGCGACAACAACTCCCGTAGCTCATGCACAAATGAGAAAAAGAATAATTCATGCACTTGTGTATAAATATATTTCTCTACCAGTGTTCATCAGACAACTTAGTACTTATATTCTCTTGGAAAGTGAATTCAAGGATATTTATATCAATCCAATATTTCAATTTGTTTCGTGAAGGATGCCACAACATCAAATCTCCCTCAAAATGATCTTGGTCTTGGCAACGCAACCATTACTTGGATTGAGGGGTCCTAACCTAGGTTCAAAATTTATGGATAAACTAACAAACCCTCCAAATACTAGCCCTTTCGACAATGACCTACTTGCACAAATCAAAGTCTCACCTGAAGCAGTATGGGGGGGTGCTGGAACCAGGTTTTTGCACCCTGAGGGAGAAAGTAATGAAGTGGTCCAAAGCAAATTGAACGCAGGATTACATCAACCATAAATAGATGCACGCAACAGACTAAAGCAGAATCACAGAGAGTGCGTAATCTTTAACATAATAAGAAAGAATCGTTGATCGCCTCAATGCAGATAAAACATAACAGAACCAGATCCATATCTAAACAATACAATTACTTAAGAAGATTTATCGATCACAAATAAGAATGCATAACCAATCATAAAATATATCTTCGCGTAATAAGCAACTGAAAATAGTGCGATATTAACAAAATAGAAATATTAAATAACTCATATTCATAACACAGTAAGTTCGCCAAAATCTGTCCTTTGCATTAATTTAGATCCTTTCAATACATAAAACTTTCCCTTACACAAACCCTTCCATGCACACAGCCAGGACCAGGTCTCCGCGCACGCAGCCAATAGGAGCCTTTCAACCCAACCTAGATAAAAACCCTTACAATGTATTACAGACACATATTGATCAAAATATCATATTAAACTTAGATACTTTTCCTAGACTCGATCTATGTATTTATAATCCTTTAGCACACAGATACTATGATCTCAAACCATGGTTTGAGGCCCATAGTTTACCCTTAAACCCATTTACATCAAAATTAGGGACTTTGACCCACCCCAAAGCCCCTTGACTTAATCGCGCAATGCGCATATACAAGACTTATACAAAATTGCATCAAAAGTGTGCCCCAGGGGACCCCACCCCAACAATACTCCTCAGATCCAAGATCTTATCGAGAACCAAGTTCAGTCTATCCGAAATCATGTCTGGTCCCCTCGATGGTGCTTCTCTCTCACGATGACATGCATCAAGCCTACATCTCTTGAGTTGACTCATATGGAACACAATATGTTTCAAATGCATATCTTAAAAACCTCCAACTTGCATTTTCACCTGGAATGGCCCCTCATACTTCCTTTCCAAATATATCGCAGTCCCTTTCGGTGTCTGAAAATGATCTTCGATGATCCTTAGTAAGGACATGTCCCCAACATCGAAGTGTGCGTCTCTCCTATCCTTATCTTCCCATTTCTTCATTCTCGTTGCAACATCATGTAGGTGCACCTATACTAGCTCCAAATAATCCTCCCATGCTGACAATAATCTCTTCCCATGCAGACTCCTCAAAAATCCTATTAGTAGCACAATGTGTGAAGAAACTGACATCTTTCCATTGACCAACTCAAATGGACTATACCCGGTTGCAAAAATATTATGAAAATTGTAGCTTAACTTAGTGACATCCAAGAGTTTAGGCTAATTTTTCTGATCAGCCCTCACATAATGTCGCAAGTAGTCCTCGAGTAGTGCATTAATCCGTTCATCTTTCCCATTTGTCTACAGATAGTAACTCAAACTCTGTAGCAACTCTATCCCGACCAACTTGAAAAAAGTGGTCCAAAATCTTCCTGTAAAACGTGAATCTCGGTTAAACACAATACTTAAAGGCATTCCCCAATACTTCACAATATTCTTAAATAATATCTTATTAGTATTCTCGGATCCATATGCCAATCTTCGTCAGAATGAAGACAACATACTTGGAAAAAAAATCCATAATGACCATAATCTCGTTATACCCCTGCACCTACAGTAATTGAGTGATGAAGTCCTGTTAAAACTCATCCAAGGTCATTCTTGAATCAGAAAATGCTACAAAAATCCTTGCCATCTTTGGTTATCCAATTTTTCATTCTAACAAATGATGCACGTATGTACATACTCCTCCACATCTTCCCTCATCTTCTCCAAAAAGTATCCCCTCTCAAAAAATGAAAAATAATGACGTTGCCTTGGGTGTCCAGCCCATGGAGAATCATGGCACTCCTTCAAGAGGTGCCTCCTAAGTCTATATGACTTCGAAATATAGAGTCGGTTCCCATAGAAGAAGATTCCATCTCATAGGAAAAACTTCTGCATCTTCCCCTCATTTACCTACTCTAGAATGCTCTTCACCTATATATATGTCTCCACACTAGCATGTAGTCTACTCTACCTCTCATTGGTCATATGAACCCAAATCCTACTGCATTCATCATAGTCTTCTTCCTCCCCAAGTGTGGCTAACTGCCCCTTCCTGTTGAGGGCGTCTGCAACTACATTGAGTCTACTCGACGTGTACTCAATAGTCATGTTGAACTCTGCTAAGAAGTTCTTCTAACGAGCTTGATTCGCTAACAACTTTAGTTGGGATGCAAAATATCTTGATGCAACATTGTCATTCTTGACAAAAAATGGATTCCCAATAAAGTAATGTCTCCATATCTGTAAATAGTGGGTGATCGCAGTCATATCCTCCTCCTGAACCTGATATAGTTGCTCTCTATCCTACAACTTCTGACTCTCATATGCTACCGGATGCCCGTCCTGCTTGAGTACTCCCCCAATAAAAAAATTAGAAGTATCTATGTGAACCTCAAATGGTCTCTCAAAGTTAGGTAGCTTCAATATCAGAGTTGTTACCATCCTCCTCTTCAATTCTTCAAATGCTAGACGACACTTATCTATCCAATTCCATCGCTTATCCTTCTTCAAAAGGTGTGTTAGTGGCACAATCACCTTGGAATATCCATCTACAAACTTCTGCTGGTAGTTGGTCATCCCTATGATGACTCTCTTATCATGGACATTCTTCGGTTTAGCCCAATCCTCAATTTCCTACACCCTGATCGGCTCCATCCATATGCGACCTCGACCCACTATGTGTCCAAGGAATGAAATCTTGGTCTGAGCGAACATACACTTCGACTTATTAAAGAACAACCAATTCTTCCTTAGTGCCTCAAATACCAAATCCAAGTGCTTCTTATGATCCTCCATGTTATAAATGAACACCACAATGTTATCCAAGTATACAACTATGAATGAATCCAAGAATGTACGCAAAAAAATTGTTCATCAATGTGCAAAACGTAGCAGGAGCGTTGCCCATCCCGAATGGAATAACAAGAAGCTCAAAACTCCCATATCTCATCACTATCGCGGTCTTCTTCTCATCGCCTTCTGCTATCCACACCTGATAATACCCATGTCCCAAATCGAGCTTCGAAAACACTCAGGATTTCATAATTTTATCGAAACAATACACAAATAGTGAAAAAGGATAATTGTTCTTTATCATCTTCCTATTCAACGCATGATAATCAGAACACATTCATAACTCATTTCTATCTTTATTCCTCTGGAACAATACTGGAGCACCATATGGGGACTTTAAAGGTTGTATGAAACCCGCATCCACCAATTTATTCAGTTGTCATTTCAACTCTTCCAATTCTGGCCCTGATAAATGATAATGAGATTTTTCTGGTGGTTGCTTCCATGACTCTAGCTCAATGTTATGGTCCACTGCACGTCTCGGTGGTAGTACTTTCGACAACTCCTCAAGAATCAGGTTTGCATATTTGGCTAATACATTGGAAATATTAGTTAGAATAGGCGTCCCCACACCATCATCATCCTTAACGTCCTTGATGACTGTCGCATATGTCTCAACATCCAAATCCCACATTACCCTACTTATATTTAGTGCAGACATGTGCTTCAACTTCACCTCCCTATGCTGCTGGTGAGTAGGAAAATTCCACGTCTGTGTGTCTCCAATCAACATAATCTCATCACAAAATAGGACAACAATGGCCTTGTTTTTTTTCATAAAATCATGCCCCAATATCATGTCAAAGTCTTTCATCTCCATCACGGTGAAGTCCAAAGAACCCTGCCAATTTGAAATTCAAATCGACACATCACTTGCCAATCCCGACACTTTAGACCTCAAGTTCACTACCTTGACCTCCATATCCTTGGGAAAAATATGTAGCCTAATTTCCCTTGCTGACCCTGTCATCCTAAAATTATGAGTGGCACCTATGTCCACCAAAGCTTGGATGGTTATGCCATGAATCTTCAAGTCAAGAAACCCCAAACTGCGCAACAAACCTTTTCTTTCCTCAAGAAATCCAACTTGCATACATATCTGGTCTCTATTGTATCATGTTGTACTGGCTATGATACCATTTGTCATACCCCCAAGTTGATTACACAGTTCGGGGCACCGTGTGACACCATCTAGAATTCCATAATTAGCTTTTTTCTCATCTTTCGGACTACACCTACCAACATTATTATGTGTGTTCTATTTCATTATTAAGTTATGTGCGGAAAACATAACAAAAATAGAAAAATTAAAAAACCAATACCAAAAAAACGATATTCAAAATTTATATATTCATTATAAATTTATGTAATTTACAAGTATTTTACAGAGGGTAAGCTGGCCCTGTTCGGGCTTGACACTCTACCCGAATTTCTGTACAAGTTTTAAATTTTTGCACACTGTTGTGAGCCCAACACCTATCGTGCCTTGAATGTACGTTTCTATGTTACCTATTTCCCACGATCATGTTAAATTATGCACATTCATGTTACTATGCTTGCGTCTGAACACACCGCCCACTGAATTTTTTGCTTTCAAAACTACAACATAGTCTGCTCGTAGGGTGGGTGTTAATTTTGGGAAACTAGGTCCAAACTTCATGTTGCATTTCTCATATGATGATGATGATATCTTTGTTGGATTCCTCTTTTGGAGAGGTGTAAGATTGATCTAAAGATCATCTTGTTTGGATGAGAAGAACTTATTTTTTTATTTTATTTTCCACTCATGTGTAAATTGTCAAGGTCGGCCATAATTTTAATGTAGGCTTGTCAAGCCCAATAGATGTGTTACACACCCTCACTTATGGATATAAATTGGAGAACCTTTTTTCTCATTTTTTCATCGACTCATCACGCATTTCCTCTTGTGGTCTGATTGGTTCATTTATCCTTAGGAGGCCTCTCTCTCTCACACGTACAGATCTGAAGCTTGAGGATTGTAGATTGTTTTTAGGGCTCTGTGCTAGTGCGTTGACCGTAGGTTAGAGCTAGGAGTTTTACCTCCATTCTGTGCAGAAAATTTGATCTCTTGAGGCCGCATTAGAGGGCACAAAGATCGAGGAGAAGGGTTTACCTTCGACCATAACCCTAGACCACAACTTTGACCGATGTTGACTTTCTATGTTGACATTTTTTGTTGGCCATCATTGACCTTTGTGGAGCTGTCTTTGAGGGGTGTGTGTGAAACTTGGAGGATTTGCTAATCTAATGTTGGAGAAGACTTTTTTGGCTGGTGCATCTTATTGACTACCGTAACGAACAATATTCTCTATCTCTGCTGGACAAGAAGAATTATAAATTCTGATTTATATTATTGGCTTGCCTTCTATTGATCATTTATTATGTTCTATCAACATTTTACTTTCATGTTTATGTGATTGATAAATAGGATCAGGCCTATAAGAAAGATTGAAGTAAAACTTCATTAAGCATAGAACATACCATGATTATCTAAATTTAA
This sequence comes from Pinus albicaulis, assembly GCA_034641835.2. Lineage (NCBI taxonomy): Eukaryota > Viridiplantae > Streptophyta > Pinopsida > Pinales > Pinaceae > Pinus > Pinus albicaulis. The sequence continues at coordinate 233,895,883 of CM076580.1, forward strand.
CATGGTTTCAGAGCTAAGGTGAAGACAAATCCCAAGCTAGTGTGAAAAGAAATCATCGAAGAAGAAGTCTTGTCAGAGAACAACAACCTCCTCAACCTACAAGGGTTTCAAATCTAATGATAAGTTGACTGACAAGTATGATTATCATGCATGGAAGATGTCCTTGGATTTGGCATTATAAGATCAAGATGCCATGGACTATGTGCAGGGGAATATCCATGAGCCTCCATCAAATGCACTAGTTGCCACAAAGACGAAGTATAGAAAAGGGGAAATCAAAGCAAAGATGATTATTCGAGATTCTATTCATAAGCCCTTGGTTTTTTATATTTCTGAGCTGAGCACATCTAAAGAGATGTATGATAATTTGGTTAGCATGTTCAGGGCTAGCAATGCTAATCAAGTTCTTTTATTCAAGAACCAATTGAAGAATATCAAGAAGGGTAAAGAAGAATACATTCAATCCTATTTTATGAGGCTCACTGAAATTAGGAATAGTCTCTTAACTATTGGAGAAGAAATAGTTGATCGAGAGATGGTTCTCATTACACTTGGAGGTATCCCCTGTGATTGTTATGTATTCAATACTACTATTCTTAATAACAATGTGATTCCTGATTTTGATGAAATATTGACGAGATGCACTCAAGAGGAGACAAGAATGATGGAGAGAGATCATCCCTCTAATGGGAATGGAGGTGACCCTACTACCTTTGCCGCTCATGCAAAGAAGAATAACTATGGTGGCTCGAGAAATCAAAACCATGGAAGAGCGGGGCCCAAAGGAAGGAAAGGACTCTCCCAGGGAGTAAAAATTTTGGTCACTATTCAAGAGAGTTCCCCAATAGAAGGGACTCTCCCACGGATGATGACAACAACAATTTCAGGGGGAATGACAATCAAAGGAACAATAGGTTCAAAGGAAAGAGGAAGGTTCCCTCTGATCGCAGTGGAAATGGGCAACCTTTCAAGAGGTCAAGAAATTCCAGGTATGATGAATATAATGTTTTTGATAATAAGAAAAATGAATATATTCTTTTATCTTACCTCTCTTTTGCATCTCTTCCTGAGACCCTGGATGTCTCATTGATTGATAGTGGTGCTTCAAGACACCTCACTCGTTATAAATAATCCCTCTATGATTTTATTGAGAAGGATACTAATTTATAAATTATCCTTGGAGATAATTCCACCTATCTCGTGAAAGGGATAGGGACTGTGACCCTTCATCTATCTCAAGGTCAAGTCCTCTACTTACAATATGTGTTGTACGTACTTGATTTGAATAATAACCTTGTGTTTATTTCGGCAATGGAATACAAAGGGTTCAAGGTGGCATTTGTTGATGGAAAGGTACGCATCTGGAAGAATAAATTCAAAGAAGATCTTGCTATTGGTTTAAGAGTTGATACACTCTACTAGGTTGGAGGAATTTTGTTGGGGGACATGTCATGTGATACAACTCTTAAAACTGAGTTATGGCACCAGAGGTTTACAAACCTTCATTACAAATCCCTTCGTGAAGCAAGGAAGGTGGTGACAGGGATGCCCGAGTTTAAAGATGATCATGAAGGTATATTCCAGGGTTGTGTTAATGGGAAGCATACAAGGGGACCATTCCCCTCAAGTGTCATAAATACATCTGATATATGGTATGCTTCCCGTAGCATCCTTGGAAGGATGTTCCTATTACATGAATTCTCTTGCAAGACCTGGATATATTTCTTGAAGAATAAGGACAAAGCATTCAAATGGTTTTGTACCTTCAAGGCCTTGGTGGAAAATCAAACCGGGAAGAAAATGAAAATTTTGAGGACCGAAAATGGGACCAAGTATGAGTCAAATGAGTTCAATGAATTTTGCAGGGAACCTGACATTAAGAGGGAGACCAAAACTGTGTACACTCCTGAGAAAAATGGTGTTGCTAAAAGAAAGAACATGACCATTATGGAAGTTTCCCCCACCAAGCTATATGACCAATGCCTTCCGAAGTTTCTATGGGGAGAAGTTGTGAACACTGTTGTGTATGTTCAAAATAGATGTTTGCATTCCACTTTGGACTCCAAAACCTCCCAAAGAAGTCTTTTATGGTAAGAAACCTGATGTCTCCCACTTTAGATTTTTTGGAAGCCCTGTTTACTTTCATGTGCCAAAAGAAAAGAGAAGCAAGTTGGATGCTTCTGGAAAGAAGTGAATGTGGGCTACAGGAAACTTAGAAGGCATATATAATATATTTTCCTGGTCAAAGAGAAGTGGAGATATTCCACGATGTCACCTTCGATGAAGATGATGCCATCAAGAAAGTAAGAAATCTTCCTAGCTCAAAGGAAGACAAAGAAGAAGAAGAAACTTGAAGGCAGGAAAAATCGAAGGATGAACGTATGCCTGATGTTGAAGGACCAATGGATCCTATTGATCCACCTCCTTCAAATAAGAGGAGACCATCATGGATCAAGGACACTCTTGAAGATGTTGAGAGACATATTGCGCCAAGGGGGACATTCTGTGAAAGCAGGAAGCTCATTAGATACCAAGGGTATCTAGCAGCCACGAGTACAATTGTACAATCTGAGCTTGGATCATTTGAAGAAGCCATAAAGTATCAAGTTTGGAAGGATGTTATGCACGAATAATATGAGTCCATTATGAATAATTATTTCTGGGAAGTGGTCTCGAGATCAGAGGACAAATATGTTATCACCTCGAAATGGCTCTTCAATATCAAGTATGGAGCCGATGGAAGTGTTGAAAAGTACAAGGCAAGATTTGTTGCCCGAGGCTTCTATAAAAAATAAGGCATAGAGTATGAGGATATATTTACACCTTTCACCTGCTATACCACCATCTTATCTATCATTTCCCTTGCTGCAATGCAAGGATGGAGTCTGCATCAGATGAATGTGAAGACTAATTTTCAGCATGGTTCAATAAAGGAGGAGGTTTAAGTTGTGCAACCTCTGGGGTTCGAAGTCCAAGATAGAGACACCAATGTATGTAGGTTGAAGAAATCCCTCTACAGGTTGAAGGAAAGCCCCAAGGGCTTGGTATGAGAGGATAGATAACTACTTGATGAAGTTGGGTTTCACTCGAAGTGATGTTGATCCAAACCTTTATTTTAAGGTTGATAAAGAAATGCCTCTCATTCTAATTCTCTATGTGAATGATATCTTCCTAGCAAGTGCTATCCAGCTAGATTTCTGAGTTTAAGATGAAAGGCCTAGGACTGATGCACTATTTCCTAGGCTTGGAGGTCTAGCAAAGGCCAGCCAAGATTTTCCTTTCTCAAGGAAAATATGGTGTGAAGATACTGGAGAAATTTGGTATGGTGGATTGTAAGTCTGTGTTAACACTGATGTAAATCAACTTTAAGAAGTTGTGTGGAAGCGCTGCTGAGCCCGAGCTGGGAAATCCCACAGAGTATCGACAACTCGTAGGGGCCCTGATGTTCTTAGTGAAATCCTATCCAGACGTATGTTTTGCAGTGAACACATTGAGTCAACATATGGTTGAGCCTCCTCACATTCATTGGATTGGTGCCAACAATATATTGAGATATCCTCGGGGCACAATCAACCATGGGTTGGGATACACTACCAGGAGTTTGAGACTCGATGGATATAATGATTCTGATTAAGCTGGAAGTGTGGTGAATCACATGAGCACAAATGAATGTTGCTTCACCTTAGGTTCTGCTTCAATATCTTGGATGAGAAAGACACAAAAGTCGGTGGCTTTGAGCACCACTAAGGCCAAATACATTGCAGCGACTATGGTCTGTTGTGAAGTTGTTTAGTTGAGAAATATCTTCAGTGAGTTGTTTGAACATGTGATAGATACCACTGTTATCCTTTGTGATAACCAAAGTTGGATTCGTCTTTCTGAGAATACCGTGTTTCACGATTGAACCAAGCATATTGATATTAGGTACCACTTTGTCCAGGACATGGTACAACGAGGCACCATAAGGTTTGATCACATAGGAACTGGTGAGTAGGTTGTATATATTCTCACGAAGTCCCTAGGGAAGGTCAAGTTCCTAACCTTCTATGAAAATCTTGGAATCATGGAAAGACCCTATTGTGAGGGTCCTTCTTGAGTTGGATAATGAACTATAGGAGCTCCAGGGGGCTTGGGTATAACTTCTTGGAGCTATAAGCACACGCGAGGCTAGGATTTTCAAGCCTTGTTGTGCTTATGCCCCACCATTATGATATTAAGTTAGTTCAACTCTTTGATCTATGCCCCACACACATCCTACCCATGGAGTTTCAGACTCATGGGAAGTACCTCTTATTTGGCAAATGAGGTGCGAAATGTGGATAGAGACCAATAGCAAGTCCGATGGACGCATCGGAGATTGTCGTACTCTCTATGTCTAAGATGGCACGTGTCCAATACCTTGATCTAGGATCAAGTCTGATGAGGTTCCTACCTCTAAAATGACTTTGGGACAATAAACTAACTTCGGGTTAGTCTGAGACTCTCTTGAGTCTAAGTGAGATTTTAACCTCTAAGCTGACTTCGGGTTAGCAGAGCATGATTTCTTTATGATTCACCCTCTTTTTTGTATTTGTGAAGAAGAGCCAACAAAGCATGTTACAACAATATGATGCAAGAGTGCATGATGATATATGATAGTACACTATGGTACTATATGATAGGATGGCACTGGTGGACAGATGGAGTTCTCCCTAGTTGAGAGGGAGTGTTAATTTTGGGCAACTAGGTCCAAACTCCATGTTGCATTTCTCATATGATGATGATGGTTTTTTGTTGGATTTATCTTTCAGAGAGGTGCAAGATTGATCTAAAGATCATCTTGTTTGGATGAGTAGAAATTATACTTTGATTTTATTTTCCACTGATGTGAAAATTGTCAAGGTTGGCCAAAATTGTAATGTAGGCTTGCAAGCCCAATAGATGTGTCGCGCAACCTCACTAATTGATATAAATTGGAGAACAATTTTTCTCATTTGTTCATAAACTCATCACACATTTCCTCTTGTGATCTAATTTCTTCATTCAGCCTTTGGAGGCCTCTCTCTCTCACATGTGCGGATCTGAAGTTGAAGGAGTGCAGACTATTTTTAGGGCTCTTTGCTGGTGCATTGACCAGTGTTGACCGTGGGTAAAAGCTTGGAGTTTGACCTCCATTATTGTGCAAAAATCCGATCTCTTGAGGTTGCATTATAGGGCACAAATATCAAGGAGAAGGGTTAACCTTTGATTGCAACCCTATACCGCATCATTGAACAATGTTGACTTTCTGCTTTGAATTTTTCTGTTGACTAGCATTGACCTTTTTGGAGTTGTCTTTGAGGGGTGTGTGTGACACTTGGAGGATTGGCCGATCTAATGTTGGAGATGACTTTGTTGGCTAGTGCATCCTGTTGACTCATGTAACAAACATTATTATCTATCTCTAATGGACATGAAGAGTTGTAAATTATGATTTTTATTGTTGGCTTGTCTTCTATTGATCATTTATTATGTTCTATCAAAATTTTACTTTCATGTTTATGTGATTGCTAAATTGAATAGGGCCTACAATAAAGATTGAAGTAAAACTGCATTAAGTATAGAAAATACGATGGTTATCTAAATTAATAGTGGGCTCATTTCTTCTTGTGTCTCCTGCAACCCACTTCACCATTTGGCTCTCGGACTGTGACTATGTCGAATGTGTTATGTCGTGAGTTTTGTGGTGATGACCTCGCATTATGTGGTCGATCTCCATATATATTCCCTCTTCCATATTGTATCACCATGGGGACACATTGCTTGGGACATCGACCCACCAAGCCGACCTCCCCACCACCCATTGCATGACCCTTGCCAATGTGTCGGCTCACTGGCCATTTTTCACTACCGTGTGTTGGCTTGTCATGTCATCGCAACTACCAATTGTGTGACTCGTCGCAACTCTCCCATCATATTTTTGTGTTCACTCGGTTATCCACACGACTTTCCCGTGTCTCCCTCATTTGGTTCGCATGTTCCCGGGTGTACACCCTTGTTGCATGTTCTACCCCGTCGCATTTAACCGAAGTCCAATTTCCACCATCTCTCTTCGTATCTACTTTAACCAAAATTTCCACTAGGCGTGCTCATATGAATGCATTTAACCGAAACCAAGTTGGGAGGGCACCTAGTGTGCCCGCCTCTGCATGCCCGTCGCACATCCCAGGCACATGCGTACCTGTGACCTGCCTAAGTGTCATGTGGGCCCTGTTGGGCACTTGACTTGTCGAAGGGAGGTGATTCTGACTCGAGGTCCTAACAATATGTTTCTCAACTGTGTGAACACAACATCTTTGTACTGAAGAAATTGATAGACAAAATTTATTAAAGCATTTGAATTTATTTTTACATGGTATTCTATTTACTATATCTCTTCGACCATTGTTCTCCATTCGAGTGGAATAATTATAAATATTTTTTTATTTTTTTGGGTAAAATGCGATGTGAACATAGGCTAACAGAGTTTATTATTGTGTCAAGTGGATAAATTCAATAATCAACTTTCAAAGTCTTTACAATTTCGAAATCTTTGATTAGTGTTCGAGTTGTTGACTACTTATATAATTCCAAGTTCTTTATGTTTTTTTTTTTTGAGTTGAGGTGTTGTGCCTTTGTTGGCTTGTATGTTTCATAGTCTTCTATTTCGTGATGCAAAGCTAAAGGTTTGGAAGACCATGCGATGTCTTGATCAATCTCTGGTTCTATAAAAAAATTGAAAGATGCCGAGCACATTTCAATTATGTGCATCCTTCTCCAACGATAAAAATGGCTACGCTAATTCCATCGACTTTGTAAGCGACTTCAAGTTCCAGGGGCTAGACTTGTTGATAGACCATTCATAAACATTCCTTGCAAACGCTGACAACTGGTCGTAATATAAAACTAAACAAGTAAATGGATTGGAACTAACACCTTTTAGTGTTTGGTTGTTGACATGGCGGACTTTGTTCTCCACCTCGTCAAATCCAACGATGGGAGTCTCATTTAAAAAAATGATAGCGGAAATACCATTGTTGACCGGTTAAGAAAACTATTGAGACTTGAAGATGTGGAGGCATTGAGTTCCTATATGTGCAAATTACACCATTTTTTTGATAATTTCCATTTCCTGAGATAAACATAGAAGGTGAAGCTCTTGTATGCTAGTGAATTTTAAATAACTACTTCTACTTTTTTCTTCATGCACACTTTCTCTGTTTTGAGAAATTTTCTACTATTTCGATGTAGCATATTTCAATAGTGTACCACCTATCACTTTAATATGGGAGTTTATTTGTGTATGTTTCCAACGCAAGTAATAGCCTAAGAAGGGTTTGTTGGAATGTAATATTCCACAGTTTAAGCCACACATCTCCCTTTTGTTTCTTAGTTCTTGATGACCCTTTTAATAAATCAAGATTGACACAACAACAAATCGTTGTTCGAAACCGACTGGAGTCATAGGTTCCAATAAGATTTATAACTAGATTCAATGGCTTGATACTTCTAAGCCATTCCTGCACCAGAATTCCTACAGATGGTGAGAAACATTCTTGAAAAGGGGTGATCATATTTCATTTGCAAATTGAATATGCTATCTAAAAATAAGTGTCCATCCAAATTTGTACAATAAAGATATTTTTGTTGATAAATTAATTGTTGGTAATAATTGTGGTGTCGGGAATGAGCATGATTGACTCGATAAAATCATCCCTTTATCTACTTGGATGAAGCCTCTTTTTTTACCGAATTGAACTTGTCTCTCATTGGAATAGGAATATAAAGTACGATGGATAAAATTCAAATATGGCTGAACATCAAATTTGGAGTTTTTTTTAGATTTTAGAAAACTACTCTAGAATTCATACATTTGACTTGAAGTTTCTTTATAAGCAGGTGCATTTTCAGTTGAATCATATGCCCTTTTCAAAGTTGATTGCAAGTTTCTTTTGATAGGAATATGGAGAAAATGACAAGACTTAAAGACTTGTGTGAGGTATTAAGTACTCTCATGTTTTCTATTGTTGATAACATTGTCCAAATCAACAAGTACACTCTGTTTAGAATTCAAACATGTCTACAAAATTCTCAGGACAAGATTGAGTTTTTGGAGCTTGAGTCACAACTACAATGAGATGAGTTGTAACCGAAGAGTTGTGATTTTGAATTGGTTCTTTTCAGAATAAATCCCTATTTGTGCTTGACTCCCATAAGTAGTTAGAGATTGATCATAATATGTTAATTTTAGATAACAATGGTATGTTCTATGCTTTAGAGAAATTTACTTCAATTTTTCTTATTAGCCCAATATCAATTTCCAGATTAGAAATCACATAACTTCATCACATTGATGGTAAATGCAGATGGATCATAAATAATAAGCAGAAGACAAGCCAAGACAAGAGGACATAATATTTCACAGATGCGATGGAAAAAACCCAATGTGGGGAAAAAACCCTTTGATCAGAATCTTCTTATTATTCTTCAAAATTTTAACAAAGAGAGAGAGTACATCATACAAATTACTTGCCTAAAAATTTTCAAAACATTCTCGTCAAACAACAATCAACACGATGCCCTAAACATAGAGTCAATGCTAGGCAAACCAGTAATAAATCAACTCCAATGTAGTTCGGTCAAACACAATCAAATAGGCCTCCAAGGACAATCAAATTGAACCCAAAAATAGTCCTAAAATCTTCAAACAAACTCGGCCAATGCTACTGTAATTTTCTATGGTCAAAACAAAATTCAACGCTGAATTCAACTTTGGTCAAAATACTCCAATTGCCTTAGGATTTGTGCCAGTCAATGTGGCCTCAAGAAATTGAATGAAATTCCTAAAAACCATAGTCAAAAGAGACGTGTTGACCCTCGATCAACTCTGTCAAGAATTTTTAAATTCGTCCTACACACTAACCCAGAAAACTTCCGCCTCCAACCACACTTTCAAATGGTAGAGAAGAGCTGCTCCTTTGCTATACGAACCAATGAGGAGAGGAGAGAGAAAGATGTTTTGAGTGATGATGTACAAAATGAGTAAAATGTGTCTCTTATTTATAAAATTTGTCGAGGGCGGAGACACATCTATTGGGGCTTCATGAGCCTACATTAGACTTTTGGCCGACCTTGACAATTTTCACATGTGTGAGAAATAAATTCAAAATGACACTTATACTCATCCAAAAAAGATGATATTTAGATCAATATTTCACCTCTCGGAAAGAGGAATCAAATAAAAATATCATCTCCATCATATGAGTTGTCCAAGGTGGAGGTTGGCCCTACTTTCCAATTTTAACACTCCCTCTCAATTAGGGAGAAATCCACCTTCCAATCCATCTATCAACCTATACCATCTCCGTCATCTTTGCATTACTACTCTGCTCTACTGAACTATGAAAAAATAATGAAGAAGAATTTGATCGAGAGTGATTCACAAGACCTTGCCACTCTCCACAGACCCAAACTCAGTTTATAGGTAAACCTCAATTAGACTTGATCCCAGATCAAGTTGTTGAACACCATGCATCCTAGCATAGAGAGCATTAGGGGAATTTTGAGGTTTAAAATGGGCCTCCTAAGAAAAATTTACAACCAAAATAAAATTTATAAGAACTAATAGGATTCAATATGATGATGTCAATCATGGGGGATGATTCACCATTTTTGAAGTAAACAAGTTTTAATATTAAAAAATAATAAAATAATAAGACTACTTTTTCAACTCGTATTTTCAACTTATCTCCCTAAGGTTTTTCTCAAATTTCGAGTGCGAGTGCTCATTGGATGAAAAATTTAATTCCCCATCCAAGGAGTACCCATATTGCATACTTTTGATGGACCTTACTACACAAAAAATGAGGAATACATGAAAAAACATGATTGCAATAATGTTTTTAATGTATTTCTCATTTTTCGTGTAGCAAAGTTCATCAAAAATATGCAACATGGGTACTCCTTGGATGAGGACTTAATTTTTGCATCTAATGAGTATTCCCACTCAAAATTTGAGTAAAAACTTAGGGAGATAAGTTCAAAATACGAGTTGAAAAAGTAGTTTTTTTTTCTTTTTTCCCTCTAAAATTTGATAATGTAATCAAATATTATTTTATTATTTTCTCTATTATTTTATAATTTCCTTAGGGGGCCCATTTTAGACCTCAAAATTCCCCTAATGTAGGACTATACACGATGTGTCCATCGGTAGTGCTATGGTATCTATCCTCATTTCCCAACTCATTGGTCAGATGAGAGGTACTTCCCATGAGTCCAAGACTATATTGGTAGGATGCATGCTAGGGTACCAATAGGGGAAGGTGAATCACTCATCGTGCTCATATACCAACCAAAAAAGGGAATGTCATAGGGGAAGGTGAACCACTCACCATGTACACAATGCATCACTAGGGGAAGGTGAACCACTCACCCTATGATCGCTCATAGATCCAAGAAGTACCCCCAAGCCTCACAGAGCTCCTAGAGCTCAATGTCCAACTCATGTGGAACCGTCATAGGAGGGTCTGTCCACAAATCCAAGTATCTTATGGAAGGTTAAGAATTTGACCTTACTTAGGGGATTTTTGAGAATATCTACAACTTGATAATTAGTCCCAATGTGAAGGAGCCTTACTTCTCCTCGTTGTCGATCGATATAAAATCAAGATTTAAACCAACATTTAAATTATCAATATAGGTTGGTAAGATTAGAGGAGTAGCATAGTAAATGCCAGAATACGACCTAAGGTATTTAAAAAAAAAAAATCAAACTCTTGTGAATAATTCAAAAGTCACAATTCAAGAAACAAGACACACTGTGAACCTACTTCTGGATCCTCTTCTGGGTTGAGTGACTCCTACATAAATCTTGCCTTAGTTATCCAGGGGACAAGGGAATGTAGAACATTTCAGTAAATAAAAGGGTGAAATTTTGTCTTCAAAACCTCTTAAAGGAATACTGGAAAAGAAGGAAAGCATGAAATAAAACTAGGAATTATAAGACAGACTCATTCCTAACTGATTTTAGGCTTATCCTAATTTGAGAAAATCATTAAATGCTTCCTTTCAAATATAAAGGTACTTCTTCTAAGAAGGAATCACATGAAAATTGTTTCTCTGAAAATAACACAGTGTTCAATCAAGAGTTTAGGATATCAAATATATCCTTTAACCAATGGTATTCTCAAAGAGTTCTATTTGGGCACTTTACCATGCTAATGAAACAAGGATAAAATCTCATCTTGCTAATTATGGTATTTAAATTATAAGAATAAATATTGTTCTCTTAAATCTTCCAAGATCAGTTTTAAATGATAATGTAAAGTGTTCATGAATGCTTAAATAATATGGATAATAAATCAAATTAGAACTATCAATGATCATACCCTTACTCCATGATAAACAATTGTTATCTCTATCATTGAATCCCTACAAACTAAAAGTATATTTCTTTATGTGGTAAATTGAATCAGAGTAAATAATTCACTAAGATTTTAGTAAATGAAAAAATGCAGTAAAAAGACACTCACTAAATATACTCTGTTTTCAATTTAAATTTAGAATCTCAATATGCTAAACCGTAATGAATTCCAAGAAAGTAACCATACCATCAAACTCATCAACGAGGCTTGTGCAATTTAACATCAAAACATAAAGGATAATTCAAAAATAAGATTACAAGCTTCTAATTTAATCACACTCTCACATTTATGCATTGATCAAATGAAACTCAAATGATCCTAAGAGGTATGGGGCAACAGAATGACTAGTGGGCCCGAATCACCCAACTTGCTGCCCTTGCAATGGTTAATTCATAGCCACAAGGAATTCAAAAGAGCAATAAACATAAGTTTAATGACATCTTATATTAATACTGAAGTCTTGTTTATATAGACATCGAACAATGCAGAGCTTGGCTTCAGTGGTCCCCTCTAGGGATCATCCCACTAGGAACACAACCTCCTCCCTTCCTTCCTTAACAAAATCGGCCTTTTCCTTTCTAATTCCAATCTACTTCCCTCCCCTCGTATAATACACAGTCTCCATATTTATAAGAACGTTGTATACTAATTGGAGGTTCAAACAACATATAAAATTTTAGAGTTTCGAACCGATTATAAACAAAAATAAGAATTTTCTTTATTATACTGGATTTCCCTTGGTCCTTAATATCCATATAACATTGTGATTGATACTAAATCATGAAATCCTCACTAGAATAACACAATGCTAACAAACTTTGTAACTTATAGAAGATAGTTTAATCAAATGCTTTGACCATCGTTTTATGCGTTATCTGGAAGACCTGGGTGCGATGAAGGGAACACATCACCATCTTGAAAATTTTCTCGTCAAAACCCATAATCTTAGTTTCCATCATGGCAACTAGATGCATAATAGTCATGGAAATGAGAACAGGATCTGCACTGCTGGAACAAGAACTGTGCTACTGGAATAGGAACTATACTATTGGAACAGGAACTATACACCTCCCACAAGGAGAGCCTACTATGAGTGATATTTTCACAACAAATCCTTTCAAATTATCAAAACAAAGAGAATTCATAGATCAATAACATGTTACCTATTAATGCCTCTATAATAGCCCAATAATGCATAAAAAGGATAATAATAACTATAAACACCTGTTGCAGGCATAAGAGTTATTCAACAAAAAGTATGAAAATCTAGAAAAAATGGAGTCTCAACACTTCCCTGCGTTGATCTTCTAAAATGTCCACGTGCAAGCCAAACCATAATATGGACTTCAAAATTTAAAAAATGTAAGGTTGTGGCCTAGAGCCTTGCTATATTAATCGAAATATTTAGGTTCTTTCCCTCTGTGCTTCTGACCATTTTATTTTCCCTTTTTAAAATCATGTTATGAGCAGCATAATACTTAGCTCTCTTCATCCAATCCTTGGCCAGCTTCCACAACTTCTCCTTCTTAACATTGAGCCTGCTATTTTTATTGTGCATCTTAATACAAAGTTTCTCCAAATATTTGTTATCCCCTTTCACATATTCTTCACGAATAATAAGCTCATGTATCTTCTTCTTCAATCTCTTTATCGTTCTATTTTTCTTCCTCAATATATAACCATCAAAGGAGCCTTTTGATCTCTGTTTATTGGTGGAGTGAATGGAATCAGTTTCCACTACAAGAGGATCAAATGAGAACTCAAACCTTGAATCCATCTCTGTCACAGGAATTCCAAATTGAACTGCTTCTTTTATAGGGATTTTTATTTGATCTATTCCTATAATTGGTTTTTTGACTTGATCAGTTAACAGATTCTTAATCTGGGACATGAATTTTGGAGTAAATTATTCAAATATCTAGAGTTTATCACTTTTTCCATCAATTCCACCTGTATTTTTATTTACTATTTCTTCTTCCTCTGGATCCAAATCGACGGCTTGAGGCTCCATGTTTTTGGAAGGAGGTCGGGTGGTTTTCATCATGCTACGTGTAACCCTTCATCCAAAAATGGGGGTTTGAAGTTAAAATGGTAATGTTGCAGGGGTTATAGGGGTGTATATCTTTTTCCGCCTCGATTTCCTAGGATGTTAGGAGAGGATATTGTCAATTTTATTTTCCTTTGGAGTATTCTCTGCCTCACACAATTCAACAGGAAGCTGGGTGCTTGGTTTTTCGATGACGGTTATAAACCCATTCCGCTCAAGAAAACCATCCCAACTATCATTTATTATACCTATCTTATCCATAATAAATATTTTAATAAGCCCATAATGATAAAGGCTTTCCCTAAGGTTTTTAATAATTTTACAGACCCCTTGTGACATTTTCTGTAGGCTCTTTAGCAAGAAATATGGGACATTTATCTTTTGTTCTCTAGTAAAATGTAGTAATAACCCAATATGATATAGAAATGTTGTTGCATACCTTCCTTCATAGGTCAAATATTTTTGGAGGATTAACAGAGGAATGCACTATTCATCTCTAATCTGGGAACATGGTATCCCTTTCGCCCAATTAACTTCCTGGTGCCCTGCTTTGAGAAATTTCATACTCTATTGTTTATCTATGATTTTGTTCTTGAAACATTTAATTCCTTTCGACGGTAATCCAATTTCTCGAGAAATAGTCTTCTCATTCACATTCATAGCCAAATTTCCAATTCGAGTTACCTTTCCATCAAACCATTGTGCAAACTGCAACACAACTTCATCTTTAGACCCCTGAAACTTAGCCATGAATTCATGCCATCCTTCCTTTATCAATTTCTGTTTGCATGCATTGTAATTAGGAGCTTTCTCAAGCTCCTTTATGGATGATGGCTCATGGCAATCACATTTCATTTTCTTCATGGCTCTGAGAGTTAAAACATAATATGCATTTAGGGTTAAACAGAGAGAAAAACAACCTCAACATGCTCTATTGATGAATTTAAATATCATATGAGATCAAACGATAAAATAAATTGGACACATTGATTCATCTTAAGAAACATGACTACTTATGATGAGAATTGGATAATATCCTAAAGTTGGTGTGATTTATCTTGTACTTGAGGGAAGAATGCAATAATTGTAGGGAATGACAGTGACACGATCCAAGAATAAATTTCATTATAAAAGAGATTTGAGACAACCTCCTCGTCCTTATAACATAATCACCTTAATCCATAAGTGTTATATGTGTATGGGTAATATGATGATCATTTGATAAATATTCCGAGCATGGAGAAAAATAAATCATAATTACAAGATCAAGGCACCCCTAGCATGGACACTTGGCATCAAAATACCAAACACATCAAAATATATTCTCATATATTAAATATACCATTATCTTCATTGAAATTATAGGGCATGGAGAACCTAATGAAAAATCATGGAATATGGTAAGGGGGGAATACTTAACGATTAATGATCAACAAGGGAATATTAAGACACTGATATATCATTTAAATATTCCATCAACTTTGCAACATCATAATTATAGTGCCTACTAAAACATGTTACAAACCTTATGGAAGCATCAAGTGCAAGAATGATAAAATTATCAAGGGTAATAAACCTTCGATGTGAAAGGAGGGACATCATAAAACAATATCAGGTACAGGAAAGTGGTACTTGTACAAAACATTATGAAAATATTGCATCATTATGATCAATAATACATACCTGCTGCCATGTCTCAAATGAACTCCTTGTTTGTCATAGATTTCTTTTAAGAAATCCATTGTTTGGTTAGAGTCTTATTAACATCAATCAAATCTTAGTTGAAAAGGTGCAATTTCAAGAAGACTGCCACAATGTTCTTGCGCCTATTATAGCAATCCTTCACCCAGACTATGTAGTGCTTATTTAGAGGCAGCCACAATCAACACACATTGTTGTCCATCAACACCTTGTGAGTAATCATCACTGAGTAATTCATCACTCTAAATACCATGTAAAAATTTGAAGTGAGTTATGATACCAGAAAAGGGGAACAAAAATAGAACAAGATGACACCTTCCTGGATCAATCAACAAATTCTTCATTGACCACTCTAAATTTTTTTGTCATCCAGGTGAAAAACTAAATTTATTCTTGATCCAGTACAAAGAATTACCTTCACTAAGGGTACCACATTCATTAAAGATTCCTATTTTTTTTAAAAATAGAACTCAAAGAATTGTGCTCAATTAATCTTAAAGCCATTTTCCAAGAAATAAAATGATGAGTTTTAGGGAAAGAGAAAGATAACTGAGTAAATCATAGTGTGAAATTAACTTTAATACCATAGACATGGCCTTGCTGCTCGAAATTGTCTATAGCCTTAGCAGGGATGTCTTTTGATGCAACGAAATGCCCATGTCCCACTTACTGGATATATATTTAGAGTTATCTTATTTGATTTTAAAAAATAGATGAAGGCCATTGTCTTGGGTTGGTAACCATTTGATGGAAATTCCACTCACAAGAAGTAACATGGATGAACAAGTCGGCTAGTGATGAGACCTCCTATCTTCTAGCTTTTCAGCTAAAATCCATTACTCTAACTTAGTGACCAGTGACATTAATTTCATGCATGTAAGGTCTCATGATCGTGGTAGGTCGGCTCATCATGAGACGTCCTATCCTCCCGTAAATATTTTGTAAAATCTAATTATAATTAACTTCAAAGGTTACTTAATGAGTGGGGAGGAATATCTACTCCTTAAGAGTATGGGATGGCATGAAATTTTTTTAATGACTAATCATTACTGGCTAGTTCCTCTACCCTAAAGATTCATTTAAATAAGATATCTCAGATAATGACTGAAATATTCTTTGAGTTAAGAATGTTAGTTTTGTCATGAATCACTCATTATGATCTTTATAAGAGTGGTCTACCATAGGAGGTTTTCCAATGATACCTTCTCAAGGAAACTGAAAATATATATCTCAAATGACAACTCATTAGAGTGATTAATCATGGTTACTTTTGCAAATTCATGAGGTATTAGAGTGAATCATACTCAACAAGACTTACCACAAATGTGTGTATTAACAACCAATGTGGATGAAAAGTAGTTTCAGTGGCTATTCTTTGGAATTCTAAGCTCTAATAGCATTGTTGTAACATATTTATTCATGGCATTGATTTATTATTCTATCCTAATCTACCCTAAAAAGTGAAAGACTTCCTTTTAAGTATAAGAGTACTTCCAATGCAACCATGTGCGTCACAAGAGGATAATTATACTCATGTTCAAACTTAAAAAGTATATTTGAGAAAATAACAGAACATGAGGAACCAACTGCATTAACTGATGTGATGCTACAAATTGTCGAATGATAAAGGATGAGTGGATATTGACAGTCATCTGAAGCCAATATTCAATGATATCCACATACTCTTGGTCATTTGATTCATGGGAAACATCCAGTGCATCATGAAAATCCTCCAAATTTCTCTGTTTATCCCCTAAAGTGCAGGTTGGATTAGATGGATGTTCTTTAATCTCTACTTCTGATGGCTTCTCCTCATCAAGCATGATCCATAACTTCTCAATTTACCAAGGAAAATATTTTGGATCTTCATGAGTTTTTCCTTATAGAGGAATATACCTATTTCTAATTGATGCCAAAATGTCTTATTTCTGAGAAGCAGAGACCCCAACTTCTGCTAGGATTTGAGACAATTCTTGGAATAGCATCACACTTCCTAGATTTTTCTTGCTAGCTGGATGGTCTTGTTAGCACATGGATTTAGAGCGAGGGGTTATTTTAGCACCAAAAATATAGAAAAACACTAACTAAAAATTTCAATTGCAGTTAAAAGAAACAAACCATAACTGTAAAATCAACAAGAAAAACACACTTTGCAAAAAATAAACCAAATAATCTCAATTCTAGTAAAGAAAACAAACCATGCATCACACTTTGCAGTGAAGAAAATCACACTTAAAACTAAATTTTAGTAAAGAAAACCTGGCTTATGAGCTCTCTAGAAATACCGTCTAGTATGCTTCAACAAGAAACGAGAATCTCGTTAATATAAAAATTCATTTGCAAAGAAAAGGAAGAAGCATAAAAAATCATTGAGGCCTTATTCTACAATGCCTCCTCGGCAATGATACCAAAATGTCGAGTGGTATAAATGCAATATTTACACCAAAATTTAAATTTTCAATCCAGGTTGGTAATATTAGTGTCCTATTAGAGTAGATTCTAGAATAAGACCTCAAGGATTTGTTAAAAAAAAAAAAATCAAACTCTTTCGAAGAATTCAAAAGTCATCATTCAGGAAACAAGACACATAGTGAACCTACTTCTAGCTCCTCTTGTGGGTTGCGTAACTCCTACAAAAAGCCTGCCTTAGTTATCCAGGGGACAAGGGAATGTATATTCCATTCAAACTGACAAATCATCCAGGAAATAAAAGGGTGCAATTTTGTCTTCAAAACCTCTTAAAGGATTACTGGAAAAGAAGGAAAGCATGAAGTAAAACTAGGAATTAGAAGACAAACTCATTCCTAACTTATTTTAGGCTTATCCTAATTTGAGAAAATCATTAAATGCTTCCTTTAAAATATAAAGGTATTGCTACTTAGAAGTAATCACATGAATATTGTTTCTATGAAAATAACGCAATGTTCAATCAAGAGTTTAAGATATCAATTATATATTTTAACAGGGGCTATTCTCAAAGAGTTCCTTTTGGACACTTTACCATGCTAATGAAACAAGTATAAAATCTTGTCTTACTAATCCTAGTATTTAAATTATAAGAATAAATATTGTTCTCTTAAAGCTTCCAAGATCAGATTTATATGATAATGTAAAGTGTTCATAAATGATTAAAGAATATGGATAATAAATCAAATTAGAACTCTCAATGATCATACCCTTACTTCGTGATAAACAACTGTTATCTCTATCATTGAACCCCTACAAACTGAAAGCATATTTCGTTATGTGGTAAATTAAATCAGAGTAAATAATGCAGTGAGATTTTAGTAAATGAAAAAATGAAGTAAAAAGACACCCACTAAATATACTCTATTTCAACTTAAATTTTGAATTTCAATATGCTAAACCGTAATGAATTCCGAGAAAGTAACCATACCATCAAACTCATTAATCAGGCTTGTGTACTTTAACATCAAAGCATAAAGGAGAATTCAGAAATAATATTACAAACTTGTACTTTAATCACACTCTCACATTTATGCATTGATAAAAAAAATTTCAAAATATCCTAAGAGGTACGGGGAATGGACTGGCTGGTGGGCCCAAACCAACCAGCTCGTTGCCCTTGCAATGGTTAATTAACGGTCCCAAGTAATTCAAAATAACAATAAACATAAGTTGAATTCCATCTTGTATTAATACTGAAGTCTTGTTTACATAGACATCGAAAAATCTAGAGCTTGGCTCCAGTGGGCCCCTCTAGTGATCATCCCACTAGGCACACAACCTCCTCCCTTCCTTCCTTAACAAAATTGACCTTTTCCTGTCTAATTCCAATCTGCTTCCCTCCCCTTGTACAATACACTCTCTCCCTATTTATAACAATGTTGTCTACTAATTGGAGGTTGAAACAACATATACAATTTTAGAGTTTCGAATCGATTCTAAACAAAAATAAGGAGTTTGTTTATTATACTAGATTTCCATCGGTACTTAAGATCCATATAAACATTGTGATTGATACTAAATCATGAAATTGTCACTATAATAACACAATGCTAACAAAATTATAACTTATAGAAGATAGTTTGACTGAATTCTTTGACCATCATTTTATGCGTTATCTGGAAGAACTGGGTGCAATCAAGGGAAAACATCACCATCTTGAAATTTTACTCTTCAAAACCCATACTCTTAGTTTCAATCATGGTAGCTGGATGCATGAAGGTCATGGAAATGAGAACAGGATTTTCACTGCCGGAACAAGAACTATGTTGCTGGAACAGGAACTGTATTGTTGGAACGGGAACTATGCACCTCCTACAAGGAGAGCGTACTTTTAGTGATATTTTCACAACAAATCCTTTAAAATTATCAAAAAACATATAATTCGTAGATCAATAACACATTACCTCTGAATGCCTCTATAATAGCCCAATAATGCATAAAAAGGATAATAATGTCTATAAACACCTAGTGCAGGCATAAGAGTTATTTAGCAAAAAGCATGAAAATATAGACAAAATGGAGGCTCAACACCTATTGTACCATATCTAGGATAAAGTGGTACCTGATATCAATAGCCTTCGAGCGGTAGTGGAACACAAGATTCTCTAAAAGGAAAATCCCACTTTGGTTGTCGTATTAAATCACAGTGATATCTAGATCATTAAAGAGCTTCCTCAACCAAATTATTTCACAACAGGTGATACTAGCTGCAATGTATTCGGCCTCGGCTGTGCTCAAATAAATTGGTTATGCTTCCTGCTCATCCAGGATATCGAATCATAATCTAGTGAGAATAAACATCTAGATATTCTTTTATGATCCACCACACTTTCAACCCAATCAGCATCAGTACATCCATGGAGCCTCAGATTCCTGACAGTGTATCTCAATTCATAGTTGATTGTGCCCTAGAGATATCTGAAAATATTCTTGGCAAAAATCCAGTGTATGTGACGAGGCTCAGCCCTAGTTCTTTCATCTCGAATAAAAAATCCAACTCCCTCTTGCATTGATGAAAGAGAGGGACTACACCTGTCAGAAAGAGATCGTCCGCATAGACCACCAAAATGAGAGGCTTATCATTTTCAACCTTGAAGTAATGGTTCAGATCAACTTCACTTCTTGTAAATCCCAGCTTCATAATATAGTTATCGATCCTCTCATACCAAGCCTTGGGGGCTTGCTTCAACCCATATAGGGATTTCTTCAACTTGCATGCAAGTGACTCTCGGTCCAAAACTTCAATCCATTTAGTTTGTTCTACGTAAACTTCTTCCTTAAGTGAGACATGTAAGAAATAAGTTTTGAAATCCATTGATGCAGATTCCATCCCTGAGAGGCATCAAGGGAAATAGTCGAACAAATGGTGGAATATCGTGAAACCGATGCATATATCTCATCATAGTTGACACCTTCCTTTGGAGAGAAGCCTTAGGAAATGAACTCGGCCTTGAACTTTTCATCAATCCCATCAGCTCCATGTTTGATTTTGTAAATCCATTTCAAGGTGACAATATAATTTTCCTTTGGTCTAGGGAACACATCCCAAACATCATTCTTCATGATCGACTCATATTATTCATTCATTGCATCTTTATAAACTTGGTGCTTCATGACTTCTTCGAACGTTCTAGGCTCATATTGAACAATGGTGCTCATGGCAACTAAGTACCCTTTGTACTTGTTCGGATTCTTACTTTCACGAAATGTCCCCCTAGGTGCAATGTGTCTCTTGACATCTTCGAGAGTGTCTATGAGCCATGAGGGTCTCCTTTTTTAGGAAGAGGGTTTATGAGGAGGTGGATCAATGGGATCCATCGGTCCTTCTACATCAGACATCAGTTCATCCTTCGTCTCTTCCTACTTTCCTACATCTTCATCTTTGTCTTTCTTTGAAATAGGAATATATCTAACCTTCCCAAGGGCATCATCTTCATCAAAGGTGACATCATGACTTATATCCACTTCCGTTTGACCAGGCACATAGATTGTATATGCCTTTTAAGTTTCATTGTAGCCCACAAATGTTTCCTTCTTCCTAGAAGCATCAAACTTTCTTCTCTTTTCTTTCTTCACATGAAAATAAATGGGACTACCAAAAATTCTAAAGTGAGAAACATCAGGTTTCTTACCGGTGAAAATTTATTCAAGAGTTTTGGATTCCAATGCTTGATGTGGAAATATGTTATGAAACCAGCTCCAAAAATAGAAGAAAAGAGAGATAAATGCCTTATAAATAAGCCACTTCGAGGGGGAAACTTCCTTTACATTACATAAATGAAAAATTCTTTGATGATACAAATGAAAAAGCCTCCTTTCTATATATAGGATTTCATGGGGTCACAATATAATCCTAGCCAACCTAACAATAATAATCTAACGGCACAATAATAACAATATGGTGGTTACAAGGTGTTGTAGCCGCTACAACACCACCCAAAATTTTGGGTATATTTAAAATTTCGGGTTCCCCCTCTGCTCGCCTAGGCGTTAAAGTCTTTCACCTGACCTATAGTCAATGACATCTCGCCGACCTATCCCCAACCCCTCACGAGTTGTCTCATCACCATGACTTGATGATGTCGCTGCAATCACGCCATATGTGGGAGGGATCATCTAGCGTACGCTCAAACATTCTTACCGCAGTGGCGCCATGTGTAATGAGATTTCCATGCATACGTTTGAATGGAAACCTTTTGTGTATTGACGAGTAAAAGCCCTCCTGCTGTAGGTCAATAATAATATTGTTTGAATACTTCTCTTAAGCTTGTTAGTTTCATGTGTTTTACGTGTGGTTATCATTATTGAAGAGTAATTATGATGTTGTATTATTCCACGCAGGTCGACCCCATGGGTGACCAACTCCTCAATCTTGTCATGACATCGAGGGCAATAAAATTGAGCTCGGTAACAAAGCCAAGGTTGCGGAACAGGGGAGGAGGAGGAGCAAGTGACCAATACTGTTAGAAGGAGGATGGTGTGATACATGTTGATCAGAGAGAACCTTCTATGTTACTGATGAAAAAAGCTTTCTTCACCAGTGCGCACCAGATACTTAAATGCACTCTATTTGGAAATGTCCAGATCCTGCACCATACCATCTAAATGTCGATGGGTGCACGCAAAGGAACATATTTCGCCACTTCGATGAATCTAGCCTGAAGTATAGCCCGGTGAACAAAGCTGACTCAGAAGATCTCCCTAGAGAATGACAATCTCATATGGGTGTGGCAAGTCGACGACAGAGTTTCAAATATGTCAACGCACCTTTGAGACGCAACATCTGTTAATCTTGAGATACATACTGTGGCATCATTTAGGCTGCAAGGAGTACGTATGGAGGAATGAAAGGGCCTTAAAACCCTAGTCTCCTTTGCTCCTACATGTCCAATGCGGATCTATTAGAGATGGAGAATTCCAAATTGAACCTAGAAGGTTATGTTTAAGGAATACACTTTGGTAGCTAGGCACATTGATGCGTATGCACAGGGAGACTCCAGAACCATGAGATAGAAAGGGTTAATATTAAAAGAGCCATCAATGTGGCTTGAGAAGCATCTTTCAAAACACGAAGCCTTCGTATTATGAGGTAGAGCAAGTGATCAAATTAAAATAAGGCTCAGAAGCATATGGTTTCAAAACCATAAGATATCTTGGAGCAAAACTAAGTGATAACATTATAAAGGGAGCACATTCAATGGACCAAGGTGATGTTGTATATTTAATTCCAAAGCGCAAAGCAATGTAGTTTGCAAACCATGTAATATGGCGAATCACAAACCATATGAAAACTTACATATTCCTATGGTGCAGTTGCGACCTATGTTAAAACATGTTGAGCAAATACCTAATGGTCAAGGTTTATTTGTAAAACGTGGAGCGGGCGCAAAGGGTCGGCAAAATTTTGGAGCAATTTACATATGTAACGGTCAACTTTACGTTGAAAACCGGCACAGGATTACATGGACACGTTGCATGCGGCGCAAATGTTCGATGGTAGGTTTTCGACTTACGTAAATGCTTAAGGACAAATATATATTTACAGCGGTCAGCTTTACGACTAAGACACGGATCAGAACCATTTAAAATTGCATTTTGTGGACTTAAATATTTCGATGGCTAGTTTTGGACCTATGCTAACAGTCCTGGAGCAGATATGTATACATATTCAGTGGTCAAAGATCGTGTGTACACACGGCGCCATGCAATCAACGTAACTAAATGTTCAATGGTCCAAAGCCTGTCTACGTGCATGGAGCCAAACATTCAATGTTTGCGTTTCGTAGAGCTAAACGTGAATTTATATATATATAATGGCTGGAATTTAAAGATGGAGCGTTTATATGTGATAGCCGGAGTTATAATGGCGGCGTTGCAAATTGGTGCGAGCGCTTCTACATTGGAGTTTTAAATGTGGAGCGTAGATACATATAGCGGCCAAATTTTATGTTTAAAACCTGGAGCCAAATATCAGAATGAACCTATAATAGCATGCAAGCATGGCAACAGTGGAGTCTTGAATCATGGTGAAAGTTGGAGCGGATATAGTAACAGTCAAAGTTTACAACAAGGGAACGGGTTCAACGTCCTGATCAGCACCAATTGCGCTCTTACCAAGCTGTTTCCGGCTCTTCGCTCATTTCCCAACATGGAATAGCTCATAGATGAAGGAAGTTTCCCATGCAAAGCGTTGCGTTCAGTAACCGCCCATATCTCAGTATTTCGGTGGAGGCGATAGTGTTTGGTATTATCCAGCGTTGATTTAGCTGTGACAGCGCGAAAAATGGCATATAATTTCATCCTGAGTGCAGGCGCATGGATTTAGTTGTGGATTGAGTTGTGACAGCGTGGAAAACTAGAAATATTATTCCATCCCGAATGCATATGCACAGAATTCGCTGTGACAGCCCTGTCATTGTCATCGAATATTGATTTGTGTAGGGAAGAGCGAAACTCTCCATCGAACCAACGCAGCAACGGCTATGGAGCATTTTTTTTCAAGAGTGACAAATCCCTCCATTACAGTAGATGAGAAATGTTCTATTACATGATAAAAGTTCCGCCCTGAAAATTATGTCGAAGATGCTGATTCAAGGAGGCTTAGGGTTCGATGTTAAATCAGTATATTAGGAACAGCTGCAAGTTAAATCGATTTTGTTGACATGACCATCCTTGCCTCCAAAGAGAGCGTGAACTAACTAACTCAAATCTCAATGCAGGTCCAACAGATCAACGTTATTAGACTTCCTTTGGAAGACTGGTTTTGTTAACATCGTATGAATATCGCATAACAATGGTGCTGGTCTGCTTATAACCTGACTTGCCACCACGAAGACAAGTTGTTCGAAGGGCAAGATATTTGTTGGAGTGTGTTCCTTCCTGCAACTTCACTAAGGAGCAGCGCCCTCACCTTATTTGTCATGACAGCATGCAGACTCATCAACCCCATTTTGGAGGGGTGTTCCCTCAGTAAGATCTTGGCGCAAACTTTCAAACATGATGAGAGTATCATTGGAGCCCGACATAGTTTTCGTTGTGGAGAACAGAAGCAGCATGTTGCCCAAATAAACACTTCTATTCCATTGGATCTGCATTCCAAACCCGTCCCATAGTTATGCTAATCTGCATTACGGTAATTGAAGAAGGTACAAGAGAAGCTTACTCGAGCCAGTATCTTCGATGACATAATGGTGGACGCTGTTGGTTGGTATGAGGAAACAGGGCTTTTCCCAGCAAGCGAGAGAGTTGGTACACTGATGGCATATGTGTTGGTTATTCCTAGTCTCCTACTAAATCAAAAGCTGGGAACCAGAAACGCATTCCCTTTGCCTCATCAATGGGTTTTCACTACAAACATTCGGATCCCAAGAGAACTTGATAAGGACCACGCTGCGACATAACATTTGACCACACAGGGGTGGAAGCTGTCTATTTGCACGATGAATTGGAGTTTTTCCCAGCAAGCAAGAGGACCGATTTTCAAAGCACGAGAGATGAGGAATACTGCTACAAAATCCACAGATCTGCTTGAAGTCAGAAGTCGCAGATTTCTTCAAGTCGCAGGTCGCTGATGGCCAAGGGCGTGAGGTCACAAATCCTAGCAGGTCGCAAGGTCGCACTTCTTTGGTTTTCCTCCCTTTTGCGACCCCGCGACCCAGCGACCTAGTCGCAAGGTCGCAAGGTTGCATCTCTTCGGTTTTCCTCCCTTTCGTGACCCCGCGACCCAGTGACCTAGTCGCAAGGTCGCAAGGTCGCATCTCTTTGGTTTTCCTCCCTTTTGTGACCCCGCGACCCAACGACCTAGTCGCAAGGTTGCAAGGTCGCATCTCTTCGTTTTTCCTCCCTTTTGCGACCCCGCGACCCAGCGACCTAGTCGCAAGGTCGCACCTCTTCAGTTTTCTGCCTTTTGCGACCCCGCGACCCAGCGACCTAGTCGCAAGGTCGCAAGGTCGCACCTCTTCGATTTTCTGCCTTTTGTGACCCCGCGACCCAGCGACCTAGTCGCAAGGTCGCAAAGTCGCGTTTCTTCGATTTTCCTCCTTTTTGCGACCCCGCGACCCAACGACCTAGTCGCAAGATTGCAAGGTCGCATCTTGCAACCTCGCAACAATAGCTCAGGTCGCAGGTCGCAAAAAAGACTGGGTCGCAAGGCAGCCCAACGGTCGGGAAGATGAAAAGTCAAGGAAGCCCAAAGGGCAGGTTTTGTATTATAAATACTCCTTCAGGAGCTTGTAAAAATATCTTTTGTTTGGGACTCAAGCTGAGTACATTGTATTACCAGTAGATTATACATTTAATGATGAATACAAGAATTTTGTAAAATCTCTTTGTGGATCTAGTGTTGTTTTATGTACGAGCACTCTTGAGTATTATATTTTTAGTTTCTGAACATCTTTAGATTAAGGGAACTGTATCTTTAGTTCAGTTCACAGTTACATAACAGTTTGCTGAGTATGTTAATGGTGGTTGAGTTATTTCACTTTCTTAGCGAATGCTGATGACTTTGTTTATCTGCGTTTGTGTTATCATTTAAAGCTTTTAGGAAGTGAAGGGTGTTCTCGCCATGAGGAACTGTTTCTTTCATGGTCAGAAAAACTTACAGGCATGAACCTAATGAAGTGTTGCTAAAAACACTTCCTTCGGTCTTCATGCTTTATTATTTTTCTCTTGCTACTCATAGTGTCGTATGTACATTTGATGCATCAAGCATATGTCTTGTATCAGTCGATTAGGTGTGTATTCATTTTTTTATCGAGTTTAAGTGAGACCCAAAGCAAAGGAGAAATCAGTGGTATCCAGACCCACACCCTGGACGGGATCCCTAATCCAAACGGTTCAAGGTCTAATTGGGACCTTTTACTGGGGAGATCCCCTGCTGTTGGCGGGACAGATTTTCCTATCAATAGAATTGGCGCTAGAAGGAGGGCCAGATGACAAGCTGAGCCCTGACAGCCTGCAGTCAATCCCACATCTGTAATGGCTCGTTCCCAAATCATTCTCCCAAGATGTTTGTCAGAGTTTTATAAGCCTGGATACTTCATCCCCGATGAACTTATGTATCACTTGTCCCAGTTAAAATTTGATGGTGAAAATGGGGTGTCCATAACCCGACACTATTCATATTTCTATGAATTTGGTGAGTGTTATAAAATTGACGATGAAGGTTTGATTTGTTTGCTTTTCTTCCTCACCCTTGAAGCTCGCGCTAAGCAATGGTGCCACACATTACCGGAAGCTTCCATCCATTCGTTTGAACAACTCGCCAGTGAATTACATCAAGCTTTTAACAGGTATGATCTTCATAATGTTGTAATAAAGTTAAATGACATCAGAATGGAACCTCAGGAATCTTTAAATGAGTTCTCTATCAGATTCGTTCATTATTGTTTTGAGTTCCCTGAGAGGGTTGTCGACTAGAAATGTTTAAGTGAACAGTTCAAGTATGTGATTCTCATTTCCCTTGAACAATTTCAGTTAGATCCTAGTGTTCCCTATGATGACCCGCAAGTTACCGACTGTTCAAATTTTGTCCCTAATGCTTCATTGTCCATCTCCCCGAGTCCATACCACATTCAGGCCTCCAAGGAGAGTGTTTCTATTTTTGATATTCTCACCCCTCCTCCTGATTTGTCGGGTAGTGGAGTTGTGACCTCGAAAGTTCTAAGAAAGGATAGACACTGGCAAGAGGATAAAGCCTACTGCACTACCTTTGGATCTTTCACGCACCATGTCGAATCAGAACTTGAAAACCCCAGTGGCTCATTATGTCTCTCGGTTCATGAAACCTACCTCAAGCCCACTCGGTGTCTCCCTAGACACAAACCTAAATCTGATTTGCATACTGATTATGAATCGACTCCTACCTCGAATGAAGTTGATTCCCAGACAAGGCCTACCAGATCATCATTTTCTCTGAATAACACGGATGCACGTGTTGAAAAGCCTCGTATGGTTAATGCCCCTGCGACTCAATCTTTCCATTCATTATTCCCCGGTTGGTTTCCTGATCCCGCCACACCGGTAATTTCTTTGAGACATTCAAAATTTCCTTATACTGGTATTGGTGACAATCATAAGCACGCAGATGGTGTTTCACAATCACAGTCCAAAATCGATGAATCTTTTAAATCTGATCTGTCTCACTCAGAATCTTTAGACATCCATAGTAGTGATTTCTTATCTGGGCAACTTCAAGATGTCCTCTTTATTGATCCACCCCAGTTGGTAACTGTCAAGGAGCCTAACATACCAGGTACTGAACTTGATCAAATCGATAGTCACAGCGACCACTGCCTATCTGAAAACATATTCCATCATACCGCTGACAACTATCACTCACATCTCTTTTCCGACCATATGGAGACACCAGAATTCGATGATTCGCTTTGGGAGGATTCAAGTACCCATCAGAAAGTTTAAGCGCTTCAGCTTCTACCATCTGTTTTTGAGATGATGATCCCCAAATGCCACGCTCCTCCCAGCATAACTGCGGTAAATCCACCCTACCCTGGTGAATCTAAAGAATCTGATATATCGATCTATCAATCTGTCAGTGTGTAAACATTTGACCAAATTGATACAACGCCCACTGAAATTTTGCAGCTTACCACAATGCATGATCACATCCATTTGCCTGTTGATCTCGCCCAACCATCAAAGTTGGGAAGCGCTCCGCTCGAAGGTCCAGAGTTTGTTCGAGGCAGTGAGGAATTTCAGGCTCCACTAAACGTGGATTTAGATCCCCATACCCTTGACCAAATCCAGGAGCAACCCCGGACTAGGGTTTTCGAAACTAGGGTTTCTACGCTTGGATGCGCATGCATTTATAATTCGCCTGGAACTTGCTTATTGTTTCCTTTCCATAAAACTAATGGTCCTCAACACCATGATGAGATCATCGGTCAACTCGACCAACCCTATCCAGTTGATGTGCCTAAAAATAGGCGGTGGCTTACCCAGCGCCCATCAGACCTAGGATTGTGCATGAATGAATGTGTGTCGTTTATAAATGTTGAGTTTCAAGAACATATTGCTGTGTATCAAGATGAGAGCGGGATTCAGCTTGCACAATCTATTCTGGCATGTTCTTTGGTAAGTATCTATGATCGTCTTGCCGTTGCACTTGCTCCTCAGGTAATTTTTGTTGTCACTACAATTTTTTTGGATACTAGCTCTGATCTTGATCATTGTTGTTCTTGCAGGTTAGGAACTAATGAGGTGGCTGCACTGGAAAGCTGATTTTACATAACCCACCGCATCTTAAACTAGGGTTTAGGTGTAGGCTAGTTAGGACCTGCAATAAAATTTTTAGTTCAAAGTTAATTAGGTTTACTTGCCAAATTTTTACTTCATAGTTTATAAGTGTGTTTTCTATTCTCGTTTATGATTAATATCCTAGGCATCATCATGTTACAATTGTATTGCACTCATTTCTTTTCAGTTTGCTTGTTGCTACATAAATAATTACTACTTGTATTATGCCTCTTTCCCATCTACAACTGGTTAATCATTCTCCCACATGGCGTTGCATTGCATCTTGAGCCTCACCTATTACATTGCGTCGTATGCTCTCTCCCTAACATCGTTCTTTTCATATCGCCTGCCACTTCATGAGCCCTCATTGCAACCCTATCACCTTGCAGTCTTGTTTTGCCCCGATTGCTGAAACAGTAACCCCATTGTTTTGTGTGAGGTTGCGGTGGCTATCTCAAGAAGCAGCTTTCTCTTAGGACCAGTCATCGAGGTCGCATTCTCAACAAGATGCCTATGAGTCTAAACTTATTATTCGGGGAGATACGAGCTGGTTGTCTTTGGGAAACCTGATGAGTTGAAATGGCCCATACCTGTAAGCCTAAGCCTTGTGCCCAACATAGTATTGGACGTTTTAATGATCTATTTTGCGCACTTCGCCTATTGTGGTGAATGGGATGTGAAGGTTTGGCACGAGGGTAAACCCAAATCAGCATATCTTTCAGTTTCTGTAAAACAAGAAAAAACCTCTCTCGCTCGTAAAATAAGTCGGGATCCCTCATCTGCCCATGAAAATAAGTGCCACGAGCACATGAAAATAAGTGCTGCAAGCACATGAAACAAATAAGTGTAAAGGATCGAGAAAGGCTTCCTGCGTGGAGAGGTATGCAACGACTCCGTCGGAGTACTGACCAGGCTCGTTGGCAGCAGAGCAACATTTGTGATTTCTTGAAGTGACTCCGCCGGGGTACTGTCCAGGCCTGCTGGCAGGGGAGCAACACCAGAAACTTACTTTAAAAAATATTGAAAATAATAAGCCCACTTCCTTTCTCTTCACATCATCAACAAGATACTGGCGTCTGTGATTTTTCTCTTTGATGTGTTTCTGATTAGCGGGACTTAGTTGAGGCACAAGGATTAGGCATACCTGTAAAGGGCCAAAGTAATACAAAGGGTACCCACGGAACTTGTTCAATATTCCCTTGCATCATTATCCAGACTCAGACTATTGTGGTGATATTGACAGAGATGCTGGATTCTACCATTGGTTCGCCATTTGTTGTAGCCGCTACAACACCACCCAAAATTTTGGGTATATTTAAAATTTTGGGTTCCCCCTCTGCTCGCTTAGGCGTTAAAGTATTTCACCTGACCTGCAGTCAACGACATCCCACCGACCTATCCCCAACCCCTCACAAGTTGTCTCATCACCATGACTTGATGCTGTCACTGCAATCACGTCATATGTGGGAGGGATCATCTAGCGTATGCTCGAACATTCTTACCGCAGTCACGCCATGTGTAATGAGATTGCCATGCATACGTTTGAATGGAAACCTTTTGTGTATTGACGAGTAAAAGCTCTCCTGTTGTAGGTAATTAAGCATATTGTTTGAATACTTTTCTTAAGCTTGTTAGTTTCATGTGTTTTATCTGTGGTTATCATTATTGAAGAGTAATTATGATGTTGTAATATTCCACGCAGGTTGACCCCACGGGTGACCAACTCCTCAATCTTGTCATGACATCGAGGGCAATAAAATTGAGCTTGGTAACAAAGCCAAGGTTGCGGAATAGGGGAGGAGGAGGAGCAAGCGACCAATACTGTTAAAAGGAGGATGGTGTGATACATGTTGATCAGAGAGAACCTTCTATGTTATTCATGAAAAAATATTTCTTCACCAGTGCGCACCAGATACTTAAATGCACTCCGTTTGGAAATGTCCAGATCCTGCACCATACCATCTAAATGTCAATGGGTGCATGCAAAGGAACATATTTCGCCACTTCGATGAATCTAGACTGAAGTATAGCCCGGTGAACAAAGCCGACTCAGAAGATCTCCCTAGAGAATGACAATCGCATATGGGTGTGGCAAGCCGACGACAGAGTTTCAAATATGTCAACGCACCTTTGAGACGCAACATATGTTAATCTTGAGATACATACTATGGCATCATTTAGGCTGCAAGGAGTACGTATGGAGGAACGAAAGGGCCTTAAAACCCTAGTCTCCTTTTCTCCTACATGTCCAATGTGGATCTATTAGAGATGGAGAATTCCAAATTGAACCTAGAAGGTTATGTTTAAGGCATACACTTTGGTAGCCAGGCACATTGATGCATACGCACAGGGAGCCTCCAGAACCATGAGATAGAAAGGGTTAATATTAAAAGAGCCATCAATGTGGCTTGAGAAGCATCTTTCAAAACACGAAGCCTTTGTATTATGAGGTAGAGCAAGTGATCAAATTAAAATAAGGCTCGGAAGCATATGGTTTCAAAACCACAAGATATCTTGGAGCAAAACTAAGTGATAACATTATAAAGGGAGCACATTCAATGGACCAAGGTGATGTTGTATATTTAATGCCAAAGTGCAAAGAAATGTAGTTTGCAAACCATGTAATATGGTGGATCACAAACCATATGAAAACTTACATATTCCTATGGTGCAGTTGCGACCTATGTTAAAACGTGTTGAGTGAATACCTAATGGTCAAGGTTTATTTGTAAAACGTGGAGCGGGCGCAAAGGGTCGGCAAAATTTTGGAGCAATTTACATATGTAACGGTCAAATTTATGTTGAAACCCGGCGCAGGATTACATGGACACGTTGCATGTGGCGCAAATGTTCGATGGTAGGTTTTAACTTACGTAAATGCTTAAGGACAAATATATATTTACAACGGTCAGATTTACGACTAAGATACAGATCAGAACCATTTAAAATTGCATTTTGTGGACTTAAATATTTCGATGGCTAGTTTTGGCGCTATGCTAATAGTCCTGGAGTAGATATGTATACATATTCAGTGGTCAAAGATCATGTGTACACACGGCGCCATCCAATCAACGTAACTAAACGTTCAATGGTCCAAAGCCTGTCTATGTGCATGGAGCCAGACGTTCAATGTTTGCATTCTGTAGAGCTAAACGTGAATTTATATATATATAATGGCCAGAGTTTAAAGATGGAGCATTTATATGTGATAGCCGGAGTTATAATGGCGGCGTTGCAAATTGGTGCGAGCCCTTCTACGTTGGAGTTTTAAATGTGGAGCGTAGATACATATAGTAGCCAAATTTTATGTTTAAAACCTGGAGCCAAATATCGGAATGAACCTATAATAGCATGCAAGCATGGAAACGGTGGAGTCTTGAATCATTGTGAACGTTGGAGCGGATATAGTAACAGTTAAAGTTTACAACAAGGGAATGGGTTCAACGTCCTGATCGGCACCAATTGCGCTCTTACCAAGTTGTTTCCGGCTCTTCGCTCATTTCTCAACATGGAATAGCTCATCGATGAAGGAAGTTTCCCATGCAAAGCGCTACGTTCAGTAACCGCCCATATCTCAGTATTTCGGTGGAGGCGATAGTGTTTGGTATTATCCAGCGTTGATTTAGATGTGACAGCGCGAAAAATGGCATATAATTTCATCCTGAGTGCAGGCGCATGGATTTAGCTGTGGATTCAGTTGTGACATTGTGGAAAACTGGAAATATTATTCCATCCCGAATGCATATGCATAGACTTCGCTGTGACATCCCTGTCATTTTCATCGAATATTGATTTGTGCAGGGAAGAGCGAAACGCTCCATCGAACCAACGCAGCAATGGCTGTGGAGCATTTTTTTTCAAGAGTGACAAATCCCTCCATTACAGTATATGAGAAATGTTCTATTACAGGATAAAAGTTCTGCCCTTAAAATTATGTCGAAGATGTTGATTCAAGGAGGCTTAGGGTTCGATGTTAAATCAGTATATTAGGAACAGCTGCAAGTTAAATCGATTTTTTTGACATGACCATCCTTACCTCCAAAGAGAGCGTGAACTAACTAACTCAAATCTCAATGCAGATCCAGCAGATCAACGTTATTAGACTTCCTTTGGAAGACTGGTTTTGTTAACATCGTATGAATATCGCATAACAATGGTGCTGGTTTTCTTATAACCTGACTTGCCACCACGAAGACAAGTTGTTCGAAGGGCAAGAGATTTGTTGGAGTGTGTTCCTTCCTGCAACTTCACTAAGGAGCAGCGCCCTCACCTTATTTTTCATGACAGCATGCAGACTCATCAACCCCATTTCAGAGGGGCGTTCCCTCAGTAAGATCTTGGCACAAACTTTTGAACATGATGAAAGTATCATTGGAGCTCGGCATAGTTTTCGTTGTGGAGAACACAAGCAACATGTTTCCCAAATCAACACTTCTGTTCCATTGGATCTGCATTCCAAACCCGGCCCATAGTTACGCTAATCTGCATTACGGTAATTGAAGAAGGTACAAGGAAAGCTTACTCGAGCCAGTATCTCCAATGACATAATGGTGGACGCTATTGGTTGGTATGAGGAAACAGGGCTTTTCCCAGCAAGTGAGAGAGTTGGTACACTGATGGCATATGTGTTGGTTATTCCTAGTCCCCTACTAAATCAAAAGCTAGGAACCAGAAACGCATCACATGCAGTGGGAGATGGCACAAGCAAAAGCCCTTTGCCTCATCAATGGGTTTTCACTACAAACATTCAGATCCCAAGAGAACTTGATAAGGACCACGCTGCGACATAAAATTTGACCACACAAGGGTGGAAGCTATCGATTTGCATGATGAATTGGAGTTTTTCCTAGCAAGCAAGAGGACCGGTTTTCAAAGCACGAGAGATGAGGAATACTGCTACAAAATCCGCAGATTTGCTTGAAGTCGCAGGTCGCTAATGGCCGAGGGCGCGAGGTCGCAAATCCCAACAGTTCGCAAGGTCGCACTTCTTCGGTTTTCCTCCCTTTCGCTACCCCGTGACCCAGCGACCTAGTCGCAAGGTCGCAAGGTCACATCTCTTCGGTTTTCCTCCCTTTTGCGACCCCGCGACCCAACGACCTAGTCGCAAGGTCGCATCTCTTCGGTTTTCCTCCCTTTTGCGACCCTGGGACCCAGCGACCTAGTCGCAAGGTCGCAAGGTCGCACCTCTTCTGTTTTCCGCCTTTTGCGACCCCGTGACCCAGCAACCTAGTCGCAAGGTCGCACCTCTTCGGTTTTCTGCCTTTTGCGACCCCGCAACACAGCGACCTAGTCACAAGGTCGCAAGGTCACGTTTCTTCGGTTTTCCTCCTTTTTGCGACCCTATGACCCAGCGACCTAGTCGCAAGATCGCAAGGTCGCATCTTGCGACCTTGCAACAACAGCTCAGGTCGCAGGTTGTAACAACAGCTCAGGTCGCAGGTCGCAAAAAAGACTGGGTCGCAAGGAAGCCCAACGGTCGGGAAGATGAAAAGTCAAGGAAGCCCAAAGGACAGGTTTTGTATTATAAATACTCCTTTGGGAGCTTGTAAAAAGATCTTTTGTTTGGGACTCAAGCTGAGTACATTGTATTACCAGTAGATTATACATTTAATGATGAATACAAGCATTTTGTAAAATCTCTTTGTGGATCTGGTGTTGTTTTATGTACGAGCACTCTTGAGTATTATATTTTCAGTTTCTGAACATCTTTAGATTAAGGGAACTGTATCTTTAGTTCAGTTCACAGTTACATAACAGTTTGTTGAGTATGTTAATGGTGGTTGAGTTATTTCACTTTCTTAGCGAATGTTGATGACTTTGTTTATCTGCGTTTGTGTTATCATTTAAAGATTTTAGGAAGTGAAGGGTGTTCTCGCCACGAGGAACTATTTCTTTCATGGTCAGAACAACTTACAAGCCTGAACCTAATGAAGTGTTGCTAACAACACTTCCTTCGGTCTTCATGCTTTATTATTTTTCTCTTGCTACTCATAGTGTCGTATGTACATTTGATGCATCAAGCATATGTCTTGTATCAGTCGATTAGGTGTGTATTCACTGTTTTATCAAGTTTAAGCGAGACCCAAAGCAAAGGAGAAATCAGTGGTAGCCGGACCCACACCCCGGATGGGATCCCTAATCCAAACGGTTCAAGGTCTAATTGGGACCTTTTACCAGGGATATCCCCTGTTGTTGGCCGGACAGATTTTCCCGTCAACACAGGGGTACAACAATAACAATAAGGGACTACACAAGTAATATAGGGATCTAACATGCCCATATCCTTCAAAAATGTGTTGTCCTCAATGCTTGAGTAGCTTTGGATGCTTCTGTATAAAATTCTCATCCTCCCATGTAGAACATTCAGTGGGTAAGTTCTTCCATTTGATGAGATACTTTGAAATTGATCGATTTTGTAGCTATCGAGTTCTTGTTTCCGTGACTGCTTCAAGTTAAAATATGATTTTTCCTTCCTCATCGAGTTCTGGCAATATTTTTTGAACTAGAATTTTGTCACCTATAACCTTCTTTACGCATGAAACATGGAAAACTGGATGTATTTGAGAAGAAGCAGGAAGCTCCAATTTGTATGCCATGGTACCAATATTTTGCAACACCTTGTAAGGACCATAGTACTTTGGCGATAATTTATTATCCTTCTTAGCTTTATTGAGGGAAATTTGTTTGTATGGTTGTAGCTGTAAAAATACCCAGTATCCTACATCAAAACTTCTCTCACTGCAATGTTAATCTTCTTGTTGTTTCATTCGATTTTGTGCCAAATTTAGGTTATCCTTTATGAGTTGGAGAACTTGTTTTTGATGCTCAATGTGATCTTCCACTGCTTGAACCTTAGAATTTTCTCTTAAAGATGATGTGATGGATAGTGTATGATATCCATAAAGTGCCATAAATGGGGTCATTTTTGCTGCAGTATGGAAGGAAGTGTTATACCACCATTTAGCCAGAGGTAACCACTTAACCCATTGTGTTTTTTTATCAGATACAAAACAATGAAGATATCCTTCCAAAAATTTGTTCACTGTCTCATTTTTCCCATTGGATTGAGGATGATAAGATGAGCTATGAGCTAGTTGAGTACCCAAACAAGAAAATAATTCCGTCCAAAAATTTCTAGTAAAAATGGGATCTCTATCTCTTACAATAATCTTTGGGTTTCCATGTAGCTTTTGAATTGTTTCCATAAATGCAGTAGCAACTGTACTTGCTTTAAATGGATGAGATAAAGCACAAAAGTGTGTATACTTGGTAATTCTATCAATTACCACCACAATGACACTATTTCCTTCGGACTTAGGTAAAACTATGATAAAATCCATTGAAATATCCTCCAAACGTTGACTTGGAATGGATAAAGGTTGTAGAAGACTCGGGGTCTTAATTGTCTCAACTTTATTTTTTTGGAAAACCAAACATTCGGCCACAAAATTTTTAATATCAGATTTAAGGCCATCCAAAAAAAATATTTTTTCACCTCATGGTAATTTTAAAAAAATACTGAGTGTCCTCCTAAGGGAGAAGTGTGAAATTAAAAAGGAATCTTTTGTTTTAGTTGGGAATTATTGCAAAGATATAAGTGATCTTTGTACAGTAAGGAATCATTTTTCCAACTAAATGTATCATATGTACTAGGATCTTGCTGCAACTTTTGAATGAGTGTCCACACTTCTTCGTCCTTCTTCCATTCCTCCCTTGATTCAGTTATCCAATATGGTTGGATAATATAAATGGCATAAAGCAATGCTTCCACCTCTTCATCCTTTATTGAGAGTGCATCTGCAACAACATTTAGCTTCCCTATTTTGTAGATGATTTCAAATTCATAACCCAACATCTTTCTGACCCATTGTGATACTCTTCTAAAGATAGTCTTTGTTCCAAAAAGTATTTAATACTATCATGATTAGTTTTTACCTTGAAGTTTCTTCCCATTAGGTAAGGTCGTCATTTCTTTAGTGCATGTAGTATTGCCAACATTTACTTCTCATAAATAGCTCTCTGTAAATAATTTCCTTTGATTGAAAGACTTTAAAAAGCAATGGATATTCCTTTTTGCATTAAAAAAACACCAATTCCATTTCATGAGGCATCACATTCCACAATAAAGGTTTTTTTGAAGTTCGACGTAGCTAAGACCAGTGCTAGGCACATTTCCTCTTTAATATGTTCAAAGGCCTTAGATGCTTCAGGAGTCCATGGAAATTCATCTTTATTCAATAATGTTGTTAGAGGTGCTACTATTCTCCCATAATTCTTAACAAACTTGTGACAATACCATGTTAACCCAAGAAATTCTCGCAACTGCTTTATGGTTGTGGGGACTTTCCATTCTGTAATGGATTTAATTTTGTTAATGTCTACCTTAACACCCTTGCGAGATACAATATGACCCAGATATTCCACCTCTTGTACTCCAAAGAAACATTTGGAGGTTTTTTTATATAATTGTTTCTCCTCCAATAGTTTAAGCACCCTACCAACATGTTGAGCATGATCCTTACAATACTTGAGGTAGATTAGTATATAATTAAAAAATAATAACACAAATTTTCGAAGGAAGGGTTTGAAAATGAAATTCATCAACCCTTGAAATGCAGAAGGTGCATTGGTAAGGCCAAAAGGCATGACCAAAAATTCATAATGACCCTCATGAGTTCGAAATGTTGTTTTAGGAATATCTTCAGTCTTCATTCTAATTTGATGATATCCTGAATGAATATCCAACTTGGTAAAATAAATTGCTCCATGTAATTCATCCAATAATTCATCAATCATAGGAATGGGAAATTTATCTTTAATAGTGATCTTATTGAGCTCTCTATAATCTGTATACATGCGCCATGATCCATCCTTATTGTGCACCAATAATACTGGAGCAGAGAAAGAACTTTGACTCGGTTGAATTATACTAGCCTCTAACATTTCTACAATCATACGTTCAATTTCTCTCTTTTGGACATAATGATATCTGTAAGGCCTGATGTTTGGAGGAACACTTCATGGAACCAAATGAATAGGATGATCATGATCACGAATAGGTGGGAGTCCTTTGGGAGTTGTAAACACCTTGGAATGATTGTCCAAGATTTTTTGGAGATCTAGAGAAATAAATGATTTTGATGTTGGAATTTCTAGTGAGCATAATTTTGCAATTACACCTCGTTTTTCTTTATTCAAAATATTTTTCATGACATTAGAGCTTATTATCTTTCTTGCCTTGCCTACGATACCCAGTAATTCAACTTCATTTCCTTCAAAAAAAAATTCAAGAAAAATTATTGAAATTTAAAAGCTACCATCCCCAAAGATTGTAACCATTGTACTCCTAGTACAACATCAACACCTCCCATTGGAATAGAAAGAATTGGACTATTAAATACATATTCCCCCATGGTTAGCTTTATATTATGGCATTTACAGAGAAATTTAAAATTTGTCCCTTTGAAACCATCACTTGACATTCTGATGCTGGGTATAGGAAGCAATTTAATTCCTTGGCTACCTTACAATGAATAAAATTATGGGTACTACCTGAGTCAAACAACACTATTACATTTTTTTTCTTGGTATGTCCTTCTATATTGAGAGTTTGAGGAGTGGTAATTCCTGCCAATTCATTACAAGATATGGTCAGACTCATTTCTTCTTTCTCTAGGGTTGATTCCTAGTGTATATCCTCTTCTTTTGAAGTTTCTTGTTCATTTTCTTTATCCTCTCCACAATCTATGTAAAATAATTTCTTCTCAGCACACTTATGACCTTTAGTGTATTTTTTTATCAAGACTGTAGCAAAGCCATTTTTCTCCTTTTTCTTCCAATTTTTGTGGTGTCAACCTTGTAGGTTGTGGAAGTCTAGGAGTAGAAACACTTCCATATTTATAGACGTGAGTGGTAGGATTCCTCGTCGCCATAATTTTACATTAAATTTTTCTTGCCAACTTGAATGCCTTCTCCAATGAATCAGGTTCCCAAATGCAAACCTTTTGTTGGATGTTATCCTTTAAAGTCCCTATGAAGACATCAATCCTCTGTTCCTTTGGAATATCAACTACCCTTATATTCAATTTTTGGAAGTCCTCAATGTGCTCCACCACTAAACCCTTTTGTTTTAGATTTATCAATAGGCTAAAGAAGGTGTTGGTCTTTGTATCTTGATAATGTGTTGTCATTTCCTTCATAAAAATTGACCAAGTGATAAGTTTTTTATGGGAGAAAAGCCATTGATACCCTACAAATGTATTTTTCTTTAAATATAAAGTTTCAAGGCATACTTTTTGTGTGATTTTCACATTATTGAGATCAAAATATTGCTCCATCTATAGTATCCATGTTACGAGATCCTTGCCATCAAAATTCCTCATATCGATATTTGGAATATGGTGGGCCTTCAATCCAACATTAGAGTTTATGAAATAATGATTAACATTTATTTTGTTCTCATCATGAGTTTCCTCTACTATATTTTCACCATTAGGAATCATTTCTTGTATCAACTTTGTTAAACCTTCCTTCAAACCTTCCATGTCTGCTGTTATATCATTCTTCATGTCTTTCATTTTTTATTCCATGTCTTCCATGCCATTCTTCAAACCATACATCTTAGCTTCCAAGCCTTTCTTCAAACCATCCATATTATCTTCCACGCCCTTCTTCAAAACTAACATTTCATTTTTTGTTTCTCTTTGTGAGAGCAAAATTTGGTGCACTTTCTCTTGTAATTTTGATATATCATGTTGCACTTCTTCCTCTTCATGAGTCATAGTAGAGTATTATGAGGGCTTAATGGGTGTTGAATTATTTTTAGGGGGAATTTTAGAACCCAATACTAATATCTATGCTTCAATATGCCCTTGGAATCACTTCAAATTGATTTTTTAAACAAGACTTATGCAATTTAAAAAAAAAATACACACCTTTTACTTTCTTTTGAGGAGCTTGATATTGAAACTGAATGATCTCAGTGATTTCGGATCTTCAATATTTGAAATTTGATCCTTTAGTAGCCCTTTAAATCTTCTTTCGAATGCCACAGTTCTGACCTGATTTGGATTCTTCAAGGCAAAGTTATGCCCAATCTCCCACAATGACGTAATTATGGACTGGTTCAGTGGAGCGAACTTGTACAAAATTCCACATGTCACTGTTTCCTCCTTTGGCTTTGAAATTGATACATAGGAAACTAAAATTCGTCTACTTTTGGCCAATTTTTACAAGATTCCAATCCGATGCTCAGAGAGAGAGTTATGATGATTTTCCCAATTTCAACTCTTTCAGATGAAATTCGGGAGCCTGCAAAAACCCTAACTTCCAGAGATCATATCTTCGAAAATCTTGTGAACCAAGATCTGAATTTTTACACGAAGTTCCTCAAGATTTTTTTGAAGTGTTTTATTTTTATTTTGTGAACCCTCGTAGAAAAAAAATTATAGCGGAAATTCCATGATGACCTGTTTGAAGCATCAAAACTCTAGAATCCAAAACTCTCATACAAAATGTTATGAAACCAGCTCCAAAAATAGAAGAAAAGAGAGATCAACGCCTTAGAAATAAGCCACTTCGAGTGAACAACCTCATTTACATTACATAAATTAAAAATTCTTGGATGATACAAATGACAAAACCTCCTTTCTATATATAGGAGTCCATGGGGTCACAATATAATCATAGCCGACCTAACAATAATAATGTAAGGGCACAATAATAACAATATGGGGGTTACAGTGGTACAAAAATAACAATAAGGGGTCCTACAATAGTAATATAGGGACCTAACAACATCTATTTTTAACATACATGGTAGTGTTAGAAGCTTCTCCCCATAAGAACTTTGGTAGGCCTTGGTCATGAAGCATGGAACGAGTAGCTTCAATAATGGTTTGATTCTTCCTTTTGGCGACTCCATTTTTTTTAGGAGTATAAGCAGTAGTGGTCTCCCTCTTAATGTTAGCTTTTGTACAATAGTGATTGAACTCATTTGACTCATATTTGGTTCCATTAGTGGTCCTCAATACTTTGATCTTCTTCCCTATTTGATTTTCAACCAAGGCTTTGGAAGAGCAGAACCACTTGAACACTTCATCCTTCTTCTTCAAGAAATAGATCCAAGTTTTGAGAGAGAAGTCATCCACAAAAATAGCATAGTAAAAATATCCTCCCAAAGATGTTATGTGCAACATACCAGATAAATTAGAATAGATCATTTGAAGAATGTAAGTAATATTGCTATCACTTGAGGGGAATGGTCCCCTTGTATGTTTCCCTATGGCACAACCCTGAAAAACACCTTCATGATATACTTTAAATTCAGACCTACATGTGACCATCTTACTAGCATTGAGAAGAGCTTTATAATGAAGGTGAGAAAACATCTGGTGGCATAATTTGGATTAGAAGTGTTGCATGTCATGGCTCCCAAAGGACTTCCTCCAACCTGATAAAGGGTATCAACCCTGAATCCATTAGTGACTGCTTCTTTGAAATTCCTTTTCCAAACACGTACCTTTCCATTAATGAATCCCACCTTGAATCCTTTGTCTTCCATCGCTGGAATAGATACCAAATTATTCTTCAAGTTGGGTACATATAATACATCTTTTATATAAAGGATTTGACCTTGATTTAAATGAAGAGTAACAATCTGTTGTATCTTAAGAGACAATCCCTCGGTTGTGAAAGGAATTAGTGCTTAAGACATTTTAAAAGTGTGTCACATAAATGATTTTATCACGAGTTCTTTGTTTTATCCCTCTGGAAACTAGCTTTCTAAAACCCTTAATGATCTGGAATAATAAAAGATTTGATAATGCCATTCACTGCTGATATCTAAATGAAAAGAAGAAATGCAAGGGAAACTCAAAGTAATATGCTGAAAACACATAATCTACCACTTTTAAGTTTCAGAGGAAATTCATGGAGAGAGATGAAACTCGAAATAATATGTTGTAAACACAAAATCTATTACTTTATATTTTCATAGGGAGTTTATGAAGAGAGGGGAAACTCAAAATAATATGTTGTAAACGAAGAACCTATTACTTTTATGTTTCAGAGAGAATTTGTGGCAAAAATTAAGGCTATTTAACTCTTACTCATAGATGTAATTAAGAGACTGGCTGCTACATTACTTCACTTCATTCAAAGAATAAGGGACACAAAATGGCACAAGAAACATGAATCACCCTCAATAGTTGTAGGAAACTTACTTCTTCATTCATTTACCCATCAGAAAAAGAAGTAAAAAATGTAATCCCCAAGAGGTCTAGAAAATGAAACCCTCTTTCTTTTCTTATCTCTTGCTTAAATACATCAAAAACAATTTGTAACTGCTCAAGCTTCTTGAAACTTCTAAACTTCCTAAAATATTAAACTACTTATTACATTGCAATTGAGGACACCATTTTAGCTTCAATCTTAAGAAAGAAATAAAAAAATACACTTGGAATATAATACTTTTGTAGAGTCTGATTTGTTGCTGACGTGTCTCCTTCTGTTTCAGCTATGATGTCCTAATAGTCTATATAAACGCATCTCCACCTGACTCTGCCCATGCTTTTGCATTTTGAACGCTATCATCATGTCACCTGTTACCCGATTCTGCCTCTTTTGCACATGTCTGCTGTGTTTAGTCTTCTCTTCTTCTTTGCTCTGCGTCGGGCCACTTACCCGAGTCTCTCTGCACATGTTCAGACTTTCTTCCATTATCAAGGCGTTTCATCGGCTTTACGTTATAATCCTCCTTTCTTCCTCCGATGCGATTTAACACAATAAATGCCTTAACTCCGGATTTGAAAACCTTTGGATTTCACTTTTGAAACCACATCACATTCGCCCAACATCTCACTTTGCATGTCGTTGTTTTTGTAATATTCC
Source organism: Pinus albicaulis (assembly GCA_034641835.2). NCBI lineage: Eukaryota > Viridiplantae > Streptophyta > Pinopsida > Pinales > Pinaceae > Pinus > Pinus albicaulis. Next base: position 233,938,663 of record CM076580.1, read on the forward strand.
AAATTACCTTTAAGCTAGTTGGAATATGAAAATTTTGTTTTTTCTTCTTAGTTAGAAGAATAAGAGGGTAGGGAGACCCATAAATATCCTTAGTAGGAATAAAATCACTCCTGATGTGAATGGGAGTCATATTAGTATCTCTATTAAGCACCCTTAGGTGTGAAAATGGGATGGAGCATGTAGACTGGGTCAACTTTGACCAAATCAGCAACACTGGTATGGAAGGAGCAGCATTCATTGAGGGAAAACACAGTTTTGGGGTGAGATTCCATGCATGGAAGTAGTGAATTTAATGAGTGGGGCCCAAGGTGAGGAAGCTCACCAAGCATATCATGAAGGAGATGGCAGCCATATAAGGCATGGTTGATTATTATTATTTTTTTATGTTTTGTATGACTTGTTGCTCTCTTCAGATGTTTAGCAGAGACTCCAGTGCTGTTTAGCACCAGTGTGTTATCGAGCACGAATACCACCTTCGTCCTCATGGTACTTTGAGTGCCCACTTAGGAGAATTATTTGGACTACGTTTCGACATTCCAGCATTAGGCCAAGCTCCATCTTTCTTCTACAATGTAGTTTTTGTTGGGGGTTGTGCTGTGTTGCAGGGTGCAGTAGTGGAGGTTTGATTTGGGTGATTTTTGAGCTATTTTTTAGTGGAGGAAGGTTTTCTTCCATTGGGTGGGCTAGTAAAGAAGACCCTTGAGAATTATTTCTATAATTGGCACTAGGCCAAGTTTTTTTTATCCCCTACAGTGCAGTTTTAGTCTTGATCTGCGTTATTTTAGGGAGGAGTAACTTCGGGGGTGATTGCAATGCATGATTTGGGGAGTGATTTCTTTAGTGGAGGGGACAAAATTTCATCTGGAGGATCTATTGGAGAAGAGATACATACTTCTACATCAGCTTTAGCCATATCTTACCATTTATCTTGTTGCAACAAACCTTCAGCCGTAGGGCTGCAGCTCACATTTATATATTTTGTGTATTTTCTGGAAACCCTCTTGGGTTGTCTTGGAAAGGTGATATAGTGCCTAGATATTTATGTATAGTATCTTGTGAGGCATATATTATTATTTTTACATCATTGTATTATATCCTGATATATATATGCTCGTTATGACTGTGTTGTAGCAACTCTCCAGCATTTTGTGTAGCAGCCACATCTCACTTTAAGAGTGTTTGATTATTGGAGGCTTGTTTGTCTATATCATATGATTTGTGCCTCATTATTTTGTACTTATTTGCTGCTAATATGAGTAATAAAATGGCTCCATATTCGTCTCCTATGTTGATCTAATGATTTTCACTGCAATTTCCATTTTTGTGTTCAATATTGCTGCTTTTCCTGTTTAGGAATATTACAGTGGTATCAAAGCATAATATTGGCTTAGCCTGTGCATCTAAGCCAATATGTCATCAAAATAAGGAGATCCTCTCATAGATAGAGAGAAGAGGTATCTAAAAATAAGAAACCAGAGATATGATTATACAGATGATAGAGAACACAAAGGCAAAACTCCCTTATCAGGAGGAGAAGAGGAGAAGGAGTATCCCGGGCTTCTTCTTCAAACCATGCAAGACATTGAAAGAGATATCAAGGAGATGAGGATGGATAGAAAAAAATAATCCCCTAAAGGGTTTCTACATGGAGAAGGCTCCGAAATTTCTCATCACTGGAGTGATCAACCAGTGAAGCAACAGGTTTCCCAATGCTCTACAATGCCTACATTTTTACTAGTGGGAAATGGAGGGTTTCAAGAACAAGAAACTCTTGAAGAATACTTTCTTGAGTATGAGTCTCAATCTTAGAGATTCAAGGAACATTTGAGCTTTCAAGATTTTTGTCAGATCAAGGACAATAAGAGACCTCAACATCACAATAGAGATGGAGGATTCATACAGAATCATGATCTTCATCGGACTATGGGAATATTTTTCTTACCCACTTTTTATGGGTCATCAAAATGCACTACCAAATCATGGGTAGAGAAGCTAGACATCTACTTCCAGTTGAACCAAGTACCAGAGATGGAGGCCATCGCAGCACTGCACCTTGAGGGTGAAGCACATGATTGGTGGTTTAATGGTCTTTCTACATTGGGTCATGCCATTGTGACTGCATATTCAAAGTTCACAAGGAGGTTGGTGGATAGGTTTGATAGAAGAGACCCGGAGGAACCTTTCATTGGGCTAGCTAAGCTCAAACAATCAGGTAATCCAGAAACTTGTATTTCTAAATTTATAAAACTTTCTTTTATGGTTGCTTATTTATCTGCAACTAGGAGGGTCTATATGTTTATTGATGGGCTAGAAAAACCTCTACATGGGTTGGTTAAATATACCAAACCCACTACCCTTCAAGATTCCATTGAAAGGGCTAGATATCTACAAGATTCCTTGCCAAGAGCAAAGGCAACATTTCAACAAAAGCCCACTTTTCCATCAAAGGGAAAATATGAGAAGGTTCATCCTTCAAAGGAGAGATAAAAAAAAGTACCTCTTAGTGATGATGTCCGAAGACACTTGAGGAGAAGGAAGATTTGCTTCACATGCCAAGAATCATGGGCACCCAGACATAGATGTGTAGCAGGGAAGGCACACTATATAGAGATATTTTTTTATTATGAGGAGGAAGAAGAAGAGGAACCAGAAGGAGGTGATAGTGCTGGGATAGCAGGAAAGGATCCACCACCACCAGGAGGTGGGAATGGAGAATTTTCTCCAATAGGAGGGGACCTTGCATCATTGAGAGGAGTACCCAAGTACTTGACCTTGAGACTTTGAGGTTCCATTCATGACCATAGGGCTTCAGTTTTGATTGACAGTGGGGCTACCCACAACTTTATTGATGCCCAAGTAGTGCAGAGGAGGGAAATACCCACTGATGATTTTGAGGTATTTTCAGTTTTGGTCCCGGGAGCTAGAACTATGCAATGCATGCATTATTTTCCATCTTTGTATGTCACCATGGGGACATATACATTGACTAGTCACTTCTTTGTGGTTGAAATACCTGACACCAATGTGATATTGGGTGTTCAGTGGTTGATTACTTTGGGGAAGATCACCACATATTGGGAGAATTTGCAGATGGAGTGGATAGATAAAGGGAGTGGTAAACATTAGGTTATTAGGGGCATGCAAATATATCCCTTGCAGATTTCTTCTACATAGAAAACAAATCTAGATTTGCAAAATGGAATCAAGGACCCAACAGTCCTATCAATTATGCAGATGACTTTGGCCCATGAGACAATAATGTTTAGTGGCATTCCACTTGGGAGGCCACCTAATCAGGAGTTGGTGAGAAATGTATCACAACATGTTGCACCACTCATAGATCCAGGAGGAGTGGGAACATTGGGAGGATATGACATAGTGCAGAGAGTCTTGGGTAGGTTCAAGGAGGAGGGAGAAATTCTCCCAATATCATCATTACCCACTCTCACCCCACATATTATGCTGAGAGAGGATGCTTTAGAGATGGAGGATGGCACCATCATGGTGAAAGGAGACCACTCCTTGGCTTTGGAGGCTCAGGAGATACTCCCACTTGGGGAAGAACCTTCCACACATAGTAGAGGATGGTGGCCACTCATGCATACATTGGCCAAACTCAGGAATTTTTGGATGGGTGATAGCTTCCCATGGAAGACTAACCTACAAAAGCTTCAAAATTTACTTGAGCATGAGCAGCTACAGGAGGAGCAATAGAGGAAGGATAATAGCATCCTGGTATGTGACTTTGGCATGGGAGATATCAAAGAATGGGGTAGCCACATGACAGATGATTTATATGGTAGATCATCAGTGGTGTCACTATGGAGTATAGATCCTTATTGGAGATTTTAGCTTTTGGTGGAATAATCCAAGGATATCTTTGCATGCAGGATACTAGATGGCCAATATTCAGATGGGAGTTATATAGTAAGAGATGGGGTCATGTACTATCAGAGTAGAATCTTCTTGACTAGAGCTTCTAAGATCAAGCAGAAGCTAGTACTTTCAACATAGGAGGATTTTCTCTCCATTCATACTAATTTCATGAGGGCATATCACACTATGATGGAGGGATTCATTTGGAAGGGCTACAAAGAGGAGTTACATCAGCATATTAGGAGATGCATGGATTATTTGGAGATGGAGGAGAGACATAAATCTTTGATAGAGTTATCACAGCCACTTCTTTCCACATTGGGGAAGAGAGGACACCCATTTATGAGCCACTTCATTAGTTTTATCAAGGTATATGGTAAGGATTAGGTTTTTGAGCATAATGATTTTCCATATGAGTATTTTCATTCCTTTACCATACATGTGCAGGCCATTGCTCCAAGTAGGGGCACTCTTTCTTGCAGACTTCATGGCTCATGGGCCATAAGTAGTGTTGAGCATGGCCACTCCCTAAGAGATTTTAGGGAGATGATATATCATTCAGGGTGTACTCCATTGGCAATAAACATAATTCACCTTCTCCAAGCATGCGAGAAGACTATGATAGAAAACAATTGGTGGGGAAACCACTTACACTATCATGTTCTGAGGTAGTCAGGAGACATATTGTGCTAGTTCCACATGTGGGACTATGATCCTCCTCTAGTATTACATATGGCAGCTTATGTATCCTTGATTATGATCCCATACATTGATGGTGTTCTTATCATTATTGTGGGCATGATTGGAGGGATGATGCAAGGATTGAATGTTCCCATTAGGAGTGAGATTCTCCATATTTCTTATGCTTCATGCTTCAAGGAGAACATTGGGAAAACCATGATTGCTACATTAGACCTTTTGTTTCCTTATGAGCTGAGCCATTGGTATCCCGTGAGTACTTGGGAGGAGCATTTCATGGATGCATTGATTGGGGGACACTTGGTTCATGGGGAGAGCTTATCACATGGAGGTGTCACAAGGGAAGGAGGAGAAGAGTTGCAACACTCACCTTTATAGTTGCTTTAGGACAAGCAAAATTTTGGAGGGGAGGACTATAATATTCCCAATTAGCTTTAAGCTAGTTGGAATATTAAATTTTGTTTTTGCTTCTTAGTTAGAAGGATAAGAGGGTAGGGAGACCCATAAATCTCCTTAGTATGAATAAAATCACAACTAATGTGAATGGGGGTCATCTTAGTAGCTGGATTAAGCACCCTTAGGTGTGAAAATGGGATGGAGCATGTACACTGGGTCAGCTTTGACCAAATCAACAGTGATGGTATGGAAGGAGTGTCATTCATTGAGGGACAATGCAGTTTTGGAGGGAGATTCCATGCATGGAAGTAGTGGCTTTAATGAGTGGGGCCCAAGGTGAGGAAGCTCACCAAGCATATAAGGAAGAGGATGGAAGCCATAGAAGGCATGATTGACTATTATTTTGTTTATAGTCTCTATGACTTGTTTCTCTCTTCAGCTGTTTAGCGGAGACTCCAGTGCTTTTTAGCACAAGGGTGTTCCCGAGTGGGAATCCCACCTTCATCCTCGGGGGGCTTCGAGTGCCCACTTAGGAGAAGTATTTGGACTACATTTCCACATTCCAACATCAGGCCAAAATCCATCTTTCTTCTACAACGTAGTTTCTGCTAGGGGTTGTGCTGTGTTGCAGGGTGTAGCAGTGGAGGTTTGATTTAGGTGATTTCTAAGCTAGTTTTCAGTGGAGGAAGATTTCCTTCCATTGGTAGGCTAGTAAAGAAGCCCCTTGAGAATTATTTCTATATTTGGCACAAATAAAAGGTGTTTTTATCCCCTACAGAGCATTTTTAGTCTTGATCTGCGTTATTTTAGGGAGGAGTTGCAGGGGTGGTCGCAGTGCATGATTTGGGGAGTGATTTCTTTAGTGGAGGGGACATCCTTTCATCCGAAGGATCTATTAGAGAAGAGATACATACTTCTACGTCAGCTTCAGCCATATCTTCCCATTTATCTTGTTGCAGAAAACCTTTAGCCCTAGGGTTGCAACTCACATCTGTATCTTTTGTGTGTTTTCCAGAAACCCTCTTGGGTTGTCTTGGAAAGGTGATATAGTGCCTACATATTTATGTATAATATCTTGTGAGGCATATATCAGTATTTTTACATCACTGTATTATATCCTGCTGTAGCTATGCTCATTATGACTGCGTTGTAGAAGCTCTCCGACATTTTGTGTAGTAGCCAGATCTCACTTTGAGAGTGTTTTATTATTGGAGGCTTGTTTGCTTATATCTTATGATTTTTGCCTCAATATTTTTTACTTATTTGCTGCTAATATGAGCAATAAAATGGCTCCATATTGGTCTCCTATGTTTATGTAATGATTTTCACTGCTATTTCCATTTTTGTGTTCGATATTGATGCCTTTCCTATTTAGGAATATTACAGTTTTTAACTTTTCTTTAGTACTTAACCTTTAAAAATTGCAATGTGCAATATGCGATCGGGTTCCACCATCATCAAATGTCGCACTTAGATGAATTTAACACTTACCTCCACACTTATTCATTAAAAATTGTGATTTGCGATTTGCGATCGGGCCCCACCGCATCGCATATCACACTTCGGTGATTATAACTCATACCCTTTGCACCTAGCTTTTAAAACTTGCGATGTGCAGTATGCAGGCCAAGGTCATGTCATCTGCCACGTCACCTTGCCATGTCACCTTTCCACATCACTGCCACGTCATCTTGCCAAGTCACCTTGCCATGCCAATGCATATCGTACTTTGATGATTTTAACATTTCCCTCCTACGCCTATCCTTTGAAACATGCGATTTGTAATTTGCGATTTAAACTCTATCGTCCATCTCTTTGCTTCAATTCTACACTTTGATCCTGACTGCCTATTTCCACTTTGCACCTCCTCCAAATCCCTTAATTTATTTTTAGGAAAATATACCATTTTTATATTTTATTAGATTTAAAAGTAAAGGGTGTGGGATCCAGTTATCACCACGTAATGTCCTTTATTGAAACCTGAAACCACTTGCGGGGGAACTTAAGCAGTTTTTTTGAATTTGAAGAGAGAATTCCCACAGTCAATGTCAACCTTCGATTTGCGACTGAGCGGATTTAACGAGACTACTTGCGCAGGCACTCCTTGGTATAAATCTCGTGCAATTTTTGCTACTGGGTTTCCATTAGATTCGGGCGCAATGAATACGAGCCTTCATTGTACTCGAACTTGGAAGAATGATAATATTTTTTAATTTAACTTCAAGACATCTTAGCATTAAATGACATTCTATAGTGTTATTCTCTCCTGAGCTTGCGAATGAGCCTAACCCGACCTTGACCAGTGTGTAATGTTCTGAACGTGCCCATCGGTCCTGCACTTGAACTGTTCTGCATGCAAATAAGCCCGAATTGAACCCTCCTGCATGCTTAGTTCTTTGCTGCCCCTCTGGAATAGATTACACCTCCAATGTTGTTGCATCCTTGATTTTGGTTCTAGTTCACATGTGATGACGAATCCTCATTGAGCCTATGGTTATCCTTTTGAGCATATTACAGGTCTTCTTGAAATTTTAACAAATGTTCCTCAATAACCTTGAATTACTCAGAACCTCTCTTGACTTTTAGTTGAGTCGAATTAGGATAGAAAATCTGGCTCCAATTGGGAACAACATTTTGGTACCAAAGTGCTGAGAACTTGTAGATCAGTAACCTTTATTGGGCATGGAGTCAAGGAGCACTTATAGATCAGTAGCCTTTATTGGGCATGGAGTTAAGGAGCACTTGTAGATCGGTAGCCTTTATTGGGCATGGAGTTAAGGAGCACTTGTAGATCGGTAGCCTTTATTGGGCATGGAGTCAAGGAGTACTTGTAGATCAACAGGCTGTATTGGGAATGGATTCAATCCCAAATGGGAGATAATCCAGTATGAAAACCTCCAGAAACCTGCTACACTTTGGACTCCTTCCTTTATTCTTAAACTAAAAATACCGAAATGAAAATACTACAACTAAAAATGCTCAGATTATGAGCTTATTTATGCACAAATCCTATCTATATACATGGCTGAACTTAATTAGGTGAAGTTAGCCTTCCAATGGCACCAACCAATCATCTATGTGTTAGAATTAATGCCCCCATACTGTGGAAATTTGAAAGTCAGAACAGGGATGTACAATGAAAATTTTCTAGATACAGAGCTTTTTATATACCCTTGCATAAATTCTTGTTGCTGATAGAATAAAGTTGTCATATAGTTCGCCACTGGATCATAGAACTGATGAGACAAATTTTCGACTGCTTCATTTTCTTGAACATCTTGCTGATGTAGACTTCTTTGAACAAGGCAGCTTCCTTCACTGTTTGACTCCTGTATTAAGGTTGTATGTGAGGAGATTGATTGTTGTTTTCTGCTGATAACCATTTAGGCTAGAAAGATAAATCTAAGGTTTGTTCCTCATCATACTGATGTTCTTCATATAATTCTAATTCTTGACGAAAGTCTTCCCCCTCCTGCAAACACACCTGATAAGCTCCAATAGTTTCTCCTCTATTCAAAAAATCATTAAAATTATGAAAATTGTAATGATATTTGAAGCTTTTAGTGTGTAGTTCAGTTTTTGCAACGAATTTCTGACCAAATTCCTTAGAATGATTGAATTCTTTTGTTTCAGCAATACAAGAATCCCCTGACCCCTTTTGAAAATCCTTATTCATCTCTGAATTTTCATTCTCTTGTAAAACAATTCCAATGTTTTCTTGACAGACCCTCTTGTCTTCAACAAAACTTTCTCTTTCAACATGACAGGAGAAATTTCTACAAGCCCACACATTATCTTTGATTTCCTGTGCATAAAGAAACATCAACTCTAGAGTGCAAGGCTTTCTCTCCTTGAGATAAAAAGCCAAGACCACAGAAAGAGCCCTCAAATAGTAAACCATAGCTACAGCTTTAGGAGGTTGAATCTCTTTTGGCATGCTGAAATAAATTTTTTGAAACCTTCTATTAAACTTAGAGATTGATTCATTTCTCTGCCTCTAGATAGAATATAATTCCAAAAGGTGTTTTACACATGACTTACACTCACCCAAATATCTAAGAAATATATCCTGAAAACCTTTCCAGGAACTAATAGAACTTGCTTCCAAACACTGGAACCATTGCTGAGCACCCTGCTTTAATGAATGAAAAAAAATCCTTAAAGCCACGTCTTCATAAATAATTAAAATTTGTCCAGAAAGTACTCAAATTCCAAGATATGTTGTTTAGTTGAAATATCTTCCTCCTCTCCAGAAAAAATTTGCAAAAATTTGAATCCTTTTGAAGGATATTGATGGAGGATTGTGGGCAGCACCAAGGGTTTGAAAATCACCTTGGTTCCAAGTTGGAAAGAAGTGGATTTCTTATGAGGTAGAATGTTATCAACCAAAGATAATGAATCCTCACCTTTATACCCAGACTATGTAGATTACCTTCATGAATAGTAATGCAACAATCATCTCTCCTTTCATATTTAGGAGATAAAGTTGTGTCAAGATCAATAATACAATCGGAAGAAAAATATTCTTTCTCTAATAAAGAATGTACATTTTTGGCCTTATAATCTTTTGAGAAAATAGAGTAGGAAACAATATTCTTGATATGTAAGGGAATATATACCACCAAACTGATAGTGAAAAATAAAAATCCCTTTAAAAGATTCAAACTCTGTTATATGTATTTTCCATGGTGCTTTTTCATTTTCTTGCCCGCAAAATTCCTCATCTAATGAAATCTTCATTAGTGGAGTCGTCAGGTGAATAATACACAACCAATTTTGTATCTAAATCTTGCTCACCATCAAAAAATAAATCTCAATACCTAGGGAAAAATAACTTCATGCCTTTGTCCCCGACAATGACACCAAAAAATTTTGTATCTTAAGAGACAATCCCTCGGTTGTGAAAGGAATCAGTGCTTAAGACATTTTAAAAGTGTGTCACATAAATGATTTTACCATGAGGTCTTTATTATATCCCTCTGGAAACTAGTTTTCTAAAACCCTTAATGATATGGAATAATCAAATATTTCATAATTGCATTCACTATTGATATCTGAATGAAAAGAAGAACTGCAAGGGAAACTCAAAGTAATATGCTGAAAACACAGAATCTACCACTTTTAAGTTTTAGAGGAAATTCATGGAGAGAGATGAAACTCAAAATAATATGTTGTAAACACAGAATCTATTACTTTAAAGTTTCATCGGGAGTTTGTGAAGAGAGGGGAAACTCAAAATAATATGTTGTAAACACAGAACCTGTTACTATTAAGTTTCCGAGAGAATTTTTTAAGGGAGAAGAGATGAAGTGAAGGAGCACAAATTAAGGTTATTTAACTCTTTTCAACAGATGTAATTAAGAGACTGAATACTACATTACTTCACTTCATTCAAAGAAGAAGGGACACAAAATGGCACAAGAAACATGAATCACCATCAATAGTTGCAGGAAACTTACTGCTTCTTTCATTTACCCATCAAAAAGAGAAGTACAAAATGTAATCCCCAAGAGGTCCAGAACTCAAAACCCTCTTTCTTTCCTTCTATCTTGCTTAAATACATCAAAAACAATTTGTAACTGCTCAAGCTTCTTGAAACTTCTAATCTGCCTAAACTGTTAAACTACTTATTACATTTCAATTGAGGACACCATTGTAGCTTCGATCTTAACAAAGAAAAGAAAATACATTTGGAATATAATCCTTTTGATAAGTCTGATTTCTTGCTAATGTGTCTCCTTCCATTTTGGTTGTGATGTCCTAACAATCTGCATAAAAGCATCTCCACCCGACTCTGCCCATGCTTTTGCATTTCTAACGTTGTCATCATGTCACCTGCTACGCAACTTTGCCTCTTCTGCGCCTCCCTATTGTGTTTAGTATTCTCTTCTCCTTTGCTCTGTACTGTCGAGTCACTTTCCCAAGTCTCTCTGCCCACATTCAGAATTTCTTCCATTATCAAGACATTTCACCAGCTTTACGTTATAATCCTCCTTTCTTCCTCCGATGCGATTTAACACAAGAAATGCCTTACCTCCAGATTTGAAAACCTCTGAAGTTCACTTTTGAAACCACATCGCATTCGCTCAACATCGTACTTCGCATGTCATTGTTTTAAACTTTTCTTTAGCACTTAACATTTAAAAATTGTGATGTGTGATATGTGATCGGGTCCCACTATCATCGCACGTCGCACTTAGGTGAATTAAAACTTACCTCTGCACTTATTCATTAAAACTTGCAATTTGAGATTTTCAATCGGGCCCCACCGCATCGCATATTGTACTTCGATGATTATAACTCATACTCTTTGCACCTAACTTTTAAAACATGCGATGTGCGGTATGTGGGCCATGGCCATGTCATCTGCCACGTCACCTTACCACGTCACTTCCATGTCATCTTGCCACGTTACCTTGCCACACCATCGCATATCGCACTTCGATGATTTTAACATTTACCTCCCGCGCCTATCCTTTGAAACTTGAAATTTGTGATTTAATCTTGGTTGTCCATCTCTCCACTTCAATTCTGCACTTTGATCCTGATTGCCTATTTCCCCTTTGTGCCTCCTCCAAAACCCTTAAGTTCTTTTAAGGAAAATACACCATTTCTTTGTTTTCTTTGATTTAAAAGTAAAGGGCATGGGCTCCATCTATCACCACGTAATTTCCTTTATCGAAACTTGAAAGCACTTGTGGGGGCACTTAAGCAGTTTTTTGAAATTTGAAGAGAGTGTTCCCGCAGTTAATGTCAACCGTCGATTTGCGGGTGAGCAGATTTAAAGAGACTTCTTGCAAGGGCACTCCTTGGTATAAATATCATGCAATTTGTGCTCCTGGGTTGCCATTGGATCTGGACACAATGAATATGAGCCTTCACTGTACTCGAACTTAGAAGAATGATAATATTGTTTAATTTAACTTCAAGACATATTAGCATTAAATGAAATTCTGTAGTGCTAGTCTCTCTTGAGATTGCAAATGAGCTTGGCTCGACCCTGACCAGTGTGTAATGTTCTGAACGTGCCCATCGGTCCGACTCTTGAACTGTTCTGCACGCGAATAAGCCTGACTTGACCTCTCCTAAAATATTTTCTCTTTGTTGCCCTTCTGGCTTAGATTACACCTCCAATGATGCTGCTTCCTTGATTTTGGTTTTGGTGTAAATGTGATGACGAATCCTCGTTGAGCTTGTGGTTATCCTTTCGATCATATTACAGGTCTTCTTGAAATTTTAACAACTGTTCCTCAATAAACTTGAATTACTCAAAACCTCTATTGAATTTTAGCTTAGTCGAATTAGTCTACAACACAATCCATGTTCCTTTCACGGGATAGGTGGCATTGTCTCGAAGTATGATCTCCAAATTGGTTTCCCTTTCAATTAATGTGAGAGGGCCTATTTGTACCTAATGAAGTTCATTGATGCACTGCTATCAATCAATCAACGATCCAAGGTGTTCGGAGGAGAGGTAGTAGAGAGGGCAGATATAAGATAAAATTATTTTTTCTTGTTATCTACAACATTAGATTCATCATAACTAGAGTTTCTCAATCTTTTGGGAGGTCAGCCATTTCCATATTTTGTAGTGGGAGAATTTCTCTTTCCTTTGTTGTTGAACTTGTTATTACTTTGATTTCCATTTACCTTGAAATTGTTGTGATTGTGATCATCATCTCGAGGTGTATCCCTTTTATTAGGACACTCTCTAGCATAGTGGCCAAACCTATTACAATTGAAGATTATACCCTTTCTTCCTTTGAATCCTAATATTCCTTGACCTTGTTTCCTTGGACTAGAATTGTTCTTTATTTCAGCATGAGTAGAGAATGCAGTCAGATCATTCCTATTTAAAGGCATGTCTCTCTACATCATCCTTGTCTCTTCTTGAGTGCATCTAGTCAAAAATTCATCAAAACCTAGAATCCTGTCATTTTTTAGGATAGTGGTATTGAATACATCCCATGCTCGAGGAAGAATTCCAAGGGAAATAAGAGTGAGGTCCTGGTTGGAAATAACCTCTCCAATAGATAGAATATCATTTTTTTTATTTTAGTAATCCTCATGAAGTAGGATTGGATGGACTTCACTCTATCCATCATGATGTCCTTCAACTTATTCTTGAGAAAGAGAATTTTATTTGTGTTTATAGCCTTGATCAAATTCTTCTTATTATTCTTCAAAATTTCAATAGAGAGAGAGTACATTATACAAATTTACTTTCCCAAACACTGTCAAAACAGTCTGGTCAAACAACAGTCAACAAAATGCCCTAACCAGAAAGTCAACGTGGGTCAAACTAGCAATAAATCAACTCCAATGTAGCTCGGTCAAACATAGTCAACTTGGTCTCCAACGACAGTCAAAGCAGACCCAAAAACAATCTTGAAATCTTCAGTCAAACTAAGTCGACGTTACTGTAATTTTCTGCAGTAGAAACAAAAGTGAACGATGAAGTCAACTTCAGTCAAAATTCTCCAATTGCCTTGGGATCTATGCCAGTCAATGCAGCCTCAAGAAATCAAATTAATTGCTTGAAAACCATAGTCAAAATAGAGGTTTCAACCCTCGGTTAACACTGGTCAACGTTGTCCATATTTATGCAATTTTTCCTGCACTCTAACCTAGAAAACTTTAGCCTCCCGCCACACTTGTGAAGTAGAGAAGAGCTTCTCCTTTGCTATACGAACCAATGAGGAGAGTAGAGAGAAAAATTTGTTGAGTGATGATGTACAAAATGAGGAAACTATCTCTCTTATTTATATAATTCGTTGATGGAGGAGATACATCTATTGGGGCTTCATGAGCCTACATTATACTTGTCGTCGACCTTGACAATTTCCATATGGGTGAGAAATAAATTCAAAATCAAACTTCTACTCATCCAAACAAGATGATCTTTAGATAAATATTGCACCTCTTAGAAAGAGGAATCCAATAACAATATCATCTCCATCATATGAGTTGTCCAAGGTGGAGTTTGACCCTAGTTTCCAATTTTAACATAATAATACAACCATTTCAGGAGCAGAATTGCATGCAGATGTGAAGGTTCAACCTACTTCTAAAGACCTTCATCAAACCTTGGGAAGCATTTGTGAACAATAATAATATAACTGGTCTTAGATATGACAAGGATGTGTCCTTTCATATTCCAAAATATTCCAAGACCATCTAGTTGCACAATTCTGGATTCCTTCAGGATGATGCATCTTCACTTGCTCTTGTTTCATATCAACCACAAATTTTCAGATGCCAACATTGTGATCAATTTGGCCTTGTGAAATATAAGTGTTTTGATAGTCACTTTTGTGAGCACTATGGTAAGCACACTCATTATTCAGAAAAATGTTCTAGAAACAAAACTCCTGCAAGAACAAAAATTCACCTTGGATGGATCGCTTGTTGGCAATGGTCTTCAACAACTAAGAAGATATACTGGTCATACCACAAAATTTTTTCTCAAGTATTAACTAGTCTTGCAGTGAAGTTTTATTCATATTATCAGCTTATATATTACATGGGGGAAATTGATGGCTAGTTATCAGCTTTGAAGATTCATCACTCGAAGATTCATCACATAAGTTTGAGCTACAACCTAAACATGTTGTTTAAGCGTACAACTAGAGATAACCATACCAATATTTAGAGTTGTATCCAAAGATAGATTCATGCTCCATGAACATGATTTTTGGTTGGTGTCTTGCCTTAAACCACCACCTGTAGAATATTTTTTTTCCTACATTTTGTGGTCATATTCAAACCATTATTAGGAAGCACTTCCATTGGAAAACAAATTCAAATTTTAGCCAAATTTTGAACTGTTATAGGAGATTCTTTGAGCTTTAGTTCTAGAGTTGGTGGTCATTGTTAAACCACCACCGGTTGATGTACCCCTGGTTGATTTCCTATGTAAATAAATAAACATAGTGATGGGGATAACTTGGGATTAATTTATGGCTAGGGAAATTGGAAAAGGAAATGACAAAGGAAAAGAGGAATTAATTTTCATTTATTTATGAAAATAAATGAAAATAGGAGAAAAGGAAGGTGAAAGTTCACAAAATTGCACATGAGGAAAATTGAAGGAAAAATAGAGGGAAATGGAGAAAATAGAGGCCTCAATGGTAAAAAGACTTATGAGGATTAGTTCATAACTTTTATCAATTCATTTTTGGAGCTCTCTCTCTAATCTCTCTCTCTCTCTCATACTTTTTCACACTTAGAGCATTCTTGGAACATGTTTGGATCACTCTAGTTTTAATTGGATGTGGAAAATAAGGCAAAGGAAAAGTAAGAAGGTGCAAGGGGACAAAAGGATTAATAAATACAACCATATTTCTTTGTAGGTATTTAGTTGCATGCATGATTTACTTTCTAGTTTAGAAATGCATGGTATATGCATGCGGTTATTTGGTTATGATTTGTCATTGGCATGGAGGATTTTCTAGATTGAAAGTGGTTTTTCCTAGACTTTCCATTTCCTAGATAGCCATGGTGCTATGGGTTTTCCACTTAATTGTTTTCTGATTGGTGCTCATGTTCCTTATGGTCGTGGGTTATGTTACTAGTTCCTGGACCCTTGGATGGAAAAATGCTTTGGAAGCCATGTAACACCTTGGTTTGAGTTACTATTCTTGGAAGCCTTGGTTGGAAAAAAACTCTGGAGCCCTTGGTGATAAAAGTTACTAGTCCTGGAGCCTTGGTTGGATAAAAGCTTTGAATCCCTGGGGAAGTTGTGGGTTGAGTTACTAGTCCTATATCCAGGTTAGAAGAAACACTCTGAAACCCTGGATATCTTGGGTAGAGACCAATCTGGTGATGGTTAGTGATGTCTAACAATGAGGTGAAAGCATTGGTTGAGGGTTGAGGTCGTTTAGCCTCTAGAAGCCCTAGTTTGGTTTTTCTTGGTTTATTCTATGATATCGCACATTCATGCTTCGAATATGGAATGGTGATGATTGGATGAAAGAGATATTTGGTTCAGCCCAATCTATGTTTGGGTGGTACATGGAAGTCCCTAACTTAGTTGGATTTTCATATGTTAATATGATTTCTTTTCCTCGTGTATTTCCATGAGAAATTGTACTTGTTATTGTGTGGTTTTGATGGATGATTTTTGATGGTGTATATGTTGTCCATTTAATGGTTATAAGATGTATATTGGCTATGGATATTGATTTGTTTTGATATTTTTACGAATGATTAATGAATGCATGAGCTAATAGATGTTATTGTAGCTATTATTATAGGGCATTATGCTTTCTTGACGATTCTAAGATAAGTATTAGACCCCTATGTTTAAATATGCATTTATGACCTATAGATTACATGTTCGCCATGTGTTTGAAGAAATGGTTATCATTGTTAGGTCAAATAAGATAAATTTCTTGAATAATTTTTGTATTAATGGATTTTTCCTTGTGTCATTAATCCTTCTATAAAGTTTTATAAAGTTATGGGAAGAGATCAGGATACTAGCCCTAAAAAAGTGGCTCAAATTTTGGGGTCGCATGCTCAGAACTGGGAAATATATACTGCAGTCGTTGGGAGGTGGGGTTATCCATGATACTAGAGGGTCACAATCACTGGCTTGCCTTGTTTTGCAAGTTACTGGGAGTCCAAAATGTGTTTGTCATGCATGCATGTCAGTGCTTATATGTTTTTTATGCATGTATTGTTATGGTTATGATTGTCGTGCATGAGGTCATAGTGTGCATTTGGTGTTGTTATGCATGATGTCAACATATTGATATGATAATGTATATATACATATTGTATTTGGTTGGTCTGACATGGTATGTTTTCAGGAAGTAGAGGATCAAAGATGACTAGCAAAATGTTTGACTACAGTTCACATTATTCTGCCTACATATCATATGAGAAAGATGGTGATGAGTACTCCCCTGACACAACAAACACATTGAGAAGTTTGAAAGGATAGATCAAGAGGTGTAAGGCAGATAATGACAAAATAATTTATTCATAAGAAATAGTTGCTAGGGCACATGAGAAATAACCATAGGCTAATGCAATGATTCTTCAAAGTTTGTCACACTTGTAGAGACAATGAATGCTTAGGATCGGTCATGGACATGAGGATCGGTCTCAATAAAGATACAGGTATGTCAGGGATGATACAATCAGAGATGGTGGGTTCTTAGATACACCTGACAGGAGGGCTAATTGTTGGGTGCCATTTTTTACCGTATTTCCTACATCTGTTTCCCCCATTTTTACCTTGTGACCTCAACCCTTGGGACTATCTTTGCCTTTTTCCATTATTTTCTATCTAAAACAGTGTTGTTTTACCTTATTTCATTATCTTTCCATTTCATCGATTATTATGATGTATCATTTCTTTTTTTATGACTAACTGGGATAAATGTTGGAACAATTTCTCTCGTCTTTTGCTGTCCCTCTAGATGTTATTCTTAGCACAAAATATCTAGAGCATGAGACATACAGAAGCACTTGAAAGTGTGTTGTTACAGTGAGTTGTTACACTAAAATGTTGTTACATCACGGTGTTGTTATAGACCCGCTATTATAAACTGATGTTACAGTTGTATTGCTGATTGGATATCGTCAACTTCTATATGTCGACCTGTCCTTAATTGTTGTTATACTAAAACTGTCATTTTCCACGACATCTGTAGAAGTCATTACATATTGTATTTCAGGATGACAGTTGTTGGGCCTCTATTTTGCCTTGTTTTATATCATCTTTTACTCGAAATCACTCATGCTTTTGTTTAGCTTGAATAAGTCATTGTCATATTTTTGTGCATTCTCGGAAATAATAAGTATTTGCTATTCCTTTGCTTTAATGAGATTTAAACATTAAAGGCATATTTAATAATAGTTTGTGTGTTTGTAGGTTTACAAAGTTGGTTATATACCTATTCTGATAGAGGCGAAGTTCCTGCACCACACGTTCTTGCACTAGTACCGGAACACATTCCTGCACCAACATTGAAAATCGCCAAGTATGCTAAAAATCTACATAATTTCTAAATGGCCAAGTTTGACCTTGGTTCTTATGCAAGTGGAAGTGAATTATGGAAATCCGAGCAAATGGGTTTTTCACAAATATAACCAATTACCCATAACCAAAACTATTTCCTGAGATTAAAAGTATTCTAAAAGTTACGAACAGGTCTTTGAAGTAATTTTATAAAAAAGAGACTGTCTTTTCCAGAAAACACAGTCAACAAGTTTTAGACAACCAACTTCTGCCTCGGTTTTTGTGCAGATGAAGGCAAATAAAGAAATTCCGCGACGTGGGTTTCTATCCCAGTATAGAAAATTGACTAAGCAATAAACAATTCCCAAAATACGCAATCATTGAGGAGATACGAAGGGGGCTCTGAAGGAAGTTTGTTAAAATTACCAGATTTTCCAGAATTCTAGAAAAAATCCTAGAATTGGAAAATTCGTATTAAATCACTATTATTTTAATAGGGGAACGGTTGTGCTATTATATGCAATTAGAAATTGTTAGGATTCGATCCCCATATTCCTTGCAAAGGAACAACTTGTTTTAAATGATTATGAAAGATTATAAAAAGGGGAACGATGCACGTAGAAGGGGACGAACAGACGGTAGAGGAGTGATGTTACAACATTGTTGCTGTAGCTTTGTTTTGCTGGTATCACCTAAATCTGGGCTGGATTTTAATCACGTATGTGTTTGTTTTGAGGATTTAATAAGAAGAGCTTCGCTTTATGCTTCATAAATTTTATCATTTTTTTAATGTTTAAATAGTTGATGTGTTGATTCAATACTGAGTAGCGTTTCTGTTTGAAAGGGAAACATGCTGGTTGTCTAGGGCCCAGCCAACCCAGCACATTCTCCCTCCTTTCTATTCTTGTAATTTATGTTTTTAAATTTCCAAGTGTGATTTAATTTATAGCATTTGAATTTATGTTTGAGTGAAAGCAGATCTGCTACGTGAAGTAGTTAAATTTACTTTTTGCACAGTTGATTTATTTTCCTTGCCTGGTTCGAGCAGGAAGAAGTTTCTTGCACCAGTGCACGTTGGTGTGCTATTCACTTTCTGCACGTTTGGTTTTTTTTCTCTGCCTGGTTCGAGAAGGAGAAGTCACCTGCACTAGTGCACGTTGGTGTGCTATTCACTTCAACAAGCCTTTCTAATTTACTTTCAACAATTTTCTTAATTTCATTAAACACTTTATAACAGATTGTTTCTTTATTTCTGTAGACATTTATCTTTTTGATATGAAATTTGGTTTTATAAAACTTGCAGTAATTAAGTATTGATGTCAGGAATTAAAATTTAATTTAGTACAGACATTACTTTACACCTTCTGCATAAATCGCCGTTCCTGCACTAGTGCAAGAAGACTGCGCTAGTGCAAGATCGATTCTTATGGAAAGGATATCTTTACATGAGCAGGTTCGAAGAGGCCCATTTTTTGAAGACTGACAAGGTGTCTTTGCTAAAGAAAACACATTCTCGGTAGATGATCAATATCTAGCTAGAGTGATTGCCTTCTTTTTATTTCTGAATCTCTTTTGCAAGTACATTTATTCTTGTTCCAGCCTTAGATTACTTTGATGATTCAGTTATCTTCTCTGCAAGATTTTCTTTAAAGTAGGAATTTCTATCAGGAAAATTCATACCATCTTTGGCATTTCCTGTGCTTCGTCTCTAAGTTTACGAATTCCCCAGGTTGACAATTAAATGTTGAGTAGTTTTCTTAAGTGTAATTCCTGCACCCAACAATAGCTTTTAGGCAATTTTGATTGTAATCCATATTCTTCCAGTCAGAATTTTTATTAAGGAATTGGTTGTAACTATATGTATCCTATTTTGATAAGCATGAGAATCGTAAGATTCTCATTGTCTAGTCAATTTAGTGTCTTAAATTGCTAACATAAATTATCAACCAGGGCTAGTAAACTGATGATGTGTGATGCATTATATGTGCCTAAGTATCCCTTTTTCTTACTTCGTTGTTTTTAGTGTTTTATTGATGTTTTGGGGTTTTTATGTTTGATTCTTAGTATGCTACTCTATGCTAAAAAGATGAAGTTAAATTTATGTCAAAAAGGAGAAAAAGAAATGTTAATGAATAAATGAAAATAGATTTTATTTGCAAATTCTGTTCCTAACTAGAAAATGATGACAACAGAGAGTCCTAATCCGTGGATATTAAAGCTTCTAAATGAACATTCATGAAATGAAAAGTAACTCAAAACACTACAACTTAATCTGATTCATTTAGTTAGAGATTTGTTGGAAGAGCTTGTGAAAAATATTAATTCTAATGCAATGAGGATCTCCTAAAACATAAAAGGAAATGCTGAAACAACTTATAACATTACAACTAAATCTCATTCAGGAGTTAGAGGTTTATTGGAAGAGCTTTTGAAAGAGATTAATCATAATGTGATAATGATCTTCTATGAAGCAAAACAATCAATAACTCCCAATATTACAACTTAGTCTCATTCATGAATTACCGGTTTATTGGAAAATCTTTTTGAAAGAGACTAATTGCAATATAATGAGGATCTTCTTTTTAACTAAATAACAGAAAATGAAATGCTAATAACTCAGAATATCACAATTGAATCTCATTCATTTAATAGAGATGTATTGGAAGAGCTTGAGAAAGAGACTAACTGCAATATCATGAGGATCCTTTATCTAAGAAAATGACATGAAACATCATGCTAAAAGCTATGATTTCAGAAAGCAATCTATGTAAAGAAATATGAAAAAACAGAATTGAAAATGACTTATCTAGAAAACATGTAAAACCTCCTTGAATAGCAGGGGCCCTCTGCTATCAATTTGGTGAAATTCTTCAGCTCCTTAAAGTTGTAATCAAAACAACATCAAAGGAATTATTTATTGAAATACTCACAAATCTACATCCCATTCCATCTTAAGCTTTGTTACAAAACACTCTCTATTCCTTTCTCTCCTTCTCCTATTTTTCACTACCCATGATAGGAGAAAGCTTTTCCTATTTATACAAAATATGAGAAGTTATCTCATTAATGGGAGTCCATGAATTTCTCCCTCTATCTCTAGAGTTACAATCAAAATAGGAAATGATAAGACACATGTCTTTTTAGAGTTTTAACACAAATAAGAAATGAGACACATATCTTCGTAGAGTTTCAATACAAAAAGGAAATGAGACACATGTCCTCATGATCCCATGATCTTCTCCATTCAAATTCGAATTTGGTTTTGGGAGGCCACATAAAGGTCTTTTAGAAGCTTCCTTTTGACCTACACATGTCACAAAACTCATAACACATATATAGATATATGAAACTATGTTAATTTTCTAGTTTCTAATCATAAATTCACTTTAAATACAGAAAATAAATAACTTTGGGAAACAATGATCCTAACCCATATATTTATGAAAATGTGGGTTTTAGGTCAGATGGTTATGAAATGAGAGCTGAATGGTAATGACATAATGGAAATATGTATGAATATGGAAAACACTTTTGAGACTCAACATACCCCCCAACTGAATTTGTTGCATGTCCTCATGAAACTATTGCAATGATTCATTTGTTCATGAGTTGATATTTTATGAGTTTTGAATCATATTGATTCGTTCCAAACTTTGCTTTATAATATTTTCTTTTGGCAAAGTATAATACATTTGATTGCAACATTTTTTTTTTTTTTGAGCAGTGGTTCTTGTGTAACAATGCTTTATTTTTTTTGTTGCATCAAAGTTCATGAAAACATTTAGAATCAATTACTTCATCAATGAATTGATCATTTGCAAGGCATATAATCTTTTGGATCATGTTGCAACAATAGTTGGTTGGAAAGTATATGCGGGTGGAAATGAAATGAAAATGTGTGATAGTGTATGACATGTGGATATGAAATGATGTCCCTTCCTCCCAACTAAAGATATGACAATATGAAAAAGGGAGTGAGGAATTTTTCAAAAATTACAATTTTAGCATTCTAATGAATTACATGACTAAAAATTAGAAAACTACATACCTTCACTTAACTTAAATGTGGATGAATTGTGTATACTGAAGAGTGTGGCTGTTGATGTTGTTGGATCATGAACTATGTAAACAAATGAATTTTATCTGCTTATTTGTTCTCTTTGTGCTGATGGCAAGATTGGGATATTTATTGTTGCTGATACAAATTGATTCCTATTGCAAACTGCTGAAATGATGTAGTCTTCAATCGTTACAAAATCCGATGGTACAATTCTAGTCATGCGAATAAATGTGTTGATGTTGAGCATGAAGAGAAGTCATTGGATTACCGACTATTGATGAATGTTGTTAACCAATGCGAGAAAAACTCACCATTAATGTCAATGAGTGTCAAAGTACTTAAGTACATCTTGCAAAGTGCGAATAAATGGGCTGATGTCGAGCAACTTGCAAGATCTGACGATCAAGGAACATTGATGTATTCCCATGATTGTCAGTGAGAGAACTTGTCATTAATGCATACAAGCCTCAAGGTACTATTAAGGACTCTAGTCTTGGACCTAGATAATGTGTTGATGTCGATAGGCCAAGACTTGTTAGAAGGGAGACCTTAAGGAAACCTCCATCAACTAACGCGAGCATGAAAGAATAATTTTTGAAGGACTATGGATGAAAATTTTTGCAGTGTGTCAAGGTTTATTTAATAGAATGAAAATGGAAATGAAATGAATCAGCTTTGTAGAGGAGCTGAATGGTTTTATTGTTAAGTTTGTGAAAGCATGGAAGGAAAATATAATGACTAGGGAAAATAAAACGAGCAGTGATGGAAATTGAGATGATGATTTTATTGAATGACTAAGTAGAATTGCAATGACGAATGTAAAGGGAAATGAAGTGAATGTTTTATTGACTTAGGAAGTATGGATGCAATGGAGATAATTACATCTAAAAGGCTTTCAAGTGTTGGATATGATTTGCATTAGCATGTGCTCATGCATTGATATATATTTCTTTGTTGCTGATCATATTCTTGTAAAAGAAATGTAGTCTCTGAGAGAGACACTATTCGCTTGTAGTCATTTGTCCTTCCTCCTAGAACCTGCAAAATAAAACTAGTACTTCTTCTGCAATGGAATGTAAGATTATCAAAAGAGAGAGGTGATCAATCTCTCTGGTTATGATATTTACACAAAAAAACTGAGAATTGATACTAATAAAACAAGTTCACGAAGGAAAAACAAAAGAATTTATACCTATTTCGAAATTAGTGCCTCAGGTTACCTATTGTGTCTTTTCAGCAATTTCTTTAGTCTTTACTATTTCAAACTCTAATGATAGTTTTCTCATTATGTAGATCTCGTCGAAATCTTTCCAATGACGCTTGAATCATTAAAATTCGATGTTGGATGAGAAAGTTAGGCTAGTTTAAAGTTTGGGTGAAACAATGAAGTTTTTCAGCTGTAGAATTGATGTTTAGCTGCAGAATGTGCACCGTTCCATAGCTAAAATCCTGAAAAGAAAATTGACTAGCCATGCCTATACAAATAATCATTCTTGACATTTATATTAATCAGTACCTCCTCAGAGAAAATGAACAATACACTACTTATTTTATTGATGCAATTTTTCTTTTTTTTTAAATATTATATATGTTACATTTAAAAAAATATATACATATATAATTTTATTAAACAAAACAATTTATTAAATAAGGAAATAAAAAATAAAAAATAAAAAATAAAAACATTGAAGGCCATTCTTCTAGCCACTTATTTCCACATTGTTCATCCTCATGTGGCAATCATTGCGAGCAACTCTCCATTGGAACATAGCAAGCTGTATTAAGATCACCTTCTCTTCATACAAAGGAAGCTCATTTTTACTTCATTGCAATTCGAGAAGAATTAATCACAATTTCAAGGTAAACAAAATCCAACATTCAGAAAGTAAAAGAAGTCGAATTGGACTCTTCGATTTATCAAAATCATGTGAAATGTGGATTGAATGCCACAATAGACTTTGATTTAAATTAAAATTTTTCTTTCTTAGGAAAATCAGATCGTGACTGAAATCCGTTGATTGATTACCTGGAATTAATGAAAACCGTTTTTTTCTCACACAGACAGCAAAACAGGGCTCTGAAGAACCGGAAAATTCTCTCTAACGGTTACAAAATCTATAAAAATATTTCTGGGTTACCAAATTACCCTCGTTCCCGGAAAAACCCATGTCGTGAATTTTTCAAATTCAATTTGATTTGCTCATAATTTCCATTTTGAAATCACGTGTCAATAGTAGTTGCGTTTTTTTGGTAATGAAAACGATTTCTGTTTATTTCAAGATCCTAGTTAAATCGAGAAACATATGCAAATGGTTTAATAGGCAAACTCAAATGCAAAGTAGTAGCATGGCAGCATTTGAATACTACTTGGATTAAAATCACTAGCTCTGCTATCTCCAGGAAGCTCTTCATCATCTGTGGTATCCTTCTCACAAAATCTTCCTCAACGTAATTCACTGAATTGCGTGAATCCTCATTCTCATCCTTAGCGTTGCAACTCACCGTTACCTGAAGACAATCCCAACATATTTTTATCATATTTGCAAGATTACAGGCAACACTGTGGAATCTTTGATCGCAAATTTTGTTTAACAATTGCAGAGGTTGGATCAAAATAATTTAGCAAATCAAGTTTGTTTTTCTATTGTCACCGATGCATTGGATATCAATTCGAAATCAGTCTCTTGAAAAAGGACAAAATTCCCAGCAACCACACCAAATAGTTAGATCCGCTTATCTACATACAAACAGATCTACTTTTCCATTAATTCTACAGGGAAACAGGGCACTCTGTTGGTTTTACTGTTAAATTTTGTAATGAGCAAGGTGAGAGCCGAGGCTTCACTTTTTGAAACTAAGAAGTTGCTCTAAAAAACAATACGAACATTGCAAAGTTTTGAATCTGCTAGTAACGCTGTTGGGAACGTCTTGCAAAAGAACCTACGGTCAAATGGTGATGCAAAACCTTTGCAATCAAATTATTACATGGACAATTCTCTAGCAATTCCTTTGGAAAACGTGGATCTTTTCGTTGAATTGCTAGATTTGTAGATTCTGTTAGCTAAAATGTTGGGTTTGTTCATCCAATTTTAGTGATGTGTGTCTCCTCCGTGCAGATACAATCTTCTTATAGAAACAAAAAAATGGATTCTTTTCTTCTCATAAATTTTGCAGATTTTGAAGAGCTGCTTCAATGCTACATGGAGAGGTTTATTTGCTCTGAGTTTTAATCTCATTTTATTTTATGCTTTGATATTTTTTTTTTTTTTTTAAACATTCTGCAGCATGGCTTTGTTTTTCAATTTTTTAATGTTTGGTTTGTTTTTTTTATTTTTTTTATTTTTTTATAAATTTGTTTTGTTAATAAAATTACATATGTTATATTTTTAAAAATTAAAAAAATTATACATATATATTTTATTAAACAAAATAAATTATTGATTTTTTTTTTTTAATGATTTGTTATTAAAATTATATATACATTTTCAAAAATTTTAAAAATATACATATATATTTTAGTAAACAAAACAATTTAAAATTATTTTATTTTTTATTTTTTTATAATTGATTTGTTAATAAAATTATGTATGTTATATTTTCAAAAATTTAAAAATACACATATAGATTTCATTAAACAAAACAATTTATTCAAAATAAAGTTTTTCATTAAATCAAATGAAATGATGAAAACAAATTTTTTTTTTTAATTAATTAATTAATTTATTTTTAACATAAAAATTCTTTTTCTGATAATTTTTTTTTTTTTTAGATGTAAGAAATAAGACTACTTAGTTACACTTCCCCGACAACGACGCCAAAATGTCTATTCAATTTAGTGTCTTAAATTGCTAACATAAATTATCAACCAGGGCTAGTAAACTGATGAAGTGTGATGCATTATATGTGCATAAGTATCCATTTTTCTTACTTCATTGTTTTTAGTGTTTTATTGATGTTTTGGGGTTTTTATGTTTGATTCTTAGTATGCTATTCTATGCTAAAATGATGAAGTTAAATTTATGTCAAAAAGGAGAAAATGAAATGTTAATGAATAAATGAAAATAGAGTTTATTTGCAAATTCTGTTCCTAACTAGAAAATGATGACAACAGAGAGTCCTAATCCGAGGATATTACAGCTTCTAAATGAACATTCATGAAATGAAAAGTAACTCAAAATACTACAACTTAATCTGATTCATTCAGTTAGAGATTTGTTGGAAAAGCTTGTGAAAAAAATTAATTCTAATGCAATGAGGATCTCCTAAAACATAAAAGGAAATGTTGAAACAACTTATAACATTACAACTAAATCTCATTAAGGAGTTAGAGGTTTATTGGAAGAGATTTTGAAAGAGATTAATCATAATGTGATAAGGATCTTCTATGAAGAAAAACAATCAATAACTCACAATATTACAACTTAGTCTCATTAATGAATTAGAGGTTTATTGGAAAAGCTTTTTGAAAGAGACTAACTGCAGTATAATGAGGATCTTTTTTTAACTAAATAACAGAAAATGAAATGCTAATAACTCAGAATATCACAATTGAATCCCATTCATTTAATAGAGATGTATTGGAAGAGCTTGAGAAAGAGACTAACTGCAATATCATGAGGATCCTTTATCTAAGAAAATAACATGAAACATCATGCTAAAAGCTATGATTTCAGAAAGCAATCTAAGTAAGGAAATATGAGAAAACAGAATTGAAAATGACTTATCTAGAAAACATGTAAAGCCTCCTTGAATAGAAGGGGCCCTCTGCTATCAATTTGGTGAAATTCTTCAGCTCCTTAAAGTTGTAATCAAAACAGCATCAAAGAACTTCTTTATTGAAAAACTCACAAATCTACATCCCATTCCATCTTAAGCTTTGTTACAAAACACTCTCTATTCCTTTATCTCCTTCTCCTATTTTTCACTACCCATGATAGGAGAAAGCTTCTCCTATTTATACAAAATATGAGAAGTTATCTCATTAATGGGAGTCCATGAATCTCTCCCTCTATCTCTAGAGTTACAATCAAAATAGGAAATGATAAGACACATGTCTTTTTAGAGTTTCAACACAAATAAGAAATGAGACACATATCTTCTTAGAGTTTCAATACAAAAAGGAAATGAGACACATGTCCTCATGATCCCATGATCTTTTCCACTCAAATTCGAATTTGGTTATGGGAGGCCACATAAAGGTCTTTTAGAAGCTTCCTTTTGACCTACACATGTCACAAAACTCATAACACATATATAGATATATGAAACTATGTTAATTTTCTAGTTTCTAATCATAAATTCACTTTAAATACATAAAATAAATAACTTTGGAAAACAATGATCCTAACCCATATATTTATGAAAATGGTTATTTGATGTAGGGTTTTAGGTCAGATGGTTATGAAATGAGATCTGAATGGTAATGGCATAATGGAAATATGTATGAATATGGAAAACAATTTTGAGACTCAACACTCATGATTGATCCGTTCCTCATTTTTCTGAACAAGTAACCATTATATAACTCTCAACCCTTGATATCAAGGGGTTAGCAGAGAACAATATTACTTTTGGCTCTATAATTTTGGTCACATTAATACAAAGATATCATGTTTCTGCTGTTACATGTGTTGTCTGGTTTAGTTTCTATCTCTTCCTACGCCCTGCTAGGGAGGAAGGACCCTCTTTAGCAAGGACTGTAGTGGTTAAATTAGCTATACTACATTTCTTATTTTCTTTGTGTATTGGTGGAGTGTTGTTGTTGTTGTTCTGGCTATAAGTAGATCTTCTTCAGTTTCGATATTATTATGATGTTACACATATGTGATTAGAAATGCCAGTTGGTGTAATTGTTGTTTAGCACGCTAGGTACAGTTTAATTGAGGCATGATTACATTCCTATGGATTGTTTTATTCCTGCACGAGTGTTAAGTTTCAACAATAGATTCATTGACGATTCTTATTTATTTTGATTTGATTCTGGTTTGATGTATCAACACAGACATTGCAACTGTCATTGAGATAAAAGACGTCCCTAGATTGATAATTTATGTGTATCACCTTAGTAATTTAATAGTGATTAATACAGTCCAACATTCCAGTGCCCTCTGCACTACTGATGCAGCAAAAGTTACAATTTCCTCCTCTTCAAACTCCCACACCTCCTGTCCGACCCCAATTACCTGTGAAACGTAACCCTAATCTAAATAATAAGATAGCTCAGAGCATAGACATCCCGTTCACTTTCTAGGCTTATCTTATCAATCCTATTGGGCTTAATGAGGTTCATCTTTGATCGAGAAAAGTAATCAGACTGGATCATACTCCCATCATTACCGAGGAAGAATGTGAGTCACCTAAAAAGGATATAGTTGATTCTGAAACAATTGTTACACCTGTAACAACTTATACAACACCTGCTATTACACCTGTAGCAGCCAACTCGAGAAATCTTGTTGTTTCTACATCATCCAACCTGAGCAGGGTTGGTGCATATGTGACAACTAACTCAACTGTTAAGGTTCAGGATCCTCCATACCCTTAACGACTAATTGAAACTAGGCTAGCCTCACAAACTGAATCTGAGTTCCTCAAGGAATTAAAGAATTTGTATGTGCGTATTCAACTATTACAAGCTCATAAGGAAGTACCTATCTATGCCAAAACAGTGAGAGATATGTGTGTAAAAATATCTGGAAGGTAACCAAAAGACCCTGCTACTATCCATGTTATGGGGAAACTGTTTGAACTAATGATTGATCAGCCTTTTTTGACTAAATATAATGACCCAGGGAATCCTATAGTGACTGTCCATATTGATGACCAACCAGTAACTAACACTCTGAATTGATTTAGGGCAGCCATTAATGGAATGACCAAAGATATTTTTATCTCCCTAGGACTTCATGGACTTATACCTACACGTACAATGCTTGAATTAGAAGACATATCTTGTTTCAAACCTGAGGGAATGATAGAAGATGTGGTAATCAATGTAGCTTCTTGGAATTACTCAGCTGATTTTATCATTTTACAAACTAAATCCAACCTAGGCGGTCATCCTTTAATCTTGGTAAGAACGTGGTTACCCACTACAGACGCACATATCAGATGTAGATCCCGATCTATGGTGATCTCAGATGGGCAAGCCCCTAAGAACATGAACCTTTACCCCCCAGAAAAACCGCATATGGATTTGAATAGTCCCTGGTGAGACGAATTTGAACCTGAATCTGATTTTTCCCTACCTCTCCTCACACTTGGAAAATCATAATACTTTAAGGATGAAACAGAGGATGACATTATTAATGGCCTTATTAGCAATTCACTCTCTGTTGCCTCTATTAGAGATCTAGGGGAAGAAGATGAGGTAGATGGCGTAAATATTGAAAATTTGAAAACTACTCTGCATACTGACAATAGTCCTGTTGAAATTGAGCCAGGGAAATATTTAAACATTAATCCTAACTTGACTGTTGAACAGAATAAATTGCTGATAAAAATATTACAGAAATATAAAAAGGAATTTGTATGGGACTACATTGATATGAAAGGAATCCACCCTGGCCTATGCACTCACCACATTTACCTTAAGGATGGCTGCAAACTAGTTAGACAACCATAGCACCGAATGAATCCTGCACTTAAGGAGATAGTGAAAGAGGAATTACAGAAACTCCTTAATGCTAATTTCATCTACCCCATTTTTGACAGTCAGTGGGTATCTTCGCTTGTCATTGTTTTGAAAAAGAACGACAAGTGGAGAGTTTGTGTAGACTATAGAGAACTTAACAAGGCCACCCAAAAGGACCATTTCCCTTTACCATTCATTGACCATGTCCTCGATACTCTCTCTGGGAAATTTTTTTTTTTCATTCCTGGATGGGTTCAGTGGCTATAATCAATACAGATTGCCCCGAAATACCAAGACAAGACAACCTTTACCTGCCCATGGGGTACCTTTGCATACAGAGTCCTTCCTTTGGGCCTCTGTAATGTGCCAACAACTTTTCAAAGGGAAATATTGGGTATATTTTCGGATCTCTTGAATGACTATCTCAAAATTTTCGTGGATGACTTTACACCCTATGGGGACTCCTTTGAAACAACATTAGTTAATTTTGATAAGGTACTGGAATGTTCTGAACAAACTAATGTTGCTTTGAGCACAGAGAAGTGCCACATGATTATGACCAAGGGGATTTTGCTGGGAAATTTCATTTCGGAAGATGGAATCAAGGTAGACCATGCAAAAATTGAGGTAATCTCGAGAATCCCAACTCCTAAAACTGAAAATGAGGTACATAGCTTTCTGGGACATTCAGGGTACTACAGGATATTTATAGAAAATTTCTCAAATATTACGTCTCCTCTGTTTTATTTGCTCATGAAAGATGTGGAATTTGTGTGGATAGGGAACTGTGAGAAAGTATTTTTGAAGTTAAAGAACTGTGTAACAACAACACCTATTTTGCAAGGATCAAACTAGAGACTTCCATTCCATATCGCTACAGATGCATTTGACATAGTTTTGGGTGCTATTTTGGGGCAACTAGAGGAAAAGAAACCTTATTCCATTTATTACATTAGCAAGAATTAAACTCCAGCTGAGCTCAACTATACAGTGACCGAGAAGGAATTCCTAGCAATAGTGCATTATATCAACAAATTTCGGCACTACATCACCGAGTATCAAGTATTTGTACAAACTGACCACGCTCCAATTCAATTTTTAATGAATAAACCTGCTACCAATGGTAAAGTTACACGATGGTTATAACTGTTACAGGAATTTGATATCATTATTTTAGAACCTGGAAAATATAATATGGTTGTTGATTTCCTTTCTAGGTTAACTATAGGCGATAATTGCACTCCTACTGAGGATTCTTTTCCAGATGAATATATTTTTTCCATACCTACTCACTCACCATGGTATGAAGATATAGGAAACTATCTTGCTGCAGGAAAATTCCACACCATTTATCTTCTAGAGAAAATAGGAAGATCATACAATAGAGTGCTACTTATTCATGGATAGCGGGCAATCTCTATCACACTGGACTAGACTTTCAAATTCGACATTGTGTTAGAGAAGATGAGGTCTTTGATATCTTGAAAGCTTTTCATGAGGAACCTTGTGGAGTGCACTTCGCGGACAAGAGGACAGGGTATAAAGTAATCTCAACAGGGTACTATTGGCCAACTTTATTCCAGGATGCCAAGAATTTTGTGAAGGGATGTGATAGCTGCCAAAGGATGGGCCAACCTCTAAAATCAGATAAGATGTCATTACAACTCCAGATAGTAATAGAGCCATTTGAGAAATGGGCCCTCGATTTTTTAGGGACAATTAATCCTTCATCACAACAAAGATCATACATATTGGTCTGCATCGACTACGTTACAAAGTGGGTCGAAGTGAAGGCACTAAATAGAGCTACAGAGTAGGTTGTTTCAGACTTCCTGTTCAAAGACATTTTTGTTCGCTTTAGGATACCTAGGGAGATAGTGACGGATGGAGGGCCTCAATTTACATCTCATTTGATCTAGAAAATGGTTGAGAAGTATGGAATTCATCACAGGTTCACTTCACCTTATCACCCATAAGAAAATGGTCAAGTGGAGAGAATCAATAAAGTCATTGAGGGAATCTTAACAAAGACAGTAGCCATCCATTGAAGAAATTGGGCCAAAAAACTTCCATAGGTGCTGTGGGCTTACAGAACATCATGGAGGAATACTATAGGCTTCTCACCATATGAATTGTTGTATGGTAAGAATCCTTTATTCCCCATAGAGTTCGAAATAAAGACATTGAGAAAAACATTGCAGGTCAATCTAGATTTAAGCACAACGCAAAGACAAAGATTGAACCAGCTCAATGAGTTGGAAGAGAAATGGTTGGCTGCCATTCAACAGACAGAGATCATTCAGAAAAAAAGAGATAGATAGCATGATAAGTTCATTAAGAAGAATAAATTTTAGAAAGGATAGTGGGCTCTCTTGTACGATTCAAGATTTAAGGATTTCAAAGGCAAGCTCTGCACTAGATGGCTAGGTCCTTATGAAGTAGATACGGTCTTTGACAATGGGACTGTACAATTGGTTACCTTTGATAATGCCAAGACACCGTTACTTGTTAATGGACACCGTATAAAGTTATGTCATCAACCTTCTTCGAAGGAATCATTTGTTAACATTGTCATGGACTCTGATCTTTATGTTATAGTAGCAAGGAAATGATCCCCTATGCAGCCTAAAATTTGAAATTCCAATAAGTGTAGCAGGTAAAAACCACTCTTGTGGTGACTGTTACACCTATCTAAAAATAAATAATTTAAAAAAAAAAAAATAAAAAAAAAAATAATAATAATAACAATAAAAATCTTATTGTAAAAACCTCTTTTCAGGGCGCAGTCAAACAATTTGTAACAGTTGAAAACCACTTCTATGGTAGCTGTTACACCAAGTTTTTTTCCCTTTTTCAAAGACATCATCTTTCCTTCCTGATATATTTTACAAGATGGTGTTAATTATTTGTTTCTTTTTTGTATCTATTTTTCCTAATTATCATGTTTTTTGAAGAATAACACAATGGTTGTCTTGGCTATTACACATGTAACAACCGACAACCATGAACGATGTTTCCTATCTCGTTGTTATCTTAACATGCAACAATAATTACAGCAGTCAAGCGTGACTGTCGCGATCACTGGAAGCAATTATGCCAATCACATTAAAATTCCTCCTCCGCAATCATCACAGGTACGTCATTTAAAAAGGTAACATCATCATTTAATAATTTGATGATTAATGACAAGTTATGAAATTCTTGTGACGACCGTGGGTGGCCGTCACCATTAAAGCTAGGGGGGATAAATCTCGTAATCATTGCAAGAAATCCATAGTCTTGAAATCATCATTAACCTCGCATGCATCAAATTAAATATCACGATAGCCAATTATGACCAAATCCGTCTAGAAAAGGAATTTGTACTTAAAGCCCATTATTTTCCATAATTATACATTTAAGTAGGATTGTGCGAATTACGATTTGGTAATTCAAAAATCTTATCACCTCTTATCACCTTTCTTAGCTGAAGTCTTGTATCCTCGTTTGAAATTATTCATTGGGGATAAGCATAGTAGGGCGTCGAGAGAAAACAAGAAATGCAACGATATTACGGTTGGTCGAGCTTAAGGAGTGATTCATAATAACAACAATATGGGAGGAGCAGTAGTAAGACATGAGCCAGACTCCATGGAAGCTTTGCAGAACTGTCTGGAAGCTTATTAGGTATTTAGGGATGCTGGGTGGATTGAATATTTTCAGAAGTTGGAAGGCTCAGATGAGGCTATTGCAATAGAATTCGCTCATAATTTGAATAACCACCAGAGCCGAGTCAGGGGCCTACAAATTGAAGTAATATAAGAAGTGATTTCCTGAGTGACCACATTGCTAGTTGAAGGATGAAGATTGTTTAACAAGAAAATTAATGACTCTTCTTTGAAGGAAGATTTTCTTGAAGGAGAGGAAAAAATGAAAAAGAAGGGAAGAGGAGTTGAAAAATTATCACTCCCCCAGCCATGGGCAGATGCTACCCTGGGTCTAATAAAGTACATTACTTGCAAGGGAAGATCCACAATTGTCTTCAATTACCACTTCCCCTTACTAAATCATCTTTGGCACCATCAAAAGAGCAACCTCCCATTTTTCCTATTGGGAAACATTAAGCATATGGTTGTGGTGGTTAAGATGAAAACACATCCTAGAGCCTATGTAACCAACCATATACTTATTAAATTTATCATGTTGGATACCCTAAGACAACAAGGAAGGGGCTGGGAAGAATTTAATGAAAAAGGCCGAGGACAAGTCGGAGAAAACAGGCTGCGATTTAGGAAGGAAGCATTAGGGGAATTTTGAGGTCTAAAATGGGCCTCCTAAGAAAAATGTACAACAAAAATAAACTTTATAAGAACCAACAGGATTCAAGATGATGATGTCAACCATGGGGGATGATTCACCTTTTTCGGAGTAAAAAAGTAAACATAATAATAAAATAATAAAATAATAAAACTACTTTTTCAACTCGTATTTTCAACTTATCTCCCTACTGTTTTACTCAAATTTCAAGTGGGAGTACTCATTGGATGAAAAATTTAATTCCTCATCCATGGATTACCCATGTTTCATAATTTCGATGGACCCTGCTACACAAAAAATGTATTTGCAATCACGTTTTTCATGTCTTTCTCATTTTTCGTGTAGCAAGGTTCGTTGAAAGTATGCAACATGGGTACTCATTGGATGAGAAATAAAATTTTGCATCCAATGAGTGCTTCTTCTTGAAATTTGAATAAACCAGTAGGGAGATAAGTTGAAAATATGAGTTGAAAAAATTGTTTTTACTTTTTTCCCTCTAAAATTTGATGATGTAATCAAATATTATTTTATTATTTCCACTATTATTTTATAATTTTTTTAGGAGTCCCATTTTACACCTCAAAATTCCCCTATTTTCATGCAGACGCTAAAGTCCAGACTTGGCCCGTCACGGTCAGAATTGGAAAAGAACCTACTAACAAGACGATTAGAGACAGACGACCAAAACAAAGGGTGAGAGTGAGCTTGCCAATAGAACCATTGCCCACAACTAAGAAGATGAAAGAGGAAGAAGGATAGAAAGAATAAGGAAAAGAAACCTCCTCATCAGGTAAGGACGAACTCATGTTCTGCTTTTAGAACTTGAAAATTTAAGATAAGAAAATGAAAATTTGAAACAAATATTAGCTCAGGGGAAGGAAATTTTAGTATCTATATGCACAACATGTTCTCAAGGAGTAACAACAGCAAGGTATAAGGTATGTGGGGAAAACACCGGCTCAATAGAAATAGATACATAACTTCAGGAGGCTATCCCATAAGAACCTATTAAATATACTACCGTTACACAAGAACCAACAGTTAAAGCAGTTCCTCCCATAGTAATTGACCTAGAAGCTGATACACAGGAACCTATGGAGGCCACTGCTATTACAAAAGAAGCAGCAGTGGGCACAGAGGCTAGCCTAGGTGAAAATGAAGGGGCTGATACAGAAGAAACCATTGATGAAGATAATGTTGCACAATAACCAGCAATAGAGGTGGAGCATACCCATCCAAGAGAGGTTGTTACACCCACTATTGATGTTGAATGTAGAGGAACGTCGATTCCCACTGTGGGATGGAGTTCTAAGAAAATTTTGTTTATTTATGAATTAAAGAAATGGAAACATGAGGCAATCTCCCTTCGGGAGGGGGTGATCTCATTGAAATAAAATCAAAATGAAATAAGTGCCTTAGAGGAGAAACAGATGAAGGAAGAAATGAAGAAGGGCTGGGAAGAGTGGAAGCAAAAGGAAGTCGTAAAGACATAAGAGGAACAACTGTTGTTGTTATAGTAGCAGGTTCAAGATCTGACTATGGAAAAGAAAAAGCTCTATGAGATTTCCCTTAATTTGTTAGGATGCAGGTGACCTTCTCCATCTTACCCCATTTTCGTATGGGAATGCTATTATATGTTTCATTTAAAAGCCATTATGGAAGGTAGGCCCTATATGGGTTCTTTTACTCGCACCTTTTTAGATGTCTTTCATATCTCTGATTTTGATGAGCAGAATCTGCTGTGTGAGTTATTTTTTCACAATATCATTTGTGAGCACGCAAGTATGAAAATGGTGGTAACCATATTCTCTTATACGGGGGATTTGCAGTTATAAGCCTTCATGTCATTTATGAGGAATCAGATTAAGTGGCATTTGTCCACAAAATATATGGATGCCAATGAATAAAAGACAACATTATGAATCCGCGCAGAATCAGTACGGGCCACCTTATTAAGATGGGAATTTAGAAATATTCTGAGCACTCCCAGGATAAGGGAACCTATTGCCGCTTACAAAAGAAGGATTGTGGACTTTTGCCTTAATCATTTTTCATTAATGAAAAGCCAAGTCTTGACTAGGTGTCTGAAGCGTACAGAAGCTAGCAATGTTGAGCTATTGGAAGGGGACCCATTTTCATTTCAGAACTTTGTGGTAGTTGTTACACATGTACCAAAATATGCACAGGTGATAAATACCCTTGGTGCTTCCTGGCTTGGGCTAAGATTTAAATTCCCTTTGATTTGGCTACTAATAGAGGATTACTAGATTCATTATGAACTGAGAAAGTATGAAGAAGAGTCTTGGACACAACAACGGATGGCTACTCAAGGGTACATGTTTCTAGATGAATAAAAAGCCTATGCCTATGACTTCACTGACCTGCACAGGAGATATTATCTTAGGAGATGAGAATTTGCATGAGGACATGCACATGCTTTAGATGGGTGGAGATGTTCGGTGCCATTTTTCTACTTATTTTCTACATATTTTTCCCCCATTTTGACCTTGTGACCTCAACCCTTGGGACTATCTTTTCCTTTTTCCCTTCTTTTCTATCTTAAACATTGTTTTTTAACCTTATTTCATTATCTTGTCGTTTCATCGATTATTATGATGTATCGTTTTTTTTTTATGACTAACTGGGATAAATGTTGGAAGACATTCTCTGGTCTTTTTCTATCCCTCCAGATGTTATTCTTAGTACAAAATATCTAGAGCATGAGGCATACAGAAGCAGTTGAAAGTGTGATGTTACAGTGAGTTGTTACACTATGATGTTGTTACATCACGGTGCTATTATAGAAATTCTATTATAAACTATTGTTACAGTTGTATTGCTGATTGGATATCGTCAAATTCTGGATGCCAACCTATCCTTAATTGTTGTTACACTACAACTCTCGTTTTCCACGACAGTTGTAGAAGTCATTACATATTGTATTTCAGGATGACAACTTTTAGGTAGTTTTGATTGTAATCCATATTCTTCCAGTCAGAATTTTTATTAAGGAATTGGTTGTAACTATATGTATATTATTTTGATCAGCATGAGAATCGTAAGATTCTCATGACTGATCTGTTCCTTGTTTTTATGAACATGTAACCATTATATAACTATCGACCCTTGAGATCAAGGGGTTAGCAGATAACAATATTACTTTTGGCTCTATAATTTTGGTCACATTAATACAAATATATCACGTTGTTGTTGTTACATGCGTTGTTTGGTTTAATTTCCATTTAGTTTCTATCTCTTCCTGCGCCATACGAGGGAGGAAGGGCCCTCCTCTTTAGTAGGGACTGCATTGTTTAAATTAGTTGTACTATATTTCTTATTTTCTTTTTGTATTGGTGGAGTATTTTTGTTGATGTTCTCACTGTAAGTAGATTTGCTTCAGTTTCGATATTATTATTCTATTACACAAATGTGATTAAAAATACCAGCTGGTGTAATTGTTGTGTGGCACGCTAGGTACATTTTAATTGAGGCATGATTACATTCCTTTGGATTGTTTTATTCTTTCACAAGTGTTAAGTTTCAGCAATAGATTCACTGACGATTCTTCTTTATTTTGATTTGCTTTTGGTTTGATGTATCGACAAAGACAATGCAACTATCATTGAGATAAAAGATTGATAATTTATGTGTACCGTATGTCATTTAATAGTGATTAATATAGTCCAACAGTAATGACCATGGATTTTATTCTCGTTCTGATTCAGAGAGACAACATTGTCATCACCATCACCTTCCATATAAGAGGAGTGAGAAGCAGTACTTTCTAGATGAGTTTAAGAAATCAAAGACTCCTATATTTGATGGAGAAATGAAGAAGTCACAGGATGCAAAAGAGTGGTTTCTTGGGATGAATAAGTTCTTCTGGTTGCATTATTACTCAGCGAACATGAATTTCAGGATAGCTACCTTCAGTCTTAAAGGGAAATTAGATATCTGGTGGGAAGATGTGAAGAATGTCAAAAGTATTTTGGAAGAGGAGTTGAATTGGAGTTATTTCGAGAGACTTTTAAGGAAGAAGTATCTATTTGAGAGATACTACGATGATAGGGAAAGGGAATTTTATGATTTAAAGATAGGATCTATGACCAATGAGGGTTATACTAGTAGATTCTTGGAGTTGTTGAGGTATGTTCCTTATCTTAAGGAGGATGAAGCAAATTTTCATAGATTCATCAATGGGTTGGTAGTGTCATTCAAAGACAAGATTGAGTTTGATGAGCCTAAATCATTGGAAGAAGCCATCAAAAAGTTGAAACATTGTTATAAAAAATTAAAGTGTAGGTATGAGTCTAAAAACGATTGGAAAGGTAACAAGAAGAATAAGGGAAAGTGGGTTAAGAAGAGAGGAAAGCCACATGATACATATGACAAGGAGAATTTAGCACTGCACAAGAAGTTCAATGCAACTGACAAAGCATAGGGATTTTAGTCTGAGGGGTAGAAAAAGGGTGTGTTAGGAAGCCATTAAAGTATTGGAATTATGGAAAGTATCATCGTAGGATATATTTTCCACAACATCAGGGTGGAAAACCACATATTTACAGTGCTTAGGAGGCATAGATAGTGGGGAATGTTGGAAAAAATATTCCTTAGATTTATGCAGCATTGGATAATAGGTAGGTGGATCACCAAGAAAATATTATGGAGATGAATGGTAAATTTTGTGATCAAGTTGTTTCTATTTTTTTTGACCCTAGATCTAATTATAGTTATGTTAATCTTGACCTACTAGATAAGTCCAGTTTGAATAAAGAAGTGCATGGAGATTGCTAGTTAGTATAGTTGGCTACAGGTACCACGAAAAGACTTCAACATTGGGTAAGAGATTGTGCATTTGAGTTGAATGGTACATCTACATCCAAACATATAAATGTTCTTTCATTGGGATTATATAGTATTTTTTTGGGTATGGATTAGTTGTATCTTCACAAGAATAATGTGGATTTTTATGAAAGGAAATTGATTTCTTGGATGACAATGGAGATCAAATAATCTTGCAAGGTAAGAAGAACGAGACATCAATTAGAGTGGTTACAACTATGCAGGAAAGCATAGTCATGAGAAAGGGTGTGTATTTTTTGCAGAGAATGTTTCTAGTGATAAAGGTAAGGATGTTGAGGATCCTAAGGTCTTGAAGAGGTATCTAGTTTTGAAAAAGTTTTAGGATTTATTCCCAGTAGATATTTCAGATTTACTACCTCACAAGGAAGAGGAATTTTTTAGTGAGTTGGTACTAGGATTAGCACTAGCATAAACAACACTGTAGAGGATGATCACTCCAAAGTTAGTAGAACTGAAGTTGCAATTGATGGAAATGCTTGATAAGGGATACATAAGGCCAAGTGTGTCACCTTGGGGTGCACTTATTTGTGAATAATAAGGATGGTACTCTCAGGTTGTGTATTGATTACATGAATTTGAATAAGGCGACGATTAAGAACATGTATATATTGTTGAGGATTGATGATTTTTTTGACGATTGAAGGGGAAAAAATTGTTCTTAAAGATTGATTTGAGATCAGGATTTCATGAGGTATGCATTAAATAAGAGGACATATACATGAATTCGTTTTGGACTAGGTATGGACATTATGAGTTTGTTGTGTTTCCTTTTGGTTTGAATAATTCTCAAGCTACTTTCATGTGTTCGATGAATAGTGTATTGCTCCTTATCTTGATGAGTTTGTGATTGTATTCATTGATGATTTTTTGATGTATTCTAAGAATGAGGAAGAGGATGAAAAAAATTTAGCAATAGTGTTGAAATTGCTAAGAGAGCATTAGTTGTATGCCAAAATTAGTAAATGCAACTTCTTTAAGAAAAGCATTCATTATTTGGGGCATGTGGTTTCCAAGGAGGGCATAGCAGTGGATAAAAAAATATAAGAGAAATCATGAAATGGGAAATTCCTAGAAATGTGGATGAGGTTAGATCATTCATGGGGTTAGCAAGTTATTACAGGAGGTTCATCAGGAACTTCTCATGGATTACCTATCCTATTACATCATTGTAGAGGAAAGGAAAGAAATTTGAATGGACAGAGAAATGTGAAATAAGTTTTGAGTAGTTGAATAAATTTCTTACAAATGCTCCAGTTCTAAAGATTGCAAATCCAGAAAAAGATTTTTTGGTATGTACAAATTCTTTCAAGAGAGGAATTGGTGGGGTCTTGATGCAGGAAGGACAGGTAGTGTGCTATGAATTGACAAAACTAAATTAGCATGAGTAGAATTATGTGACCCATGATCTTGAGTTGGAAGAAATCATTCATGCATTCAAGATGTGGAGAAACTATCTTCTTGCTAGAAGGTTCATCTTGATGAGTGATCACAGTGGATTGAGATACCTATTTGACCAACCTAATTTGAATTCTAGGCAAGCTAGGTTGTTGGCCATAATCAATGAGCTTAACTTCAAGACTAGGTACATTAAAGGAAAATAGATCATGGTTGCAGATGCTATTATCATGAGTGTAAAGGTAAATCACATAACATCTATGAGTTCATATGGGGAAAATTTATAGGATCAGATCTTGCAGGTGGGATAATAGGATGAAATGTACCAACAACTTAAGAACATGTTATAGAAGCATGGTATAGGTGAACAAGATTTGGACTGTGATATCAAAATATATGGTCTGGTCATATTTAGGGACATGATCTATGTTCTGGACAATAATAGGCTCAATAATCTTATATTGTAAGAATTTCATGTCAAGCCGTATTCAGGTCACCTGGGATATTAGAAGACATTGAAAATTATGAATAAGTTCTACTATGGCAGAATTTGAAGAAAGAGGTGGCATATTTTGTTGCAAGATTCTTGGATTTTCAACATATAACAACATAGTTTAAGCATCCAGGTGGATTACTACATCCCATTTTGATTCCAAAGTGGAAATTAGAGGTCATTTCCATAGGCTTCATTACAAGTTTTCCAAGGACATCTAGAAAAAAATTATTTTGTTATGGTTGTGGTTGATAGGTTGACGAAGGTAGCTCACTTGATTCCAGTGAAGTCTACAAATTCAACTAGTGAGGTAGCACAGGTATTTATCTTGGAGATAGTGGGATTACATGGTATCCCTAGGAAGATTGTGTTAGAAAAATGTGCCAAGTTCACTTCTAGGTTTTGGAAAGGGTTATTTGTAGGTTTGGGTACAAAGTTGGACTTTGTACAACTTATCATTTGTAGATAGTGTTAGCACCTAATCTGAACCCTAGGCTAAAAAAGGGAAAAATAGGGTAACATCTAAACCATGCTCAGATAGGAGAGGGCTCTCTCCGTGTAAAAATATATTCAACAAAATATAATAATGAACTGATTTTAGGCTAGGTATAATGATGGGAAAATGTTTTAAATGAAATGACTGAATTTTTAGGGATGTATGGAACAAATGGGACAGTTTTGAAACTGGGGAATTAAATCAGGATATAGGGTATTTCATGGGGCAAGGTAGGCAGGAAATTTTAGCAATAAATTTTAAATAATGATGGAATGGAAAGACTGGTGAGGAGTTGAAAAGGGCATAAAAGATGGATCCTTTTCAAACAGAAGAAAAACACAGAGTATGAATGATTTCCCAAGGCAGAGCATAAAAATGGATTCTACCTTTCTATCTTGAAAGCATTCAACCGGAAATGTTTATGGATGAAAGGTGAAACATAAAAAGTTTACATATGAAACAAAAGAAAAAACAGATGCTAAAATTCATACCACATGGATCCCACAAATCAGAGCTGCATTTCTTATTAATTCCTTGTCCAAAACTGTTACAATGGAGCGCAGAGCATCCTCCTTGATTTTTCACACTATTCCCCTACTTCTGAGTTACAGACTGCCTTACAAATGATTTAGAATTACATTAAATAGACCAGATTTGTGGGAACATAGATCCACAGAAAGAGGAGAGGTTTTTGAAGATCAAGAACTGAAATCTGAAGATAGAAAAGAGAACTAACAATTTGCCTAAAAGAAGAAGCAGTGTTACATTTGACTATTCAGCAGATTCACTACTTACAATGTTGAATGAAAACAAGGAAATTTGAGGAGAAAATCCCTATTTTTTCGCTGCTGTAGAAATCTGTGTCTCATTGTTTCTCTTGGCCCTTTGACTTTCTTTCCATTATTTGTTTGAAGAAAACTAAATTTTTAATAAAATGCTTTGAAATAAACTGAAATGAAATTATGCCATTAGTGAAAAGGAATAACCAATTTTGAATGAAGGGAGCGAAGGGAAGTGGGGTCCATATTATAATTGCAATTGGGATTGGGGGTTTCAGATATATTTGAAACAAGGCCAAAAGCCTCTGATGCGATTGGAAAGGCTCGATAGAGTAATACAATAATGGAGCGGAGAAATCCCTTTTGAAAATATATAAAAATGGTTTTTCGCTTTTACAAAGGGAGGAAGGATTTTTATTTGAAAGGGAGGAGGGCCTTTATGGTGGGATCGGGATATGAATAATCACAATTGGAATCGAGGGATTAGGACGGGTGCATAACATAATATATTTCCTCCGATGCGATGGGGAGAGGCCTTTGTAAAACAAAATGAAATAAAATTTGTTTTTTACAAAGAAAAGGGCCTTTTAATTATGAAAGGGCGGAAGGTAATATGGTGAGACCGTAAGCCAATTGGCATTGGAGATTGGAAGAGAGCGGGGCAGAGTGATATATGAAATCGCCAATGCGATGGACACGATAGCTTGCAGGCTGTTGGATTGGGAAAACAGATTGATGGCGGGGGCATTAATCGGAGGACATCAATCAGGGTTATGACAATCGGGGAGGGGTTATTTGGAAGCACCGATGAGGATGGTCTGATTGGCTGTGGGCCGTCGGATCAAATGATGAGATCGACGGTCAAGATGGTGGGGAGGGGGGGGGGGTTAATACAATCACATCGGAGACTTTAACTTTAATAAAGACTTTAACTTTATTATAAGTTCTAAGGTGTGGCGGGGAAGTGGTTCATTAAAACACATGGGATTTATGATTATGTAATCAGAACGAGGCTTTATAATAAAAAATTTTAAAATGTTTATTATAAAGTTTCAACGAACTATGGAGGGGAAGTGGTTTTTAACAGGATTTTATAATAACAATGTTTAAAACGTTATCATAAAATTTTAAGG
The DNA here is from genome assembly GCA_034641835.2 of Pinus albicaulis. Classification (NCBI taxonomy): domain Eukaryota; kingdom Viridiplantae; phylum Streptophyta; class Pinopsida; order Pinales; family Pinaceae; genus Pinus; species Pinus albicaulis. Next base: position 233,981,752 of record CM076580.1, read on the forward strand.
GACATGAAGGGAAGTGGTTTAATTTCATATGTGTTAAAAGATTTAATAATGTGATTTTGTAATCGGAAGGGGAAAAAGGGATTTATAAAAGAAAATTTTAAACTTTAATAACATCAAGTTTAAGGGAAAGGAGGGAAAAGGGGAAGGGTTAGGATATAGGGGACTTTATTCACTTAGGCATAAATTTCGATCCAGAAGTCAGTTTTGAGAGTGCAATATACCGTTGGAAATCTCTTTCCGGGCTCTTTTTGCTGGGCCTACTTAGAGCATGATTCTAAACTAAAAATGTTGTGTAAAACCTCTCTGAAGGGCAGGGTGATGACTCTGTGGAGATAACAACTTTTGAAATGTGACTTATTACATATGCTGACATAAAATTACATAATGAATGATAATAAAGGCAAAGTATCATTTTTTCACCTCAAAATATGGTTTTGAGGTGAAAATTACATCAAACTGAATAAAATGTCTCTTTGATCTTCCAGGTTTTGTGACTTTGAGTTTATTGACTTCCTCATGACCTTGCTGATATTTATTGACACTTGACTCATTAATTTGACCATGGTGAGATCCTAGAACTTAATGAGACCCATCCTATGACCTACTGACATGACTCACGAAGTGAAAGTAACTCATGACCAAAGACCATAAAGAGGAAAATCAACAAGTTTCACATGAGGGAAAACTGATGAAAAATCACTACCATCAATGAATCCATGACCTAGCGGAATGGTGAAATTTATTGGTATGGGACTCCTAATATGCAAATTCAAAAGAGCAATTTTGATCACTGATGGCAGTATGACTAGACTGACACTAACAGATAGATGGATATATAGAGAGGTTCAAAAATATTTGGAAGACATGTTGAGACTGTATATTATGCATCAGTAGCAAAAGTGGGAGAGTATCTTCCAATGGTGGAGTTTGTGTATAATAGTGGGTATCAGGAATATTTGAAGATGATTCCATTTGAGGCACTTTATGGGTGGATTTATAATACTCCTATCAGTTGGAGTGATCTAATGAATAGGGTATTAATTGGACCGGACATGTTGGATGAGATGGAACAAGTAATGTAGGTAATCAAGAAGATTCTAAAGGTAGAAAAGGATAGGCATAAAATATATGCGGATCAACAAAGGGTGTTTAAGGAGTTTCAAGTTGGGGAGCAGGTTTACTTACACATCAATCCTAAGAAGAGCTCCTTGAGCATTGGATCATGTGATAAGCTAGCACCTAGGTATTGCAAATATTTCAATAATATTGAGAGGATTGGACCAGTAGCTTACCGAATTGCACTGCCTCTGATAGTGAAAGAGCATGATTTTTTCTATGTTTAATTGCTTAATAATTATGTGAATTATGTTGATCATGTGATTGAATAATTTGTATTTCAGGTGGAAACAGAAGGAGAAATCTAGTTGGAACCTCAGTGCATTTTACAGTGAAATATGTCCATGCTCCAAAATCAGGTAATCGAGCAAGTTAAAGTGCAATGGAAGCACTTTGGTCCCGCTGAAGCTACATGGGAGATGGATGATCAGATGTAGGCTATGTATCCTTCTCTATTTGTTGGTTGAGCAGATGTGATTTGATATATGTTTTGATGTCATGTTTTGGTTATATCTATATATGCATATGTATGTAAATACCACATTGAGCTATGTTATAAAACTCAAATAAGCAATATGGTGTTCATTATATGTTGGTTATGTTTTAGTATATGAATGTGATGTAAATATTGTATCTAGATATGTTATAAATATCCATAGGAAACATGTGTTTGTTGGTTTATAAGTGTCATTAAACATCGAGGATAATGTTCCCCCAAGGGGGAGGGGTTTGAAACAACCCCTCGTTGATTTCCTATGTAAATAAATAAAATAATAACCAAGGTCATGGGACACGTATTCCAAGCTGAATGTTGGGAAAGATATAGTGATGGGGATCACTTGTAATTAATTTATGGTTATGGAAATTGGAAAATCAAATGAAAAAGGAAAAGAGGAATTAATTGGCATTTATTTATTAAAATAAAGGAAAATAGGAGAAAAGGAAGGTGAAAGGTCACATAATTGCATGTGAGGAAAATTTAAGGAAAAATAGAGGAAAATGGAGAAAATAGAGGCCTCAATGATAAAAAGGTATTTTGAGGATCAGTTTATAGCTTTTGTCAGTTTAGTTTTGGATCTCTCTCTTTACTCTCTCTCTCTCTCTCTCTCATACTCTTGCACAATTAGAGAATTCCTGGAATATGCTTGGAGCACTCTATTTTTCATTGGAGCTGGAAAAGAAGGAAAAGGAAAAGCAGGAAGGCGTAAGGGGATAGTGGGATCAACAACTACAATGGGATTCCTTTGAATGTATCGAGTTGCACGTCCGATTTCCTTTCTAGTTTTCAAATGCATGGTATATGTGTATGATTATTTGGTTATGAGTTGTGATTGGCATGGAGGATTCTCGGTATTGACAATGGTTTTTCCTAGCCTTGCCATTTTCTAGATAGGCATGGTACGGTGGGTTTCCCACTTGATTGTTTTCTAATTGGTGTTTTTGTTCCTTATGGATATAGGTTGAGTTACTAGTTTTTGGAGCCTTGGTTGGAAAAACATTCTGGAATCCCTGGAAAAACTTAGGTTGAGTTACTAGTCCTGGAAGCCTTGGTTAGAAAAATTCTCTCGAGTGGTTAAGTTACTAGTACTGGAGCCTTGGTTGGAAAAATTCTATGTAGCCCTGTGACAACTACGGGTTGAGTCACTAGTCCTGGAGATGGGTTGGAAACAATTCTCTAGATCCCTAGAAATATTAGGTAGAGACTGATGTGGTGATGGTTGGTGATGTCTGATTGTGAGGTGGAATCACTAGTTGAGGGTTGAGGTGATTTGGACTTTGGAAGCCCTAGTTTGGTTTTTCTATATTTATTCCATGAGATCCCATATTCATGATTATAATATGGCATAGGGGTGATTGGTTGAAAGAGATATTTTTTTCAGGCCAATCTACGGTCGGGTGGTACATAGAAGACCATGACTTGGTTGGATTTGAATATGTTAATAAGAGCTCTTTTCCTCTTGTATTTCCATGATCAATTGTACTTGTTATTATGGGGCTTTGATGGTGGGTTTTTCATGGTGTTTATGTTGTTCATTTATTGGTTATATGTTGGTTATAAGATGCATAATGGCTATGGCTCTTGATGTGTTTTGATTTCTTACTAAATGTTTAATGAATGCATGAGCTAATATATGTTATTGCAACTATTATGAGAGGGAATTAGATCTTCTTTATGATTCTTAGATAAGTATCAGACCCATAAGTTTGAATATGCATTCATGACTTGTAGATTACATGTTTTCCATGTGTTCAAAGAAAAGATTGTCATGGTTAGGCCTAGTTAGGTCAAGTTCCTAAATATTTTTTGAATTAATGCCTTTTTCCTTATGTCATTCATAATTTTGGAAATTTTTATTAGGTTATGAGTAGAGGTCGGTATACCGGCCCTGAAAAAGTGGCTCATATTCTGGGGTTGCTTTCTCATAAATGGGAAATATAAACTGCTTTTGCTAGGAGGCAAGGTTATACATGATTTTGGAGGGTCAAAACCATTGGCTTTCCTTATTATGCAAGTGAATGGGATTCCATATCACTAATAAGGAAATTTATCTTAGGGTTTTGGCACCTAGAGTGGTTGTTTAACTGTTGTGGGTCTTGTAGCCCCTAGGGAAGGTCGATAAGGTTTTGGTTTGTCTATTCCACTTCCTTAAATATACTTAGGAGGTTGATTCATATCATAGTAACTCTTCATCACATGTTTACCCTAGTGGGCCGATGAACTTGGGTAAATGTGGGAGGAGATGGTTACAGAATGGTATTAGATCTCCCAGGTTCAACACTTGGACTGGATGGGCATAATGTGTTTGTCATGCATGCATGTCTAAGTTTCTTTGTTTATTATGCATGTATTTATATGGTTATGATTTTCATGCATGAGGTCATAGTATGAATTTGGTTTTGGCATGCATGATGTTGACATATTGATATGATTATGTATATATACATATCGTGCTAATCTAGTTTGATCTTGCAGATGATATAAATTCCCTTGAAATTGAGTGAGGTATGTTGATTTTTTTGTATTTGGTTTATTTGACATGGTATTCTTGTAGGAAGTATATGATGAAATATGACTAGCAAAATGGTGGACTACACTTCACGCGATTCTCCTTATAGATAAGATGAGAAAAATGGTGATGAGTACTCCCTTGACATAGCAGAAAAATTGAGAAGTTTGAAAGTCAATAACAGGATTTGTAAGGTAGATAATGAAAAAATAATTGAGTCACAAGAAATACTTGCTAGGGAATAGGAGAAACAAGAATAGGTTAACACACTAATTCTTCATAGTTTGTCAGACTTGCAGAGACATGGACCTCTTAGAACTAGTCATGGACAAGAGGAAATGACTAATTGGGCATATTAAAATAGTTCTCAGTCGAGATACAATTTTGACATGGATGATATAGTTAGAGATGGTGGGTTCTTGGATACACCTGAGAGGAGGGGTAATGACTATGAATTTCATTCTAGTTCTAATTCAGAGAGACAACTCCATCATCACCTTCACCATCCATATAGGAGGAGTGAGAAGAAGTACTTTCCATAGGAGTTTAAGAAAGAAAAGCCTCCTACATTTGATGGAGAAATGAAGTAGTAACATGATGTAGAAGCGTGGTTTCTTGGGTTGAATATGTTCTTCGGTTGCATGATTACTCAAAGAACATGAAATTTAGGATAACTACCTTCAGTCTTAAAGGGAAAGAAAATATATGGTGGGAAGATGTGAAGAATGTCAGAAGTATTTGGGAAGAGGAATTGACTTGGATTGAGTTCGAGATACCGTTGACACATAATCTTAGGGATTGGGTGAAATTGTAAAATAGTGTAAATATAAAATAAGGAGAGGCAGAAGATGCAGTGACACTGGGAGATGAATCCCAAGTGTCTCTCCCTCCATGTATATTTTTGTGTGCACCATTAATACAAAATCAATTCAGTTTTGGTGGAGTTACCTCCTGTTCTGACATGTTATCAGAGCCAACTCCATTTTTAGGTTATGTAACTCCATTCTACCATTCCTGCCATATTCTTTGTCCTTATATGATTTTTTTTGAAATCTTCCAAATTCTCACTGCGCTCTCCACAATCAATTCCCTCAGATAGTCATTACACTGTAAGACTAGGTTGTTGACTACTCTCATGTTTCCACTGCATCCAAGTAACACCACACTTCTCATTCACAACACGCTCTTCCAGGCTCCCACATACACCCTCAACACTAGTTATTGTGGCCTCTCTCAACTACTCCTACATGCCTCCCACTTGCCTCCCACTATGTAGCCTTCCATGTTGACTTCTTGCCACTATAATACATTGTCTGCACACCAGGACTCGGCCCCAGACTCCTCCTCTGCAGTCCCTCGACACCAGTCTCGTGCTCCTCCCACAACGCATGCCATGCTCCTCCCACAACATAGTCTCAGCTCCATATTAGTTGCCCACACTGTGGTATGCTAATGCTGCCATTTCATATACTCCCAACCGCGCTTCTCCTTCAAACCGTGCTTCTCCTCGAAGAAAATTTCCCATGAAGGGAGAGCCCACGATTATCTTCTCAACCCTCCATACTCCTTCACAATGCCAAGCACAAAGGGAGTGCCCACATCTATGCACCCTACGACATTCATATAATAATCCACTCCATAGAAGTTTCACTCTATATATGTGGCCACTCCATATACGTTTCAATCCATATACGCGACCACTCCATATACATGGCCAATACATATACACCACACTCCACACACAGTTACGTCCTCCCTCATGCCTTACCTCTCAAAAATAAAACCTCCCCCATAAATAAATTTCCCATTTAAGCCTTCCCCCTCATTATGTCTCCACCATATAAACCTCCGCATAAAAGAAAATTAGCACAAAATTCATTTTTTTTACAAAAACAAATTAGCACCATACTTGCAATTTTTTTACAGTATTGGCAGCAGAGTGTAATTTGTTTTTTTTTACAGTGCACATTTAGAATGCATTCACTCACATCTAATGTGAGATTGATTCTCATTAGTAAGGAGAACTATCCTGAGTGGTCCCATAAAATCAAGCGTAGCCTTATTTTTAATTAGTTGTGGAAATGAATTTGTGAAGGAGATGGAGAAAATGCACCTACAAAGCCTACCTCAGACAAGGAGATTTCCATTTCGGACAAAAATAAAATAAAGGCCTATGCCTTGATTGTAGCATATGTAAATGAAGAGGTGAATCGCCATATTACACCATTACCAAATGCTTATGAATCCTTGAATAAGTTGAAAGAATTGTATGACTCACACTAAGAACTTAAAGTTATTCAATGATGATGAAAATATTCAGTTTTGAATTGAAAAATGATGACCCTCTTTCTTTAGCATCAGAAGTAAGATCTATCATGCATGACATTAAAAAAACTGGTGTTGAAATAGACATACCTCTCATAGCTTATATCAAGGCATTATATCCCACTTACTCACATTATCTTGAGTCATTGCAAGCAAGTGGAAACCTCAAGGATATTACCTTTGACTCCCTTGAGAAGAAGTTTGTAGAGAGAGAACATTATTTTGGGAAGAAAATAACTCCTCAGCATTTTGAAGAATATGTGTGTCTTACACATAAAGAGAAGAATCATGCTCAATATTCTTATAGAAGAAGAGGTAGTCGAAGAGGAAGAGGGAGAAGAAATTTTAGAGGCAGGGGGGCAGATAGTTTCAAGGAGAAAAGTCTGATCTTCATTACACAGTGCAATAGAGATGGACATGATGCATCCACATGTAAGCTACCTTGGGAGAGAATTGAGTAGGAAATAAATGAAGCCAAAGGTAAAAATCATGACAAAGAGAAAGGTAAAGCACCTAAATCTGCTCATTATATTGTGGCACATTTTAATATTGGAGTAACTGAAGACTTTTTTAATGCTCCATTTGCTTCTTGGGAAAATTATTGGTTTATTGATTTAGGAGAAACATGCCACGTGAATTTTAGAAAATATTTTTTTGAAGAATTTACTAACAAGGTTGATGGAGCAGTATAATTTTCATATAAATCAAAACTCAAGCCATCAGGGCTTGGTACAATCGAGCTTAAAATGCCCGACCTTCCAGATTTTCTATTACATGAGATTCTATACCTCCTAGAGTTTAGGAGAAAATTGTTTTTTTTGGCCCACATCCGCCATCAAGGAAACTCCATTCATATGTTTGATGGAAAGGTTGAGGTTAGAAAAGCATCAAATCGCTCACTTTCCATGACATGGATAGAGGAAGAAAGACTTCTAAAGCTGCAAGGTACCTTTGCTCGTGCATAAAACTTTGCATTTTGTTATCACTATGATGAAGGTACATTCCCATCAAGTCTTTTATGGCATGCTATATTTGGACACTTGAACTATGACAACATTTGATTTTTGAAGAAAAATGGTGTTACTGGTTTGCCTACAATTCCTAGGAAACTTAAGCAATGTGATGCTTGTATTTTAGGAAAGCATAGCAAACAATATTTTCATGAATCACATTCTAGAGAACATAGAAAACTTGAACTCATTCATTCATATTTATGCGTCCCCATTCTTGTTCCTTCTGCAAATGGTAATATATATATATATATATATATATATATATAATGACATTTATTGATGAATACACCAGAATGTGTTGGGTTTACTTATTGAAGAACAAATCTGATGGTTTTCAAACATCCAAGAACTTTCATGAATGGATTGAAAATGATGCACAAACTCATATTGGATATATTGACACTGAAAATGGAAAATAATGCACTTCATATAAATTTGAAAGCTATATTCTCCAACATGGAATGAAACATCAAACAACTGTGCCTTACAATCCCCAACAGAATGGTGTAGCTAAAAGAATGATAAGGACAATTTTAAATATGGTACATTCCATGTTGTTTTCAAGAATGTAAAATTGATGCTTTGGGTTGATGCATTGTATATATGATGTGTATATAAGAATAGGTGTCCTTTTAATGAAATTAGAAAAAAGACTCCATATGAATTTTGGCATGGCCATATTCCTTCGGTAATTCACCTCAGGGTCTTTGGTTCCACCTATTATGCCTTTATACCTAAAGAACAAATAAAAAAACTTGGTGCAAGGAGTCATAAGTGTATCTTATTGGGGCATTCAAATACATACAGAGCATATTGTCTCTATTATGAAGTTAATAAGAAGCTTGTAGTATCTAGAGATGTCATATTTCTTGAATCTTCCAAGACTAGCAATGTTGTTGAGCAATAGCTTGATCACTTGGGTAGATTTGGGAATGAAAAATAATTTCAAGAGTTTGATAATCAGATTCCACATATTGAAGGGGGGATTCCTATACTGGATCATTTTTTTGAATCTTCTTTTGAAGCACTCTCTCCCCCACATGAAGCTCCAACCATGGATGACACTCTGAGTGATGTGATTGACATAATTGGGAGACTAAGTCTTGGTTCATCCCTAACTCAGTCAAATGAGAAGCTTGGGAAATATTAGAAAGGTACTACAAAATGGCTGACAAATACACTGAAAATGCCCATCCTGATGAGTTTGGAAAGATGGTAATAAGAAGTTCCACCTGGAAAAATGGAGGTGATGTAGATGATTCTGATTCAAATTTTGATATGGACGTTTCTTATAATTTTGAATTGAATTTATCTTCAAATTTTGAACCAAATTCCTTCAAAGAAGCTGTTTCTCATGATTAATGGAATGAAGCGATGCAGAAGGAATATGATGCCTTGATAAATAATTTCACTTTGACGCTAGTTGATCCTCCATTGGGAACCCGACAAATTGGTTGCAAGTGGTCTACAAGAACAAGTACAAATATGATGGCTCACTTGACAAGCACAAATATAGGTTTGTGGTAAAAGGTTTTGCATTGAAATAAGGGGTTGATTACGATGAGACATTTTTCCCCATAGAAAAATCAACTACCATTCAAACACTCTTTTCCTTGGCAACTCAGAACGGTTGGAAATTCTGCTAGATGGATGTAAAAACTGCTTTCTTGAATGGAGATCTAGAGGAGAATGTTTTTATGTCCCAACCAGAAGGATTTTTTTTTGAAGGGCCAAAAACACAAAGTATGCATGCAAAAGGGCCAAGAACACAAAGTATACAAGCTTTCTTGAATGGAGATCTAAAGGAGAATGTTTTTATGTTCTAGTTAGAAGGATTTGTTGTGAAGGGCCAAGAACACAAAGTATGAAATCTTGTAAAATCCCTGTATGGCCTCAAGCAAGAACCATAAGCCTGATATGAAAAGTTAACTCAGCATCTTCTGAAACTTAACTTCTAACATTATGATCTTGATGAATCAACTTTGTTTGTCAAGAAAGTTGGAAAAATAATTGTATATCTTGTGGTGTATGTATACGATATTTTGATGACAGGGAATAATGAGAGATATATTTCATCCATAAAGAAGGAATTGAAAAAAGGTTTTGAAATGAATGATTTGGGTTATGTTCACTACTATCTTGGTATTGAAGTAACTCAACATCCTAAGTTTATATTCCTCTCTCAGTAGAAGTACATTGGAGATATATTGAATAGGTTTGGCATGGATGAGTGAAATTATTTGAATACTCCAATTTAATAGTACTTGAAGCTCAAATCCATTGAAGGAAAATAGGTTGAGGACACAAAAAAGTATAGATAGCTTGTAGGAAGTCTCAAATACCTGACTACTACCGTACCAGAAATTTAATTTTCTATTGGAACCCTCTCCAGTTTTATGCAAAATAATTTTGAGGTACGTCGGTCTGTTGCAAAAAGAGTTCTAAAGTACTTGAAGGGGACTCAAGAATTTGGACTCAAGTATACAAAGGTGCGTGAATTCAGATTGATTGGATCCTCTAATGTAGACTTTGATGGAGACAAATAAACTGGGGTATCTACTTTAGGTTATACTATGAGTCTTGGATCAGGATCTGTCTCCCGGAGATCACGCAAACAATCATCTCCAACAAATTCTAAAACTGAGGAAAAATATGTGGCAACAGCTAAAGAAAAAAAGGAAATTGTGTGTCTCAGGAAAATTCTGGAATATTTGCAGATGAAACAAGTTCATTCAACTCCACTCATGATTGAAAACACTTTTGCAATAAATTTTTCCAAGAATCCAAAGTTCCATGTGTTAGAGCTAGAATCAACACTTGGATTGTGACAAGTGCCTGACCATACACATCTTAAGCTCAGGGTTATTTATGATTTGGATTGGATTGTGGAAAGTGACCAAATATTACATCTACTAAAAAAGTTTCAAATATATAACCATCTCTTACACATATGAGGGTACTAAGGCTTGATATGGTAGCAATAGTAAATTGGTAATCTGAAGGTTAGGAAGGTATGCAGATGGAAAGTGGGTCTGTAGCATAAAAATCCACTTCTCAGACAGAAAAATAACACAGAGTTCAGACTGAAATTGTATCAATGGAAGAAAGCTCCTATAAGTATTACAATAATCTCATTGCACACTTTAAAAATATCTGTCACAAGGAATGCTCACATTTAATTTACCACACTTATTTCATCAAGAATACTTGCCAAGCAAGACTGGAATTTTTTTGATAATCATGCACAGATATAACATGAGACTAACAAAAACATGTAACAGAGATCACATCACAATCTAGAACTGAAGAATTCTTATATGGAGACACATGAGATAAGAAAAACAATACACATAACAAACTGTCATAAGTCCTCAAGAGTACTCTTAACATATTATATATTCAAAATGTGTAACACAATATGCTCAGAAAGATACAATCATCGAACCCTTCTATATTTTTATAACACCATATTTATACAAAAATTAGGAGCTATGTGTAGAAGTCTCCCATAAAAGTAGAACTATGTTTTAGGAATTCATTACAACTGTCTACATAAGGTAGATTTCATCTAAAACATTAAAGGAAAAATTGAAAATAGAAACAAGATAAGGTGTGGCATCATGGAGCTGAATCTAGCTGGATAAATGTAGTTGAGTGCCCTCGCAACTTATCAAACTGTTCCAAAAAAGGTGGAATCCAACAACTGAAAGGAGTATCTGTGAACACCTGTCTGCATACATGTTAAAACATAGGAGTGACTAACTAACCAACTGTAGGTTTATCTGACACCTATCCAAATTCATCATAAAAGAAATCTCATCCACTTCATCCACCTTGGTGTCATCATTGTGATAATAAACCAAAAAGTAGTTTCTTTTCACCATATACTATTATTCAAAATAATAGCTACCCCTACTGAAATAAATTAGCTATATCCTAAAGTATAGAAAATAAACCTAAAATGAAAAGCTTCTTCAAAGCCCCTATCTCTTCATTCTTCAAAGGTCCAATATGGAGGAAAAAATTCTGATAGCCTCATATTTCATCATTCTTTTGTCTGACCTCATTTTCTGTGTTTGACCTTTTAGTTGATTTTTTTTCTTCTTTGTTTTATCTTCTGGACTATCATCAACATTTATAATCTCATCTCTTAATGCAGGGATAGAAATCATCTTGCTGGTTAATTTGAGTTTGTTTTTAGGCCTGGTGTGAGGTATTTGGATGTAGGTATTTGGAATATACTTAGGCCTTTTTCCTCCATGTATGAATATGCTAGATTCTCCCTCTTCAAACTCCGATTCAGTATATTGATCAGTATCACTATTATCTTCATAAGAGGAGTATGAATGTATCACAGTCTTATTCCTCTTCTTGGCTAAAGAGCCAATGGATGAGAATAATTGAGCTAAGGTAGGCTCTTCCTCTGTAATATCCTCTGACACTTTATTTTTTCCTTTCTTAAGTGATAACAAGGCCCATGAGAGAGTAGATTTTCTGAATGAAATATCACTGCTTGGTTGAGTCTCTTGAGTATTTTTAAAAACATTATTTGATCTCACTGCTAGGGGGTTACTTCCTCTGAAGGAAGAATAGGATTGGAAGTTATAACTTTAGGGCTAACTTCCTCTGAAATTTCTCCTATCATGATGAGCCTTTTCCTAGGTTTGCCTCTTGAAGAGAAAGTTGTCTCCTCCTTTCTTTTTGACACAATATTTTTATGAGCCATGGTATTTCCTTGCTTAAATTTCCTTTTACATTTCTCCATGAATGACCTTAAGGTTTGAAATTCCTTGGGTGAACTTCTTGTTTGTGAATTGTTGATATGGACTTCATTAGCTTATTGTATTGTTAGCATAGATGTAGGGTTTCTAGCCTTCTTGGTCCAACTTCTGGTCTGTCTTCTAGATGATATCGAGGATGGGTTATCTTGTGAGGGTATTGATGAATGAGCAGGGTTTGGATATTTTTTTTCTGAATCCCTCACTTTCCTGAGTCTCCCTAGTCTTCTTCTATAATAAGAAGTATTAAATCCCTCCTCTATTATAAAATTCTTCCAGGTAGTCCTTCTCCTTCTCAAGTGATAAGATATCAATATCTTAATCAGGCCTCTATGATATAGGTTATGTAATGAGTAACTTAGGGTCTTCTGTGACCTCCGAGATATTGGTAGCAATGATCTATGGAGAAAAAAGGGTAATTTCATGGGTCTGGCACCTAAAATGTGGACTAAAAACCTCATTTGATACGTATGAATAGTCGAAAATCTTCCTTCACAAGTTATGTAGAATTGAACAGTAGTGATAACATGTTTCCATTTAGGTTTGAAGCAAGAAATGTGTATGGTAGGAGTCCATTCGATGTGCTCATACTCAGGATTCAAATAAGCATTTGCATCAACTTTAAGAAGAGTTTTATTGTTTTTATGCCAAAACTGACCTGTTGCAGAAGTTTGAGTTTCTCTCACAATGATGGGTTCTGTAATGTTGAAGGTTTGAGACCCAATTTTAACCTTCTCACTATCAAAGGTCTCTACAAACACTTGTGCGACGACCACATTCTCACTAGATAATTTCATGAAGAATTTGTACCAACCAAC